>OY744526.1:61898925-62346425 GCA_963556195.1 Sepiola atlantica
AAAACACTTTGTGATAATGGTAGAATTTCTAAAACATAGATCAAGATGTAGTATGCAAATTCATTTGCTTCTTTAAGTAGCTTCTGAGCCATAATGAAGAATCATGACGCTATGTTTCAGAAAATTAAGAAATTTAAACAATTTTAAACTTTAAAACTAACTTCAACAATTTCTGTTTACCAATCTCTTAACATTTTAAAAACTGAAATATTTTAACTTCTTATAAAAATTAATAAACATTTTTTGTTTACAATAATTTCTTTAAGTTAAAGTAAAACTAGGAAATAATTTTAATATTTATTTAAAAAGATTTTTTTTTTCTTGAATATAAGTTGATATATACTTGTTTCTAACCATGTCAGATTCTACTTCTACCTGAGCTGTCAAATACAAACAATTTTTCATATTCTTTAAAGTTAAAAACAAATCAGTCAAATTTTATTTGACTATATATACAAGGGAGAGTCAAAAGTTCCGCAATATTTGCATACATGCTAGTTCATGCAGTCCAAGCAATGTCAGTTATCTGCTGTAGTTCTTAGTACTGTAGTCGATAGTGCACTGATATATTATAACTAGTTGTTCCTACCCGGCGTTGCCTGGAATACAGTGAAGTCATTTTAGTTTTTATTGTTTGCAGATTTTAAAACTTATACACAAAAAAAGAAATAAAATTTTAGTTGTGAGGTAGGAAACTCCTATTATATTCTTCAATTAAAAATCAGTTACCCCCTTGCTGATTTTATTTTGAAGTGATTATTTAAAAATGTTTCATATTACTAATCATCTGAGCCAGCCAAATCAGTGAACTAAAGGGGTTTTAGAAATAAAACATCATGAAATACATTAGTTTATTGCCAATAACATGGTACAACATGACAAATTAAAATTGGCTAGTCAGAAGCAAATTTTTATTTGTCAGCTTAAATGCTATTTGGATCTAACTTTGAAACTGACAAGAGAACTGTATATGTTAGATTACGGCTATAATCATGTTGACACACCAGTTTTCAATAAAATCACTGATGTTGAGCTATGTTGAGTCTGGTCAGTAATCAGATGGGTAACCACTTGGAAATAACAGGTGTTTTATATAAAAACCCGTCCTAGTGACCTTGCAAGTTGAAGGCTGGCTACTAGCTTGCAATTACAATGAAAACAACAGAAAAACTGGGACATTTATTATGATGTGTTATGATGACAGACCGATCTCATTATATACATATATAATATTTATTAATAAATATTAATTATTTATTACCTACAGACATCGATATTTCATGCTTACACAATCTTCGGTGCGGGAAGTGAATTTCCGACGGTCGGCAGGCGCGAACTCCGATCACAAATCGTCACTGATTCGCAGTCAAGAGTCTTACCCATTGGCCACCGCAAATTAGCTTGGAAATTAAGAGAAATTTAACTTTGTAAATACATATATACTAGAATCTCAGGACGGATAAAATTCCCTGAAATAAACAGTTTCACATCACTTTTATGTTCCTTTTCAAAAGATTAAAATTAACATATAATGATACTAAACCTTATGTCTAGAATCCTTATACCAATTCTAATCAAAATCCTTGACATGATTTTTATGCTAGAAAATGTCTAAAATGTAAAGCTTAACAGATTTTAAGAAATTGAAATTCAGAGAATCTTAATTGGTGCCTTATGATTGTGGATCAAATTCACTTCAAATCTGAAATATTTGAATTTTCAAATGGGAGGTTGTGTTCATATTATGTGCCCAAGAACCCTTTACAATACTCCAAAGAAATTGAAATTTGATTAATTAATTGATCTCTAATACCGATTGTTAAAATTTCACAAAAAAAAAAAAAAAAAAAACAATCTTTAGTTGCCATTTATTCTTGCAAATTTTCTTGGTCCAAGGTTCAGTCAATAAAGGAAAGACACCAGTTTCGTCTTCATAGCACTTTCGGTCCTCATAAATCATCTTCAGGAGAGTTGTCTGCTTTTTATTTATTTTAATTCGGTTATTGGTTCTAGTGAGATTTATTTTAGTGTCCTGCTATTTTTATGAAATACTAGGGACTCAGTCGGTTCAGCTTCAGTTTGAGATAGCACCTTACTTCATCTATCAGGCTTAAGTTTGAGATAGCATTTTACTTAGTCTATTTAGCTTAAGCTTGAGATAGCATTCTCAGTACTGAACGTGTAGATTGAATAGATGCATCTTAAGATTTATTCTTGTTTGTGTAATTTCAATTATATTTGATCATATGAATCTGATCTTAATCAAGATCAGGTGACTTGAAAAATATTGAATAGTGATGATGACATATTTAAATCCGATGAACATAAAAGCAAATGAACACAACGTTTTGTTTTTACTGACAACTTTGGAAACAGTTAGTCGAATCTGAGATTAATCTAACTTTTCATCTTCAAGAAAACCAATAAATTCCTATCACAATCACACTTTTCACCAGTTCATATCAGCAAATATAAATCTACAGATTTCATATTTTACCACGTTCTTTACGTGTCGCTTTTATTGAATGAATTTTGAATGAATTTGTAAAGTTAATTTTCTAATTCTGACCTCTTCGATATTTATTCAAGTCAAGCTGGCTGAGCCCTGCAGCAATACAGACAACTCTTTTGTTGGTGTATGCCTGTTCTCTTGTCAAATTCTTTACAAACTATTTCCACTGCCAGAGAGGAAACGCTTATCGGAAACTTAGTCAGAAGTGAAATATTTCCATTTCCTTATTCTGGTAAGTTGTCAAGAATAGACAGAGCAGATAACAAAAGAGAAACTTCAGCTACACTTCAGGCGATGGGTGACTTAAAACTCAATCACTTTATCTCATAAGTAATAACTAAAAATATAGACTTTGATAAATTAGTAAAATTTTTATTGAATCAATATCATATTGAATTATATCAGTCATCAATTATCTCTAATTTTTTTTCTTCGAGGTGAAAGAAAGCATGATAGGCATAGAATATGAAACAGGATACTGTATTTCCTGCTAGAGCAGATATGTTTTTTAAAGATAAAAACGTCTAAAAAAAAAATTTTTTTTAAAGGGAAAAAAGTCGCCTGCATCTTATGACGTGCAGGGTTTGCAGAAGACAATCAAAGTCTGAAGTTTTGACTAAATCTTTGTGTATTATGCACCTAAACATTCCTTTTGAAAAATGTTTTCTGTGATAGTAAATACAGTAAATAATATTTTCACACTGAAATTACACTGGTTAACAAAAACAGAAAACGGCTGCACTAGGGCAAGATATAAATAAGTGTTTATTTTACTAATTTGAATGTGGTGAAACAAATTTCGAAAGAGTTTTGCTTTGTCATGTTTCGTTATCTTTCTTTCACCTTTCCCATGTTTACTATACATGATATATTTATTCATAATTAACTGTACCCACCCGGCGTTATCCTGGAATCTTTATTTTCATTTTGTTTCGCTTTTTTTTTTTTTTTTCTTCTTTTTTTTTTAACTATTCCTTTTGTTTTTTAGCCATTCTTTTTAATATGATCTTTAAAGTTAAATTATTACGGTATAATTTGTTCATTAATTGAACTTATTTTATAAAGCTATAACTTATTTTGTTACAGTAATTTTATTTTTAATCTCTTTTTATTAGATGTAAATAGCTTCTAAAACGTTCACTCTTTTACTACATGAGGATTTGTTAAGAATTTTAAAGCGAGACATTACTTTCTATTTAACACTTTCATTTCACATCCTTTCCAGATTTTTCTCACATTTCGAAGGGTCATGAAGTAAGTCATTTTTTTTCCAACTATTAACAAAAGATTAAAATGGCTAACTTGTTCACAAAGAAACCAGAATGTATTTTGGTGGATTTAAATTATTTTTTCGAAGAGGATTCTTAAAATCTCGTTTTATTGAACGCTATTGTATTTATGATCTCAAGAAATAATTGATTAATAGTAAATAGATTAAATAATAATTCAATGTATAATTGTCAGTTATTCAGATGTGAGGAAATACACACACACTAAGTTGTCTCATAATCCTATTAATAGAGAGATATGTGCATTTCATAAAATATTAAGAGGCATATCACGTAAGATTCAAAGCATTGATAAGATTAAATAATACTAGTATTTATATAACACACCATTGTATAGCAATCACATTAACACCTGCTTCTCCTTGTGCTCTAATGGTATCACCAAGGTAACAAAACGTCTGGACAACCTCAATAACTTCGCCATCCAAATATATTTTTCCCCATCAGAGTTCTTATCGTTTCCATTACTTTACACTTCTTGAACACAAACTGGTTAGCATCCTCTCTACCTGTAATTCCATGGCACTTCTTGTATCCCCAATTCTTACAAATACTACAAAAAAATGAGTTGCTGGGAAAGCGATATAGGTTATGAAGCTTTATTCATTAGGCCAGTGATATAACTTGCTTAGAAATTATAATAACAAAAATAACCAGAGTGTAAGGTCTGTAATAAAAGAGGATGGTTTATTACAACGTATATCTTGTACAAAACAATAGCACTACCGGTAATCCAATAGGATTAACCTAATACGTTCGAATACAGTCCACCATACATACTACTGTTCATAATATATATATATATATATATATATATATACACACTACAGATTAGTACACTTATCAGCCTTGAGGTGAGTCAGGTTTCCCATCACAACAGCCAGTTTTGGCATATGGCATCAATTTCCTTAACAGTACTTATCTAGTGGCATTGATGACCAATCAATTATGAGGCTTCATTCAGTTTAGAATGGTTTTGTTCAGACATAGATAACTATTTAGAATTATCTACAGACTGGAGAGTTTTGATGCAAGGGAGATAATTTCTAATAGGGAAGGGGTAACATACAGCAGTGATTTACTGCAATAAGTTATGATTATATCATTAATTTAGAGATGTAAGAATTCCAGAATTATATTGTGAATAATCTTCATATAACCAGCAATATTTTATTGTACAATTTGATAAGAATTACCAGGGCTATACCAACTAATATACTTTATTCTATGCATTATAGACAATGAAGTTGGGAAATGTTTAATGGGTCACCAGTTTGCAAACTCTTTTATTGGTTGAAAATATCAGAGGTGATTCCGGTACTGTTATAGCTGACACGTCAGATTTCTGTGACTTCACGTCGACAACAATCGAGCAGGTCTAGGAAGCACTCGAGAGCTGATGAAGTATTAACCAATCAGGTTGCAGCATTCATTCGCCAAGCAGGCTATAGCAAGCAGCCGACCATATTTGGAAGAAAACAATCATGTTCTATTGCAACAACAATGAATTATTATCAGTTGTGTCAGGTCGTCGAACATCCAGAAGGACTAATTCAAAAGCATAACATTTTCATTTCTTTCTTTGCTTTATGTTAAAAAAAAGCATTGACAAAATTTTACCCCCCCCCCCAAAAAAAAACATTATTTTCACAAACAAATCAAAATATTTACATCTACACATTTGATTGACAATGGTTCATTTGGCCCACCAAAAAATAAAAAATATTTATTTACAGTTCTTCAGCTATGGTTTATTCATCTTTTTTCTTTTTATCTATGTATTTTTTCTTTGAAAGTCTTCCATTAAGCGCTTGCCAGTTTCAGCCTCATTTTCATCTCGTCTTGCCAGCTCTCGGGCGCTTCCGCAACCTACCTGATCGTTGCCGACGCTAAGTCACGAAAATCTGGTGCGTCAGCTATAGGAGTACCATGATTCCTAATTCCAATAAAAAGATTGTTCCTTGTCAGCAGGCAATCTGCCAGACCAAAAAAAAGGTCATAATGTGCATAAGCTACAAATATCTACTATGCCTAAGAAAATACAGAAAGAAGAGAATGCCTGTGACCAACAAGAATAAACAACAAGATTTATTTTGTAAGTCAGTCATACATTTCAGAAATTCATCACTTCAAAACAAACAAATCAAAGAAAGGTTTAATTAAACACCTTAAATAATTCACCTGTAAAAAACGGATCTGGCACATTCTAATCTATAAAATAATATGAAATAAATTAATTGTTTTCTTTCAAGAAAAAAATTAAAGTACTGAATGAATAGTATTAAGACACTGAAGCCAAACAATGAACAATATTAATTGCATTCATACACAATTCAACTATTACTCAAGTTTTTTTATGTAACTGTTTTAATTTTATCATTTTTTTATGTTTTTTATCAAAAACACTGATAGGCAAAAACCTTTAAGAAACATAAAAAAAACTTTCAGAAGTATAAAAAAAAAATGTTCGAATAGTGTGGAGAAAATAAAACAAAAGTAAAAAATATCCTAGAAGAAAAAGAAACCAGCATTTTCACGAGTTAAAGGTGTAAGAAAAAAAAACAGATTAAGTAAAGTCATAAAAGAGGTCAATCTGAGAAAGGAAGCTCCACAAGAGATGACAGAAATTACACTCCAGTTTTAAAAAGAAAAGAATGTTGGAAAGGGATATCATTTACCAGAATTCTCGATTTAAATAACAAAAATAAAAAGACTATCAACACAAATAGACCTGTAAGCAATTATATAAACATTTTATTTTAGTTTTAAAACAAACATTGTTTTAGTTTTAAAAAAACATGAGAATACATTCTCATAGTAAGATGAATATGAAAATATATTGTAATCTTGCAACTTAAAAAACAATCTAACAAGTCAGCTATTATGCATATTATATTTATACCTGTCAAAAAGTGTCTAATAACATACGTTTTCTGTACATATGCGTTTTCTCATGAATTCACTGTACAAATCACTTTTCTCATTATTCTTGTGATGTTTTGATTCAAAATATCAAGTCATCTTATTCTTCTAAAGCTTTTGTTTAGTTTTGTCTGTTTTATTGTATATCAAGCCTTTCTGGTTTATTTAATGCTAAAACAATATCTATTGGTAAAAAATTATTTGTAGACAATTAAGTGAGCACAGGTTATCACTTTACCCATAGCTGGGAAAAAACCTGGGGGGTTCATGCCTTTTTCAATGGTATTAGTGCATAATAGATCCAATAGGATTGGAATTTAGTATAACCAATTCCATAGTTTATGACAGTATCCATCTCACCAATGATGCACCCCTCTATTTTCTCAAAGATTAAACATTTTCCATGCAACAATTTAATATTCCTTTTTTCTTATCGTTTTTAAAATTCTTTTCTTGCCTTAGGATGAAGAGATGTTCATTTAGAATTCCCAGTTCCTATTTTAGAAAAAAACAACATTTATTTTGCTTTGTGCTCATCAGTGTTTTGCTAATGCCTCATTTTTCAATAGATTAGTTTCGTTTAGAATTGAGATACAATTGTGAAATGGAATTCATCAATATAATGAAGATCAATGAAAGGTTTGCAAGTAATACTTAATATCAATATGTAATGTAGATTTATATCAAAAATTAATATATTAAAATATTAGACTGAGGAGTCTATTTATTTCAACAGTGATCAATACATAAGCAGATGTTTATAATAATAATAATAATATGGTGAATGTCTACTGAAGTTAATGACCTGATAAGATCTGTGATCGAAATATGATTACTTTTATCTAGCCATTCACCATATTTTTGTTATATATACTAGCAAATATATGCTCCCTCCGGTCGCATAATTTTGGTAGGCTGCCGCGTCAGAAATGAACGCTCACCCGTAACATGATGTAGCCCCAGTCATATTTCTTGGGTGGTTAGACATTGATTTTCTTTGTTTCCGACCAAGAATATTTTTAGTTAAAATTACAGAAAAAAAAAATTTCGACCCCACCCCAATTTTTATTTTACCCTCCCCCATAAATAGAAATATTTTTAGTTAAAAAAAAAAAAAAAATTTGAACCCCCCATAAAAAAATTTTTTACCCTCCCCCATACCTAGTTAAAAAAATGAAAAAAAATTAGGAGGCACCTCGGTCATATCAAAGAATTCATGTTTAAATATGCTATTGAAGGCGCCTACGTCATATCAAAGAACCAGTTTTGTTATTTTTCCAAAATGGTTACCCATTTAGTAATGGCCGAGATATTTGTTGCTTAACTTCAATTTACAACAAAACACCTTGTCTTAACAACGCAATGAAAATAAAGTATGATAATGTGAAAAAATCCTCTCACAATGACGTCACTTCCGGAAGGATGAGTCAGCAATTAATTCTTCCAAAATGGTCACCCATTTACTAATGGCCGGGATATACCTTGCTTAACTTCAATTTACAACAAAAGAGTCAATAAATCCCTGGAAATTAAAAATTCAATTTACAGTGGAAATATTAAGTGCCGAGTTTAACCATAGGCTTGTCAGTCTGAAGCATAGGGACTCGAGATCTAGGAGTCCTCTAACGAAGGTGTATAATCTCAGCTTAAACTGCATTACATTTTATATTTTTCAATTAGTTTAAAATAATTTTTTAATAAAAATTTTTTAGAATTATATAAGTATTGGAAGCTTTTAAAAATTTCATTTTAAATTTACAGTAACAATTATTACAGCGGGAATATTTCCAGGATAAAAAAAAAATGTAATTCTAAAAAGCATGCTACACCGAATGTTTTGAGGTTTTTAAAATGTTATTATCGGGAGGTGGAGGGGGGGGGGATATTTTCTATAAGTTCACGATATTTAAGCAATTGGGGAGAGGCTAAAACATAACATTTGATAGTTATCAAAAAAAAAAAAATAGCTATGCATAACAAATGTTTCTATTCTGCTGAAATAAGCTGAAAAATATTTTCCATAAAGATGCATAATAAAACTAGACCATTCATGACCCATTGTGTCAGTATTTATAATATATATTATTATTATTATTATTATATAATTTCTTCATTATGTTTCTGAATTTTTGAGATGAGGATTGATAATTTGTATAATTTTAATTATTCTGACTACTGTTCTCATCTTGAGTGTTATTCTCACAACGTTTCGGCCGATGTAATCTTCCAACCTTCTTCTGTATCTTGTCAAACTCGGGAATCTTTCTGTCGAACTCAGGAATCTATGTATATTTTTTTTATGATGTCCTTATTTATGATTAATGTTTCCCATATTGTATTAAATTCTATACTAGGTCTGCTTAGTAAGTCATTGTCGCTCAACATATGTGCTGCTTCTTTGAGTCGTCTTACTCTCCACCGCTCTTCTCTGTCTATAATTTTTACTTCATCCCATAAGGGTAGATGGTTTTCCCTTTTCCCTCCATATATGGTCAGCCATACCGGACTTTTCGATATGTCCATGTATTATGGCTTTCCGGTGTTCTTTTAGCCTTACTTGTAGTGGATGACATGTCTCACCTTTGTATACTTTTCCACACTTACATGGTGCAGTCTTCTGAAGGTTGAAGGTTCAATCCTCAGTGCAGGCGATACTAAGAATTGTGAATTACTGAAGGCTTCTACCCAGTCATGGCTGACGGAACGAGAGCATGCTACCCCCATGATTAAATAAATGGTTCTGTTTGAAATTCCGTGCAGATTCCAGAGTTCAACAAAAAGATTCCAGAGTTCGACAAGATACACCTGAAGAAGGTAGGAGGTTACATCGGCTGAAACGTTGTGAGAATAACACTCAAGATGAGAACAGTAGTCGGAATAAGTCAAATTATACATTATTTCTTCAATTTGACATTGGTTGATAATCATGTTTTACAAAGTCAGAATACATTGTGATGTCCTAATAGACTTTCTCCCCCTTTCTCTCTTCCCTTTCCTTTTCTTCTCCTACTCTCTCCTCTTTCTATCTCATAATTATTTACATCATTCCATTTCTCTCACCACTTCTCTTATTAACCTTTATTTACATTATTCACCCTTCCTCTCACCATCTAATATAGGTGAAGTATGCACCGTGACATGCAAGATAACATCAGAAGTTTAGTAATATATTAGACGACCTATTGAGTCAGTATTTGTTATATGTATTTATATATATATATAATCTCTTAACTGACATCAGCTGATAAAGCGGTAACAGCCAGCAGTTATGGATGCTGCTGCTTTCTAACAAACTTATCCACATCATGTAGCAACTATCATTCACTCTTTATAACGTCCTCCATTGTCAAGTAAACATATATAGTTCTTTCTTGGTAGTAATTATGAATTATCAATTTTATTGCATGAAGATTGAAGATTTCATTAAAATTGGATAATTCTATTATTTTCAGTAATTAAAATCATAATCCATTGGTTTCTTTACAAAAGGCAGTTACTATCATAGATAGGAGAGGGCTGAGAGTAGAGAGGGATCAAGCCCGAGCTCCGGCACTGTTGTAGCGTTTTTGTTTGAATATCACTTTCATAAACGTTGAATATTAATTTTACTTTTTATTTTCAGATTCTAATAAAGATTTCAAAGGTGTTTGCAAACAGCAATTAATTGTCTCTTAAAAATGATATGGTTAAGACCAAATCAGTAATTCCTTGCATCAGCTACTGACAGAAGCAGCAAGTACCAGTGGTGGTGAAGCAGATATATTGGTACTAACACTAGGAAAGCGGTGCGATGGAGTGATCTTGCCAACTACTAAAATCTCTCTGAAACAGAAACAACTAGATAGTATATAGAACAGCTAGCTAATTCTGAAGAAGTAACCATGATACCATCTCAAAATAACTTAGCCAACAGGTCACAAGAAAATTTATATGGATGGTCAACATGTTTACCTCTCACATCTGGTAAGGTTGACCAAATTCAAGCTATTCCAGATGCAAAGCATAGATCTACTGTAACTGATGTTGGTTTGCAGATAGAATTATCACATGAGGAAATCTTCTATTGGTAGAGAGGAAAAAGTTAGCATTGTTACAGACAATTTTTAAATTTCATGTGAATGTACAAAAATGCAGTCTAGGTTTCACAGAAAAGTTCTATTTTTGTTCAACCAATGCAAATGGGAAAACATATATTGAAGAGTGGTCTTGTTTAAAATACTTGTCAAATTAGGATCCATCAAGAAATCTCAGACAAACGCCAAATATTTTAAAACATCAAAATTAGACCATTAAATACATGAAAACTAACTTTTCTTAAGTAATTTTCATGGATAAATCTCAATTAACATAATGGATGGGCCAAAGGATGGATTTCATCTGATGCAGTTGTGACTATGGCTCAAAGAAAGAAACAAAAAGATAGCATTGTGATAATATAGATTGGCATTGTCAACAAAACCACTATTGGATCATTCAAAGTCCATGAAGTAGTTAAATTGAACAGATATATTATTTGAATGGTACAGGTGTCAGCCTCATAGATTCAAAGTAAAGTATGTATTCATTCATGAGAATTTTCATTCCCATGTATCTAACGTTACCCATAAATATTTTTAGTGTGAAAGGTTTACAGGGGCGAAGATAATGGAATGGCCATTGTCAAGTTCCCATCTCAATCCGATTGAAAATCTTTGGTCAATTGTGAAGATTAAATTATATGAAGGTGACAAACAATAGGACAGCAAAGCAGACCCATGGAAAGCAATTTAAATCACCATATTGGAAATTGAATCTGCTGAATTAAAAAAATTAAGAAAATCAATGAATAATTGATTTCTGGCTGTTATGAAGGAGAAGAGTCACTATTAATATGTAAATGCTTCAAAGACTTATGTCCGAATAGGTGTTGATTAATTGTTGGGCATTTTATTACTTTGTTATTGAAGTTCAGTAATTTACTGGTTTTGCATAAAGATTTCACAGTTTTTATGAGAAATTGGATAACTTTAATTAAACATGCTGAAACTACCTAAACATTAGACTCAACATTTGTTTTGACATCTAAAATTTGACAAACAGTTTTTCAAGCAAATTCTGTTATTGTGTTTTTTGTGATTTTCATAATGACTGCAGATGGGCATTAGATGGCTAGCCGAACAAAACTACCATCCTATAATTAGCATAATCTGGAGACAATCCACAATGAAACGCATTCATTATATTGACTTACTGTTGTGGGGTACAAATCACCCCTATTGAAGAACTAATGGAAGCAACCATCTATAATAAATACCATGGTTGCAAAGACTCAAACAGAGGACATTCCTATTCATGTTTTACCGTATGGTAGGAATCCGGTCATCTCCTACCACATTTAGTGGCGTTATTGTATTGCTATGAATAAATACATTGTATATTTTAACCTGTCACAATTTGTGGTTGTTATCTTTGTGACCCCTAGCACGGGTCTACAACACTTACATATTGGCTTTATTAGTAACTACAGTCTTTATCAAAAAAGAATCTAGTGATATGATTGTTGCCATCTTATGAAATATAAAACATGTTTTTCAGACAGAGTAAAATCATTAGTTCAATTATAAGAACAGTGCTTTAGCATGATAAGAATTAGGTAAAACAAAATGAATTCTATAACACGTCTCACAACAAATAAGAATACATAAACTGTTTCTGCCTGCCTTTTATGAATTTTTTCAATAAAACAAATTTTTAAATCCATATTGCCTTCAAAATTTAGAGTAAAGATTATTGTACACATATATTGCAATTTTGGATTTTAAAGACAAGACCAATATAAAAACCAACACTATTTTAGTTGTTTTTTAATACTTAATTATTTATGATCGATATGTAAAAGATATATTCATATTTATATTCTTTTTAAATTCTTGAGAAAATTATCCATAAACAATATCTGGTCAAAGGCGAAAAATCTCAAGTTTCAAGATTTCTTTTTTTTTTATTGTCACAAAAGAAAATTATAATTCTGAACAGCAATCGATATGTGATCAGTATCTGCCGGCCCCTTGGGAGTCAAGAAGACTCCGATAGTGCACTAGTGTGCATGTAGTGAAAATGCTATACTGAGAGAGAGAGAGAGTCCTATGAAATGGAGCAAGGGTATGAAACGAGTGTGAATTTTGCTTAAAATTTAAATTAACCAGCACAGCCAGACAAGGCGCCTATGGGTCTGAAAAAGTCTTGTAATTCGTTATGCCTAATTTCGCATAGGAGCCCGGGGAGATTGTCCAGCTGCTGAGAACAACAAATTAATTTTTGTCGTGTCATTTTATTTGTTATCGTTTTTCGAGGACGGGTCTGAGAAGCAGGCCCTCTCCGATAGATAGATTTAGAAGGATTTAATTAGTTGTGACAAGACAAAGGGAACTAAAGATTGTCTTAATGCGTCGTGGGCGAGCTGGGAGAGGGAGGAGGTGACGGGAGACAGAGATATCAGCCACAAGCTTTTCAATAAAACAGGATAGGACTTTGTGCACGACAGTCAGAGTTATTCGGTAGAGTTAGTCGACAGAGTGAGTCGGCAGAGTGAGTTAGCAGAGTCAGTCAGTAGAGCCAGACAGGATCAGCATGCGCGAAAGAAATGTTGCCCCCTCACCACCAGCGCTCTCGCCCGTCGTAAAGAAAGAACACGTGCTGTCCGACTTAGAGAAATTCTTTTCACGGCCAAGTAAAAGTCACTTGTCGCTCACACAGAAGTGGAAGTGTAATTTAGACTCTTCCTATTTTGTTTTACTCGTTTTATACACAGAGTGAACTTTTTGAGTACTGGACGGTCTTGTTTTGTAACCAACCAAGTGTAAATTGATATCGTAATTTCTTTGTTGAATAATTATATTTCCTAAGGAAAACACAAAACTCAGACCGAGTTGAATGTCATTATTTGCTTTTTTTGTTGTGCTTGAATGTCCCTTCCTTCTGCAGAGATAACCGGTTACTGTCTGCCCTATGATCGCTCACTGATATAAACAGTCACGACTTGGGAAGTGTGTTGGTAACTAGACAAGAACCCTCGACATCGGTGGCCTTCATCCAGACAACAAATTCAACAGATCAATGACCAGTGACCAATCGACCTCAGGGACGGTCAGACCGGTGACAACATCACATCGTCTGACGAGCGCAAGGGGTGGGGTACATCTGGTGCCTTCATGACCAGGATATCACATCTTTGTGGTTGACCACCGTATGCAGAGGAGTGCACAATATACTTTGAATATTATAATAAGCAGACTACAAATGGTTGAATTAGTGCCTTGATTATGAATAAGTATTTTTCTACAAAAATTATATTATTTTATTATTGCATACTAAAATACTATAAAATACACTTAAAAGTATTCTTTTACAAAATACCAAAAAAATGATTTTCAGAACTATTGAAAATGATTGGTATACTCGCTTTATTTATTTATTTATTCATTTATTTATTCACTATCAATATTTTATAACTCCTTATATTCAATGTCAATCCTATAGAATAAAAACAATAAAAATATTATGATTGCTTAAAAAATACACAAGAAAAACACCATGGGCAATGTTTTCAATCATAAAATGATTTCCTTTAAACAATATCCGAAACAAATCTAATAAATTGTATCCATTCCAATTACATGATCAAATAAGGAAAATAAATTGTATATATGAACTTACTACTACTTTACTTTCATCCATCCTCCGATATTTCTGTATAGTTATGGCATCTTCCTCCTTTACTGCCGTCATTTCCAACCAGGTTTCCAGTTCTTTCTTTTCCATCTTCATCTGGTTAAGTAATTGCTCAATCTCTTCATCAAGTTTAAACTTCACATTCTGATAAAAAGAAGAAGAAAAATGGATTATACATTTGCTAATGTAAACAATACTTGAAAATACAACAACAACTGGTCAAAAGTTCAATAAAAGTTGATTATATTTATTAGATCATTTATTTGAATCAATTTACTTCCTGTAGACTTTATGATTCAAGTGGAATTTACAGATAGAATTGTTGCATGTTATTTGGTAATAATATACTTTCGAATGCAAGTGTAAATAAATCATGTAATCCATATGACATCAGAATAGTATTCAGTATAGTAAACATTTTGCCTAAGTCAAACCTCTCACAGAAAACATTATGACAAAGAACTGTGTGCATTGCATGTAAATGTGGTATAATACACAGAAGTGAGACACGCTGCCTACTAAAAGTAAAGCTAGACGAATATCAGTAAGCAGTAATATGTGAACATCTAGGCACGTTGGGTATGGCTGATCACAATGGAGAGGAAAGAGAAACCATCTGCACTTGTGGACTGAAGTAAAAAATTATATATAGAGAAGAAGCAACACATATGTTGAGTGACAATGGTCTCTTAAGTAGACCTAGTATGGAATTAAATACAATATGGGAACCAATAATTATAAATAGTAGATTAGAACACCAGTAAGAAAAGACATATATATTAGTAATAAGTAGCAATACTACACATCTTGACAAGATTAGGTTTAAAGCTCACAAAATTCATACTAGAATTGTCCACATGGACATAACATGTAAAACGTTGGTCAACCAGTTTTAAGTGACAGTCTTCTGGAGGTTGAAGCTTCAATCCTTTCTACAAGCGATAATTAACAATAACATGAAATTAACACTTCTACCCAATCATGGCCGACAGAATGAGAACAATCTGCCCTCATGGATAAAATAAAGGTTTCAGTTTGGAATTCCGTATAGGTTCCAGATTTCAACTTTTATATTCCCAAGTTTGAAAAGATACACCTGAAAAAGGTCAGAGATTACATCGGCTGAAACGTTGTGAATATAAGAATCACGATGAGAATAGTAGTCCTAATAATGCAAAAAAACACAAATGTTTCTAATTTTCTAAAATAAAAAAAATACCTAACTTAATGAACTAGTGTTCACTATGAAGCTGTTGTTCAGAGTGACTACAATTGTATTGAAGTAAAATTTTGTATTTTCCATTTCTCCAATTGTAGAAAGCCTCAAGTGATTTCCCACTTCCCATATACATAAATCATAAGCATGAGATAAAGCGACACAAAGAATATCAAGATAAATAAGAAAAGACTAATGAAATCATAACAAATTCAAGCAATACTCAGTGAAACGGTGATGAATTTCTGTTTAACGATGCTTGAAGGCAATATGAAGAACAAAATCAAATCCGTAAATTTATTAATTCCTCATACATAATGCAAGAGTTACCAGACCTTGGTTGCTTTTTCCCCTTACAGCAAATAATGAATATTCTCTTGATAATGATCAATTGTTGAAGATAACTCTTAAAACTTTGTCAAATTCTCACAGTTAAATATGTTTTAAGCCAAACCTTATCCATCACCAATTTTAGCTTGCAGAATTGACTTTTCGAATTAACCTTGCATACTAAACTTCTGCAAAAGCATATATCCGCATAGTAATATTCGATAAATGTTTTTCTCAATGAATATAAAAGCTTTTAAAAGCATTTATTTTCTCAAATATAATTAACAAAAATTATTTGATATATATCTAACAAAACTGAATTCATAGTTTTAGATTGCTTTTTTAAAAAAATGTGTCTTGATTTTTAATTGGCTTTTTTATACAATTTCTAATTGCGCATTATATAAAAACTACCAAGAAGACCCGACGTTGCTCAGGATTTAATAAGGAACATTATGTCCTTTTTCACTATGCTCATAACACCATATTCTTTTATTTTATTTTTTTTTTTTTTTTACTGCCCACCGTTTCTAATATAGTCGGAAGAAACTAAAATCTTTGGAAAACTCTCTGAATTAGTATCGTATGCATATGGTTTAAATTTCATTATAAACTGATATACATATTTAAAGTTTTAAGGGAGGGGGGTCTTGCCCTCATAGCTTTCTTATAGGGGGCACATAGACATTCTGCACATTAAGGAGCACTTAGAAATTTGGAACCACTTTCATTGTCTTCCCTGTTATGACATATGATGGTGAAACATTGGCACTCTATAATACAGCAAGAGAAAAGCTAAGTGGCAAAACGGAATGCATTATCCTCGGCATCAGTCTACGTGAAAGAAAAAAAAACACCTTGATCAGACAGCAGACTTGAGTGAACGACATCATCACCACCATACGAACGGCTAAACATAGATGGGCAGGTCACCTTTCGAGATCTACAGACAACAAATGAATAACATCTAGGTTTGGTAGTTTTGTTTTACGGCATATCAACCCTTTTTGGGTTATTTAATGCCGAATCTGGTCTTGTTTTCTTCTCTTTTTTGTTTCTTTCCCCTTTTAATATCTGTTTCTATTTAACCCATAGTTGGGACCCTAACAGGTACTACCACTCCGGGTCAGGGTGGACCTGGGAGCAATGGTAATTAAGAGGAGGCTCCACATTCCTCAAAGTCCGTAAGCCAGATCTCATCATCGGATGTAGTTTAAGATCATATCCAGGACCGGGAGTAGGGTAGGAAAAATAAAAATAAAAAAGGCGAGGGAGAAAGGGAGAGGGGCTGTTGTTTTTGTTTTTGGTTTTGTAGAACATAATTAAGTTTTACAAACAAAAAAAAAAAAAAAACGTCAATGTAGGTGAATTTCGTCTCAGGGAGCCACAGGGCAGCCTGATCTGGTATCACCAGGAATAACATCTAGTGTGACAGAATGGACTCCAGGACAGTGGAAAAGACCAAGAGGAAGGCTAAAACCAGGTGGAGAGACGACCTCAACAGGCAACTAAGTTCAACGTGACAACACCTAGCCAGGGACAAAACAAGGTGGAAGGAAACTTTTTGAAAATTTACAAAAAATACAATTTCAAATGTTACCTTGAATTTCACTCAGTCATTAATTATAATTTAATATAAAAAAAAAAATATCACCTGAATAACATTGTAAATCTGTCAGTTTAAAGGGAGAATAAAAGTGAATGTAAATATGTCCGGCGTGCTTTGCGTACAGGGACAGAGAGGGAATGAATAAGAAGGTGAAAAGAACAAAGAATAAAACAGAAGGAAGGGAGTGGGCAGAGAGAGAGAGAGAGAAAAAAAAATACTGTAAAACGCGAGCTCAAATGTCAATCAACAATAAAAAAAAAAATATTTTATATATTCTCTTCCTACATTGAAATTTAAAAAAAAAACAAACAAAAAACATGGAACGCCATCTTAATGTAAAGTTATGTGCATTCGAGAGAGAGAGAGAGAGAGAGAGAAGGGGAATAATTTTATTTTTTTCAGCATTTCCTATTCTAGTCCCTTCCTTTTGTCCACATTTTTTATCTTACATCTCCTTCTTCCCCCACCCTCCTTTTCATACAAAAAAAATGTTTCAATGATTTCAAGTAGTGAATAGGAGTTAAATTATGAAGCAATAGTGATCAGACAAAGTCAACTAGTAAAAGAATAAAAGTATAAAATTCAATTTCTAAAAGCTATCCAATACATCATGATGATGATGATGATCATCATCATTATCATTATCATTATCATTATTATTATTATTATTCCTACATGATGCACCAAAGTATTTTTTTAGCGTTTCTCATGATACACTAAATAAAAGTATCAAGTTTAAACAGAGGAGGGACATTTTCTAGACAGCCATCCAAAATTAAAATACTTTGTTTACATAAAAAAAAATTAAAGTTTTCATCAAATATTTACTGAAAAGAAAAAGAAAATTAGTCAACAGAAACGAATTGGCAATAAATTATTTAAGAAACAAGTTTTCCTCTCGTTTTTTCTTGATAACTTTGATCAAAAATAAACAAATCTGTCCACAAATATCAAATAGTTATGTGCATTCTACAAATTTTTCAAGACAGGTGACCTCATACTTCTTGAATGGATAAGCTTATATGGATTATGGTTAACAATTAAAACGACTTTCTTTAAAAGGAAATTCCTATCCAATTAAATAGAGATAAATCATTCAATAAAAAACACTAAGTGTTAGAAAAATCAATAATCAAAAATCTTTTCGCAAATTAATAAAGATGTCACGAACTACCAAACACTGAACAAGTAAGAAACTGAAATATTCTATACTAAGTGGGTTACCCGGTGTTTCCAGGGTAATGATGCAGGATAACATCATATGCAATTACATAGTAAGGACTAACGAGTAACTTTTATAAGTACATTTATTTTTAAGTGTGGGTTTGCCCCCATCAAAACTAAATCAAGTCAAACATAGCTCATTACACTCCTTATAATGTCCTCCATCCATGTTACAAATTTCAACATCTTTCCAGTAGTTTTTTAATCCATGGGTACATTTATTATCGGTGGGGTGGGGGGGGGGGGGCTCTTTGCTTCCTTTAAAAATCTGAAGAGGGATGGATTTATTGTTTGTCGCCTGAGGCTCTCTTATTCAAGTAAATGTGCAGACAGTACTATTCAGTTCCTATCCAGAGTGCCACTTTGGGGAGCTGGATTTTCCCCACATTTAAGATCGATTCATGCAAATAAGTATGGCACAATATCTCTCTCTCTCATAAAAGAAAAAAGAGGAAACAAAAGTAAACCAGACAATAAATTTGACCTAAATAAAATATTCTTTTCAGAATAAATATATTGCATTAAAAAGTATTATTACTACATATTATGTAGTAATTTCATGCGAATCGGAAATATTTGAATTTTCAAAGTGGATGTGTTATAATTTAAGGTTTACGCGCCCCACCCTTGAATGTATCAAAAAGTTGATAACTTGAGAATTTTGCTTAATTTGTGTCTAATATCTATTGTTAAAATTTCATGCAAATCGAAAAATTTGAATTTCAAGGGGAGGTATGCATTCTCGCACTCTCTTAAAATACTCAAATGGTCTTGAAATTTTGGGAATCTTTCTTAATTTGTATCTATGGTCCAAATTTCATAAAAAATTGGACATATTTGAATTTTGAGGGATGAGCACTTTTATGACCCATCATAAATCATCAGAATATAGGCAAATTATGAGCAAAACATCACGAGTTATTTGCTGATTACAAATATGCAATTGTTTTTGTTATTTTTTTTACTTTTTGGTCACCACTTATCCAGGCCAAGAGACACTCGAGGATAAGGGTTAATGGGCTGGAAGAATTGTCAGCCGAAATTAATCAATGCAATAAACTAAGTTTTATTATTTATGGGAAGGCTTATGAAAAGAACTTGTTGACATTGGATATTAAGACAGCTATGTTCTAACCTGCAAGGAAACAGTCCTGCTCTTATGGTGTTCCACAGATGAGAGGCCCTTGCAAAAAAGCTCTGTCCATGAAAATTCTTCCTGGCACTAGGCACATAGAGGAAGAACAGAAAGTCTTCTTCTGCTGTGGTAGAAGAGGAGTTCTTGCTGTGAATGTCTTACGAGGAGGAACCAGAGATCAGAGCACAGTCAAACATCCTCCATGGAAATAACAATAAAGTAGAGAGATGAGCAATGTCTCTTCTGTGCGAAAACGGCTGTAAGGAACAGAAGAGATCATCTCCCACTAGATTTTGGAGTCGAATTTGAACTCTGTTAAGGCAATGAAGAGTGCTCCGAGTAGCACCTCCACAGATGTAGCAACAGTACTCTATCTTAGGACATATATGACTCTTATACAGATAGAGGATTGCATCAGGAGTCAGGTACTTTCTGGGGCTTTTTGGAGATCAACAGTTGGAAACTGATGCCTTGAGACACACATCTTTGTTAGATATAAAGATTATAAAAAAGGTCCAATTTAGAGTTTAATTAAATACGATACGAATAAGGCATGGGAACTGTGAATGGTGAACATGCGTTAATGTTTTCATAAGCAGTACATTGCACATATGTGAATACTTTTAGAACCTGCCCACCTAGCATGACACGTATTACTACACAAACTAATAGTGCTAAGAAAACCATAGAATGTATTAGATCACATGTGACCCGATGAGTCAGTATTTGTTATATATCATTAAATATTCATGAAAACCTTTTGAACTTTCCAAATATTTATGAAACTTTTTTTATGTAATAATTGACCCATTTTCTTACTCTTCTTTTTCGTATGTGTTAATACCAAGCTATGGCGGGTCTGCAATGATGGATTTTTGTCAACCCTTGAGACGATCACAGGCTTGCTCCGTGTGGAGGCCGGTTTTACAGAGGTCTTTGTGCAGGGTGTCGGCCCATCTCATTATCGGCCTTCCTCTCAGTCGCTTGCTGGCAACTACTAATGCAAAGGTAAGTTTTGTGACGGTGTCATTGTTTCCCCAGTCGCGTTATTAGCATCTGAGCCGCCATTCTTTCGTCTTGGCCTGACTCTCTCTCCTTTCTACTACTCTCTCCCCCTAATTAATATGTATGAAACTGTTGTAATTAAACACCCCCTCTACTTATATGAATTAGTAGTTCCTATCATCTACCAGGGCATTCAGGTTAATTAGTAACACGGTGACATGAACTTGACTCACTTCCATAGCGATTACAATAATTCATAGTATCAATTCAAATTGATCCAATTTCAAAATGAATCAAAACAAATGTTACATATCCAACATCATGGAACTAACCATTTATGGTAATGTTCTGTTAGCATATCTGGGATAACTGAATGTTATAGATTTTTTTCACAAAAGAAAAATAAAGAGCACCATAGTTACCCAACATATGTGGAGCTTTTTAAACTGAACTTCTTTCATTTTTCATATAATTTATTTTTTATTCAATTTATAATTTATCCAAAGAAATCTGTTCCGTTAAAATTAATAAAAATCTGAGTAGAAATTATTGTTTTTATACCTACAATCAACCTTTAATCATCTGTATTATAATACCTTCATTTTTACACCCATTTAATAAATGAGATCGTCTGATCACCAAAAATGTAATGCAAAAAAGTAATTAATGATTATCTGATTTCGCTGTGTGTTAAAAATATAGACTTTACCCATTTTAACATGAATAGTTTCCAAATCGAATATAACATCATAAATAGTATTATGTCCTCATCATTGACTTAAGCAGTTTAAAAAAATAATCTTTACATTTTTTAAATTTTAATATATTTAACTGTTACAAAATTTTAATTTTTAAATTCATTTTAAAATGTGACATTTTATTTAAAGAATATTTAGCCGACAATTATTTTTACGATAAAAGAATATTTATTGTTTCAAAATTTTTTACATTTTTACAATTTTAAATAAATAAGACATATTCGTTTATTTAAAGAATGTTTAGCTAACAATGACAATTGCTTTTATTGAAAAAGAAAGTGTCAATTTTTGTTAAAATTATTAACCCTAACAGCCATTTATTTCTAGAAAAAAAATTATTAATACTAAATTATACAAGTAGATGAAGAAAACAACCATGAGATTTCCATGAGGTCTTGCTGGTATAAAATCAATTTAAGTAATAAAAAAACACAAGAATAAGGATATTAAAATATGCATATGAAGAAGCCTCCAATATTTTGAAGCACAATGCACAAAAGAATATTTAAAAATGTTTGTTTTTTTAATTTTTTTTTACATCAACTTACTTTTGTATTAAAGGTCAGAAGTCGGCGTTTGGAGAGAAAAAAATATTAGCAATACATTTTCATTATCGATTAGACTTTAAGGTGATTTAGGATGTAAAATAAAACAAAATTATGTGTCCATTCAACAAAAAGCTAAGAAACAAAAGAAAACACAATTTCAAAAGAAGATTAAACAACAATTCTCTTAATGGCACAAACCCTTTTGCTGTGTTCAATGTTTATACATGTGTACTACATGTGTGCCAATAATATAGACTTACGGTATCCAGATTAATACAGAAAGACAACCTGTGTAAATAGTCTTTGGGCTAGGATTAAAGTGTAGTATATATGTCCTCGGTCAAGAAAAATTTTCTCTCTTGACCGAGGTAATTTTTATTTTTGTCACATCCAGAGTGCCCCTTTTAGTCATGCTGGATATTCCCCATATAAAAAAAAAATCGACCTTATGTCTAACTTTGTCCTCGTGGGGTGGCAAATAAATAGAGGCAACCTATGTAAATTCTTGACTTTTAGTTTCCTTTACATCTTTCGATTTAAAACAAGTTTGTATAACTATTCAAAACAAAATAAAACGATCATTCGTACAAAGAAATGCCTGCTATACATGTGATTTGAAATTGAAAAGTGTTATTTTTTACAATAAAAGTGTTTGGCTCTTTTTAATAGTAAAAAAAAACTTCTTTTGATTATTAAAACAAGAACATAAATCAGTCGTGAGACTGCATACCTCTGCCTGACAATGTAAGGATGGGGCAAAGTCTGACCTGGGCCTTACTTCTCCATATTGTACGAAGTATTCCCAATGTTATGTCATGAACCCGTTCATAACTCAAAAACTATGTCTGATCAGTCTAAAGTTGTGTATGGTGGTTACTGTCATCAAAGAACATCAGATCTATACATCAAATCTGGAAAAATCGGAAGTCAAAATTCCATCAAAATGTCGACAATAAGCAAACTTGTTAAGGTCAATGATCGATGTCAGTTAAGATGCAGGACTTTATTAGCCACAATATGAGCCAAGTAGCGAATCTTTATGCTGAACAGAACCAACGTTATCGTCAAAGAAATTATCTTTTCCGTTACCGTGACCTTGACATCCCCAAATTAAATCCGTTCTAAGCTAGACAATGACCTATATTTTGAGCAAGTGAGGGGAGGGGCGTTTTACATTCTCTGTCTATTCTGTTCTTAAATGGACATATTTTGACCCATGCGTACAAGCATTATTTCTTTCATTCTTCACAATTTGCCCATCACTTTAACTTCAGCAATCACCACAATTACTCTATGAACTACTCTACTTAAAATATTCCCACTGATTTTATTTTAATTTTATTTACAAAAAATATATATGTATGCATATATACAATTTCATTGAAAAATCATGAGTGTAACAATAAAAAAAAAATACCCTAAAAAGAAAGGAAAAAAAAATCAAAAACAACAAATAAAAACAGGTTATAAAATTCTAACCATTTCTAAAAAAAATTTTTTTTTAATAGATCGCTCACTGTTTTCTGGTTTGTTTAGATCCAAAAATAAGCAGGTAGATCTTTAAATGGGAGTGGAACTTCAGTTGTGGCACTACACCTTGATCATAACCTGAAGACCGGGTAGAAAGAGAACTTAAATGAAGTAAAAGGCTTGAAGCAATGAAAGAAGACTGAAAATATATCACTACTTTCACAATTGTTGGCCATCATGGGTTTTTCATGCCATTTTGGATTCCAATTGCTCAAAGATATTTCCTTATTGGTGGTCTGCACAATCCCTTCAGAAAATTACTTCTACTTTGCAGGCTTTTGTATTTCTTTTCCTCTCTAAGGAAATACGGCTGCACTCATTGAGTACCTATGCAAGTACTTTGCATACAGAAATGGTCTAAGTACATTTGATTAATTTGCTCTCTATGAAATTAGGAAGGAAAATGAATCGTATAAAAATGTCCTTTTTGATCAAACCACCAAGATTAAATATCTGAGGCTATGTGTAAGGTTTTTCAACATGATGTCATAAAATGCAGAATGATAAATTTGGAATAAAAAAATGTCAAATGCTGTCAAGTGAGATGGAAAACATTCAAATCTATCAATCCACATAAGATACTTATAACTTTGCATTAATGTGAGTTTTATGCAAATGTAATAAATGCGAAAGAAATTCAATGTGAAATATTTCCCTTTAGTCCAAGATAAATGCATATATTATTGATATCCTACACTAATCCAAACAAATCAGAAAAACACATCACATCTATATGCACACGAGTATAGACATTTATGATGCACAAAGATGTGCTGTTATATAGATACACAAGTATATCACAAGGAATCACATACACAAATTACTCATTAATTTTATTATATATATATATATATATATATATATACACCTTTGTAAAAAAAAAACTTGATCCTATTCAACCTTTATTTTCTAATTTTATTTTATTTATATATTTATTTTTATGTTGTTTTTAATTTTTATTTTAGTTTAATTATTTCATTTTTTTTAAATTTTATTATTTTATATTTTTTTATCTTATTCTTATTCATTTTTTATTATTTTATTTCTATTTCTATTCTATTGTTTCCACTACCCCTCTGACAAAAGAATTTGTAACTTTAATTAATTTATTGCATAATTTGAAAGGGTAAATCTATGGAAAGTATTGAGTTATTTCTTTTATATGTACCGGTGTTTTGGTTTATAGGTACCATTGTGTTTTCCCCCTCCTATGCTACTAACATATCAACCGGTGACTCTTTCTGTCGGTGGATGTTTCTCTATAACGAGTTTTTTTTTGGGGGGGGGGGGTTCTCTGATTTTCTGTAAGACGTGTTGTTAAAGGCGCTGATGAAGATACGTTTTGGATTAGCTTAATCAATTTATAAAATAAAATAAAGTATTTCCAAAATGTTTTGGAAACGATCGTACGCCATACTGAACTTGATGTTCTAATTCTTTGAAAAATTGTAATGTTTTAATTCATTGAATGTTTATATATATATATATATATATATATATAACCCCTTACTTTGATAAGCTCCTCGGACTGATCTTCACTCCAGCCTTAAATGGAAAAACTTACAAATTTGTTGCTATGGTCACTGAAAAAAATGGTTGGATTATGCTACCACTCCCGAAAGTACCCGACTCTTGATGCAATCCTCTACCTGTATCAGAGTCAGATACATCCAAAGATGGAATACTGCTGCCACATCTGGGGAGGTGCCACTCAAAGCACTCTTTCTTGCCTTGACAAAGTACAAAATCAACTTTGAAATCTTGTGGGGGATGATCTCTTCTGCTCTCTACAGCTCTTTTTTTCCCCCCACAGAAGAGACGTTGCTAGTCTCTCTATACTCTATCGCTATTGCCTTCTAGGCTCCAATGTATGGTTTTTCTCTGTAAAACATTCACAGTAAGACCTCGTCTTACTACCAACACTGCGGAGAAGTTGCCTTTCTTCCTCTGTGTACCTAAAACCGAACAGAGTTTTTTTTCCAAAAAGTTCACAGACGTGGAACACATTACCACGAGACAGTTCCCTTGCAGACTACAACATGCTAATCTTCAAGTCCAATGTGAATAAATACTTGTCAAAACGTCCTCTTAAGTAATCAAATTTTGTCCATTCCCTTCATCGTTTTCAATCCTCTCATAGTATTGTTCATCATCCAATTGAGAATCTCACTAACCCTTATCCTCGAGTGGTTTTGGCCTTGCTGACTTATTAGTATAAAAATATAATATTTGTGCGTGTGGATACCTTAGTGATTATATATGACTTCGGTTCATTTTTTCCCAAACAATAACTTCAGAATTTAAATATCAAGTAAGACATATATATAGGCAATTTATGTATAATATATATACATACATTGCCTATATATATATATATATGTCTAGGATATATGTGATTGTGTATCTATAGATATGTGAATATGTATAAATTTTAAATATATATGCTCACATATTTCTCAACTATATCATGAATTTATATTTGAGAAATATGTGATCATATATTCACAATTTATACATATTCACATATGTATAGATATACAATCAGATATATCGTAGACATACTCATATATAGGCAATTACTTATGGCTCCAAATTTTATTGGCTCAAGACATTGTCTCCAGAAGTTGCCAATTATAACAATTTGAAGCCATTTCTATTTGTGTTTGCAGACTAATGTCAACACCAAATAAATGGCTACGATTGATCACTTGCCTGTGTGAATAGGTTCTGTGGCCCATTGAGTTTCTTTCATAAACACAAAATTCACAGCTGAGCCAGCAAAATTATCAAATAGACTCTTAGTGGCCTTTTATGGTATTTTTAGCTTCAAAACTTGACTTTTCTACCCAATTAATTACTCGTCTCCATTCCTAATAACTATATTTTATTTTATTCCGATATATCACACTGTAATTTCAATCCTGTTCCTAAATGCTTACGGACTGGAAATTTATTAAGACAGACAGATGATTTGCCATTATAAAGGTATAGAATTAATTCACTATTGTCCGAAATGATCAGGCTCCTTGGTTTGTTGGTTTAAATAGCTTAATATAAGCAGACTATAATTGAATCCTATTGCTGGATGAAAATAGATAGTATTTGCTTACAAATGAATAGAGAATGAGAAACAATTTGGAAGACATTCATGTAATATAAAACCATTTAAATATGCAGACTATCAATATTGCTATAATATAGTTTTAAGATGTCGTGCAGCAAAATAATTGGTCATTTTTATGAAAATGTAAACGTATTTGGTTTTTACTTCCATAAGAGATCAAAATCAATTCATAAAAAAGGTTTTGGTTTAATTCTTTAGTACAATAAAGCATAAGAAAGCTGTGTTATAATTTAGATTAAACATTGTTTTTTATTATCACACTAAAACGGTTGGTCGGTTTTTAAATACATCGAAGCTTTAAAAATATTGTAAACATGCACAATGTTACATGTTTAGTGGGGTGCATAGATGCATGCTGCAGACGGCAGACTTGCAATGTGCAAGTATTTAGTTAAGAGAAAAGATCACACAATAGGCTGGCGTCTTCGAAATAGTAATGTATTCTTGGATACGATTTTCCATACCGTGATTGTGAACTACTTGAGACTTTGCAAAAGTAATGTTTATACCAGATGGTTGGTCCCATGATCAGTCAGATGATAAATATTGAGTGGTAACGTGGTGTGGTCCAAGTGATATCTATATATATATATATATATATATATATATATATATATATTCATTCCATCAGGACGGCCAAGGAGCTTCAGTTGGGTTTCTGTGGCTCTCAGAGACAGACGGATCTTAAGCTGATAGATTATTTGTGTTTGGTTGGAAGATATGTTTGTCTTGACTTGCAGGCCAGTTGTTCGGTAAAATAAAACAAGTATCATTGGAACTTCTCAAAATAAAACATTGTTACTGGTTTTTAAACTAGAGTTGTGTTTTGTTTTTTAGGGAAAATCCTTTAGTTACAGTAGTGACAGAGACCACATGAGTGACACTGCAATTGGTCGGAATGATGCTCCAAATTTGGATGAAGACAATGAGCGGATAATGACAACCTGTACAGTGAACGCACACAAACGCATGTTCACAATATGACATTTTTGCAGGTTTTTCGGTACTTTCTTTTGTGGTATTTTACTGGGGGGTTTTCTTCTACATGATAGCCACATTTCTTTTAACCATTGTTTTCATGACTGTATATTGATAAAAAGAAGTAGGCTTTTTTTAACTAATCAGTCCTCACTTATCAAGGCCAAAAGCCACTCGAGGATAAGGGTCAACGAGATAGATGGATTGACAGTTGAATGATGAACAATATTATGAGAGGGTTGAAAAGAATGGAATGAACGAACTTTAATTACTTATGGGAACGGTATATGTATTTGTTGACATTGGATTTGAAGACAACCACGTGTAGTTTGCAGGGAAACAGTCCTGCGGTAATCTGTTCTACAGATGGTAAGTTCTTGGAACTCTGCTCATGGAAATATCTAAAATGCTTAATTGAAATCCCAAACAAAACTTCAATAATAGTTACTTTAAAGAAAATTAAGACTAAATTGTCCTCATGCAACATAATGAAAAAGAATGATCAATTATCTGCAGTCAAAGAAGGCATTACAAAATGTGTAATTAAATAGAATATAGCATACAAAAAAGTTATATATATGGAATTATTTAGCTCAGTTAAGTTGAGCACTTTAAGAGAAATTAAATTGAAGATTCAAATTTAGCCACGTTGCGAAGTAATCTTCCTTTAAAAGATTGAAACACTGTCTGGATCTCATTACTTGTGTTCACAAAAAATACAAGACATATTTCTCTCACCTTTGAAAGTGTGGCCGTCATGACAATCTAATGGTAAGAAGCCAAGGTTCATAATATTTGAATCTGGTGTTTGAATCGTCCAAGTTATGTCATCCATACTGACAAGTTTAAAGTAATACAAAACATATATGTCTATAGATATTAAAAATATTTATTAAAAAATAATAAATAATAATAAATGATTATAATATATATATATATATATATATATATATATTATATATATATATGTTATATACATGTGAAACAGTGGTTTCAGCGACGGAGTCTGCACCCCGGGGTGCACTGGAATGCATCGGGGAGATCAGGCCCCACGTAGAGACAAGTGGAAGTCTGGGAGCTAGTACATATTTTCGACCGTCCGGGCCCTGATCGCTGGGGGCGCCGTGAATTCTGAGATTGGCTCTTGGGGTGTCATTGGCAATTAGGGAACAACAATGGGATACATTGAGCACACGCTGCCAAAAGTTTTCGCAAAATCTTATCAGAGGTGTCAACACTTCAGGACAGAGGGAGAGGGAATAATTGGTCTCTAGGGAGATAAAGACTAAGAGATAAATTCCAAATTGTCCGTTGAGAAGCGTACCACCCCACTCCGGGAGAGGGGGTGGGACACAGAAGAAGGGATGGGGAAAGAAAGAGAGTAAGTCAGCATCGCGCGTACCACACGACGAGAAGAGAGAGAGAGAGAGAGAGAGAGAGAGTATGAGTTATACGCTTTTCGTCTTTGTTATTTGACGCGAAAATGCGATCACAAAGGAGTTAGAACGGAGATCTCGGCCGAGCCGGTCGTGATTCCCTCGGATCCCGAGGGAGCCGTTGCCCCGGGGCCCCACCATCGTTTTCCAACAGAGATTAACGTCTCGATTAAGGATTTGCAGTCGTAAAGAGATTCACACACACACACACAGAGAGAAGGAAGATAAGATAGTTAGAAAAAAGCCATTATCGAAGAATAGACTTTGGGTTAAAAACCCACCGTTCATTTTTATTAAATAATTATTGTCGTGAAAAGACCTAGCCGTTTGTCGAGTTATTCTGTTATCGAGTTGTCCTGCTAAGTAATCTTGCCTTCACAGAATCACGAAGTCGTCATTCATCAGACCCGGGGGAGATTCGAGCCATCTTTCTTTTTACAGCCACTACAGACGAAATCACGAGCCAAAGAAAAGGTGTTCACAGTCAGGAAGGATTCCTGCGCCGATCGGTTCACCATTACATTTTCCGTTATAAATGGTGCCGCGACCTAGGATCATGGTACGGTGAGGAGTGCCTGGCAACCTCGGGAGAAGAAAAGAACAAAGCCAACCACGGCCACAAAGAAAACAATTTTTTTTCCGGCAAAACACCTTGGAAAAAGAAAAAAATAGACAGACAAATTTTAAAAAACCCACGGGCACAACGGACGATTTTTTTTTACCGGCAGAGGGGAAAGTTTGACGGACATCGACACCCGTGTTTGGAAAAAAAAAGAAAGATAGAAAAAGAAAAAGAAAAGAGAGAAACAGTTTAACGGGCATGTACACCCGTGGTTGAAAAAGAGAATAAAAAAAAGGAGGAAGGAAAAGAAAAGAGAGAAACAGTTTAACGGGCATGTACACCCGTGTTTGAAAAAAAAAGAGAAAGATAGAAAAAGAGATAGACTGAAAGAAAAAACGTTTTTTAGACTTTGAGATCGGTCTGGGACCGCGAACTTTTAGTCAATTGATTGAAAGGCCCAGACGGACTCGAAAAATAACAAGCAACCAACCCAGAGACGAGGGACCACAGGAGCAGCAGAGGAGAGGGGTAAGTGACTCGTTGATTTCTCTTGTTCGCTTGCTCGGTTTTGTCGGTGTGTCGATTGTTGTCCAAGCTTTGCACACAGTTTGGGTAGTTCTGTTGTTAGGGGTGGTAAGCTAGAACGCAAGGGGAATGGGTTCGGAGGAGGACCTAGTAAATAGTATGACAGATATGGGGGGAGATGAGACCAGAAAACTAGAGAGACCGATTGGAGGAATACGCGTGCCTTCCTTCAGAGGCCATTCCGCCGATCTAAGAGAGTGGTTGGCGGTAATCGAAAAGAAAAGTTTTATTTACGGCTTAGAAAATCACGAGATGGTGCTGCTCGCTCTAGAGGGAGCGAGGGGCCCAGTGTCGAGATTCATTGAGGGGAGGTATGTAGGGAACCCGGGGATCACTTGGACGGAGCTCCGCGAGCAGCTAGTGAGGCAATACGCCAGCGAGCGAACCGCGATTGAGGCCGTACGCAAGTTGACCCGGCTAAGGTTAAACAACGGCGAGGGACTCGACGAGTTAGTCGAACGAATCCAGGGATTGGCGGTTCAGGCCTTCCCGGATGGGGCGATCCGAAATACGGGTCCCATCCAGGCAATCCTGGTGGATGCCCTCGTAGACGGGTTAGGTGCTAGAGAGACCCAGAGGGAGGTACTGAGGGGTCACCCGCTCACACTAGCGGAGGCCCAGAGATTAGCGAGAGACAGTATAAGACTAGGGGAACGTGTAGATAGAGGCAATGGCGAGGAAATGCCTGGGAGAAGGAAAACGGTGGGGGGCAGGGCGAGCCCGGGGCCCCGAATGGAGAGAAGGGGCGGAGAAGATTGGGAGGCAGACTCCGATCGTAGAAGGGAGGCATGGGACCTTCAAAATGAGTACGATAGGCCCGCACCGGCCAGGCAGGTATCAGTCCGCTGGACCTGCAGGGGCGAGGGGCATAGAGCAGCAGAGTGTCCCACAAGTTATGGGCGCCCGCGCAGCACGTTTAGACCGAACTGCACTAGGTGTGGTCGGTTCGGACATGAGAGTCGGTGGTGCACAGCAGCATAGATCGGAGGTGAGGAATTAGGATTCCGAACCTTAGTGTGCCACCTGACACTGGGGTAAAGAACCAGGGAAGCGCCCAGAGGCCACCCCACAGAGTATAAAAAGTAGGGTGGCCCCCAGAATGATAAGTTTAGTGAAAGATAGCGAATTTAAATGGGAAGAAGACGGGCTTGGGTTTTGTTCGCCGGTTTATGAGAAACCGCAAGAAGCAATGAACCCCCCCGTAGAGAGAGATCGAATTAAACGCGACTGCTAGGTCGGTTGACCAGTCCAGCGAGTGGGAGGAGAGCGGCAAAATACCCCCCTGCCCAGCTCCAGAAGAGACTGAGAGAAAATCGGTTAGCCAAAAAGGTAGAGGAATTACCTATGAAGTTACGGTAGAATGGGAAGAAGACGGGCTTGGGTTTTGTTCGCCGGTTTATGAGAAACCGCAAGAAGCAATGAACCCCCCCGTAGAGAGAGATCGAATTAAACGCGACTGCTATGTCGGTTGACCAGTCCAGCGAGTGGGAGGAGAGCGGCAAAATACCCCCCTGCCCAGCTCCAGAAGAGACTGAGAGAAAATCGGTTAGCCAAAAAGGTAGAGGAATTACCTATGAAGTTACGGTAGAATGGGAAGAAGACGGGCTTGGGTTTTGTTCGCCGGTTTATGAGAAACCGCAAGAAGCAATGAACCCCCCCGTAGAGAGAGATCGAATTAAACGCAACTGCTAGGTCGGTTGACGAGTCCAGCGAGTGGGAGGAGAGCGGCAAAACACCCCCCTGCCCAGCTCCAGAAGAGACTGAGAGAAAATCGGTTAGCCAAAAAGGTAGAGGAATTACCTATGAAGTTACGGTAGAGGGGAGCAGAACGCCCCACCACAGAATAGTAGAAAAGCCAAGCCAAAGATAGTCAGGGACCTGGGGGAGAGGCCGAGGTTGTGCTGTGTCGCATTCGTTGGCTCCACCGCGCGCAGGGAGGGCCCCCATGCGTGTGCGGTGCTGGTGGTTGTGGCGCGGACAGTTGTCTTGGATGCCCCCCCCCCCCCCCCGAGATAAAACGGACATATAAGGATAGAAAGAGATGCATAACTGGAACCGATGGAGGGTCGTCGTGGTTAGATCCAAATGATCGATCACAAGTAGTAATATACCTGCAGCTGGATGGGCTGTTGCCGAACGACCAGGCAGATATATAGTGAGTTGTAAAAGCAAAAGAAAGTTGAAGTAATCGACAGATGTTCGAACCACCGTGAATATGACAGATTGTGGTGCGCCTTACGAAAGGGCACAGAAGTAATGATAAGCGAAGAGAAGGATATGAGATCCTATCTAAGATAGATAGTGTTGATACAGACGAAGCAGAAGAAATCAGTGGCCCCCCGTTGCTGGGAGAGGCACTCGATGAGTAATTAGGGACAGTGTCGGGAAGCGATGAGAGAATGATTATGAAGAAATTGGAAGTTATAGGGAAGAACCAAAAGGGTTACTGTCGCATGCAGCCAGAGAAGGCGCATCGATATCGAATGTCACCGGGCCGAAGTGAGCCAAGAAGGTGTTAGTCTGAGAGAATTGTTTTTCCCAGAGAAGGGAACGAAGAGAATCCGGCCGAGGTGGCCGACGCAATGATAGTGACGGTATGCGAACCAGACAGGTCCGTACCAAGAGAATTTCAGTTGTTGATACTGACGAGTGAGTGCACAGGTGCACAGTTGGATATGCAATCGCTAAGACACTTGTCGCCGAATATAATCATCTCGGCAGATTAAAGCCGAATTACCAAATCGTTTGCGATTACCGGTCGACCCCATCGAACAGTTATGAAAGTATTATAATGTGTTAAAATGTGTTGCATAACCAGAAGGTAATAAGCTATTAGCTTTAAAAAGATTGAGAGTTCGATTAACCCCGGCAGGAAGGGAAAATTCACGTTAAAAGGTAGAACTAGACGCGGGCACGATAGGGCTTGGTCGATGTTAGTGAGAATTGTGCACATGAATAATAAGGTTAGCTTTTGCAGAAAAAACAAAGGGCGCGAGAAAGACATAGGGAGAAATTGGACGGCGCGAGCACACCGACGGCCGAGGGCATGAGCGAGGGAGGGTCACCCTCGAGTACACTTCACCCAGATCGCGAGCGGGAGCAGGAATCGCTGCCCGTGTCGGAAATCCGGGTGGATGACCAGTGAAGAAGTAGAGATTGATTCCGAGGAGAGGGTGATGGTGACGTAATTTGTAAGGGGCGTTGCGAGCTCCAATCTGCATTAACAAACTTTTAATTGCATGCATAATAATTCATTTTGTCACCTACCCACCTCCCAACACAGAAACCACAAAATGCATACGCACATACACACATACATACGTAGTCCTGATGTTTTAATAGACTGGAAAGAGAAAAAGAAGGACAGACCAAAAGAAAACAGAACAGAAAAAGAAAACTTTTTGTTCCATTGTTTAGCTACAGTTTTTTCTTAATTTTTGATTATTATTGTTTTGATTGTATTATCCGTTGTTCTCTCTGTGTGTGGGGAAAGGTAACGGTCTGGGAGATGTCAATTGCAACCAAGTGACACGAAATAAGGGTGGACGGATGTGAAACAGTGATTTCATCCGACGTATCTGCCCCCTTTATGGCGCACCGATATGCATCGGAGAGATCAGCCCCCCACGTAGGGAAAGGTAACGGTCTGGGAGGTGTCAATTTCGACCAATTGACACGAAATAAGGATTGGGCGGATGTGAAACAGTGGTTTCAGCGACGGAGTCTGCACCCCGGGGTGCACTGGAATGCATCGGGGAGATCAGGCCCCACGTAGAGACAAGTGGAAGTCTGGGAGCTAGTACATATTTTCGACCGTCCGGGCCCTGATCGCTGGGGGCGCCGTGAATTCTGAGATTGGCTCTTGGGGTGTCATTGGCAATTAGGGAACAACAATGGGATACATTGAGCACACGCTGCCAAAAGTTTTCGCAAAATCTTATCAGAGGTGTCAACACTTCAGGACAGAGGGAGAGGGAATAATTGGTCTCTAGGGAGATAAAGACTAAGAGATAAATTCCAAATTGTCCGTTGAGAAGCGTACCACCCCACTCCGGGAGAGGGGGTGGGACACAGAAGAAGGGATGGGGAAAGAAAGAGAGTAAGTCAGCATCGCGCGTACCACACGACGAGAAGAGAGAGAGAGAGAGAGTATGAGTTATACGCTTTTCGTCTTTGTTATTTGACGCGAAAATGCGATCACAAAGGAGTTAGAACGGAGATCTCGGCCGAGCCGGTCGTGATTCCCTCGGATCCCGAGGGAGCCGTTGCCCCGGGGCCCCACCATCGTTTTCCAACAGAGATTAACGTCTCGATTAAGGATTTGCAGTCGTAAAGAGATTCACACACACACACACAGAGAGAAGGAAGATAAGATAGTTAGAAAAAAGCCATTATCGAAGAATAGACTTTGGGTTAAAAACCCACCGTTCATTTTTATTAAATAATTATTGTTGTGAAAAGACCTAGCCGTTTGTCGAGTTATTCTGTTATCGAGTTGTCCTGCTAAGTAATCTTGCCTTCACAGAATCACGAAGTCGTCATTCATCAGACCCGGGGGAGATTCGAGCCATCTTTCTTTTTACAGCCACTACAGACGAAATCACGAGCCAAAGAAAAGGTGTTCACAGTCAGGAAGGATTCCTGCACCGGGACGGTTCTCATTACATTACATTTGATGCCGTCACGTCGCAAGGAGTGTAAGAGTGTGGGGTCTCCGTTATATACACACTAGTAAAAGCTCTCTAGGTCTTGCTTGTAATGACTTTAAGTAGAGGAAATGGTTCTTTTATAACATGTTTTTTTTTCAAATTGAAAGACAGCCATGTTCAAATATTTAAATTTTAATATCTATAAATAAATCTATATCTATGTATACTACTAGAACTCACTGGATAGTATTGTTGGATTATGGGTGATACGTATATTGGATTATAGATGATACATATGTTGGATCATGGATGATACGTATGTTGGATCATAGATGATACATATGAATTATGGATGATACATATGTTGGATCATGGATGATACATATGTTGGATCATGGATGATACGTACACTAGTATGAATTGACACATGTGAATCAGTACAGGTTACCATGACTGCTTGCACGCAGATCATAAAACTTTCCCAGGGTTAATTCTAGACTGATCTGACCTTGAATTCAGAAATGTCAAACTCAAAAGCAATATGAGATCACCCGGGACATGATATCACAGAGAACAGGGCAAACCAAGAAAAGATTAGATTTAGAATCAGTTCATTGTCGAAATTAGAAGCGAACGGTCACTGGAAATCATGTCTTAAACACGACAAAACTGTGGAGAATTGTCATCGACTCTGAGCATTGATCTGTCTTTCATTATGTTAGTCAGTATATCTATATATCTGTCTATCTATATATTTATATATCTAGATATGTAAGTTAAGTATATAACTGTCTCTCTTCGTTTATAATTTAAGTGAAATTGTACTTGTAAAACATTGAATATTTCTTTCTAAAATAAATCTCCCTTCCGAAAATCTGTCTTAATCTTAATTCGTCATCTTATATAAGTTATTACAACAGTAGAGACGATCTTGCCAGGGAAAAAGAAACAACGAAGAAACTAGATAACCCGACAAAGAGAAAGAAAGCCATGCAACGCGACCAATATACAATGAAGAGAAAGGAAAAAAGTTGTATGCAAGCATGTTTAAATATTAACGCAGTATACAGCATTTGTCGATTACAAGTAAAGAAAGAAAAGTAAAAAACATAGTGGGCAACGCAAATAGGGCACAATTTGCAATTTTAAGTAAAGAACTATGTAATATTGTTATCTCATTTGTTTCTGTGCACAATGGATGGCATAACAGACAACCAGGGGTTTTTACCCCGCCTAATAGACCGGTATTGTCCGGGCATTTTGGTCTGGATATACGCCGGTCTATTGGGGGTTTCCAGTCCTGTGCAGTTCTAGGAGGTGCACCTTCCCAGGCTTTGCCTCCCCTCTTTGGTAAGGAGTAAGTTTATTGCTTACTTTCTGAGGCGCCTCTACCGGGGAATGCCGACGGGGCTGCCCAAGCAATTTTTAAATGGCCAGAGTGCTCACCTCTCGAGCGCTGGCTTATCTAATCTCACTTTCTCGACCTTGTGTCACATCTTACCTTGTGGGAGGTAGATAAATAACTTGGATGGCATAACAGACAATATCTTAGGATATAACAAAATAATGACGTCATCCATTAAAACAGATGGACGATAATCACTCACAGTGGATGACATCACAAAATGACAAGTTCATCGATCAAATCATTAAGAGAAGCGGGAGGAAAGTGATCCATTATTACATTTTATCTAGATGAACGTCCAAGTCTTTCTGATGGATGGAAATTAATCTACTATGACAAAACAATAACCTAGAATCTTTTATTCAAAAAAATTATTATACAAATAATAATTAACTTCATATATAGACATTACATAATATCTTTTCAGATTTGAATTCAATATTGGTTGTATGCGATAATCTATAGTGAAAATAAAAAATAAAATATTGATTTTAGATGTGACAGAAACATACACGTATTATGAATGACCAAATAAAGAAAAGATGATGCAACAATAACAACATCTATATTGATTCTTATAGAATAATAAAAAAAGAGAAAAAAACAAAATTCGGTATTTACCTGGCGTTACCCGGGTAGAGATCAAATAAAATATTAGGTTAAATTAAAATATATAATTGATTGGTTTTATCTCTACCTTGACAAATCAGGTGTTATATAACAAGCATAGATGACAAACGCAGAATGAAATTTAAACAAATTGTATTGTTCAAAATTACAATAATGATAGATGAAAATAATTAGCGTTGTTTGTAGTTATCAGTTTGTCTTAGTCCGGCGATAAGTCAGGTATATGTGGTGATTGTAAGGATGAAAATGTCTTCTGGATTTCACTGAAAGTTGTTAGTCTATCATTGATGATATTTGGAGGGCGGGAGGAGGGGGGGGGGGCATTAGTTATAAAAGAAACAAAGGCACGTTGTGATTATGTTGATGATTATTGTTGCAGAGAAGAATACTGCGATGACTGTTTACTACTGTGATTGCCGGTAGCTAGAGAAAGCTACTGCTGATGCTATGTATTGAGACAACCTAATCATAATTGCTAAAAAAGCCAACATCTTGTAGTACTAAGGTCCAAATAATTTTATGTTATTTACTTTTTCTATGTTTACTGATCAATAATCTTGCTTTATGGATGGTAAGCTTGCGAGTTCCATAATGTAATGTTAGTAACATATTATAAGTCATTGTTTTTTTTCTCAGACTGGACGATGATATTCCATGAATTTTAACGAATCATTAATTATGCCTCTCTTAAAATGGATTTGTGATTTTTTAAATATGAAATCGAATTGGAAATACTTCAAAGACATCTGCAAGTAAACATGGTTTATATGTATTAAAATTGTTTGTATGGAGAATTGGAAAAAGTACCTAATCAGGTATTTACAATAACTGCCACTTGCAGGATTAAAGTAAAACAGTTTAAATCGTTGTTATAAATTTAAAAAATTTAATATTATGATACTCAAATAATTTGTAAGAAATGAAAAGGCTAATATTTATTTAAAACAAATATCGGCTAGATAAAATAAATAGAGCAATGATTAATTTTTTTATTGATGACATAAACTGAAGTTTCTTTTTAGAGCATTATTAAAAAATGTCTTTACTAAGCTTCCGAGACGGAATTTTTTTTTTTTTAAACTGACGTCATCCATTAAAAAGGACACAGGCGATCCGTGACCATTCTGATCACAAGTCATTTAGGTGAACAGTCACTATATATATATATATATATATATATATATATATATATATATATATATATATACTAAATGAAACGTCTAGGGCCGAAGTCTTGTATACTACTACAACTCTAATGATCTCACTTGCCATCATGCATAAAACAAAATATCTATAATTACTTGAAAATGGATGACGTCACAAAATATCAATGATAAGAGTAGTAGGAGAAGGCGAATAACAATTCAAAGTGAGTGAAAGGGGAAAGAGTGAAAGAAAGTGGAAGGGAATAGAGAGTGGAGAAAAGAGTGGGGGAAGGGGAAAGGGTGAGTGTAGAAAGGGGAAAGAGAGAGTGGGGAAAAGGGGAAGAGAGAGTGGGGGATGGGAAAAGGGAGAGTTGAATAGAGGAGAAAGTTAGAGAATGAAGGAGAAGGGAAAGGTGAGAGGGGATAAAAAGGGGGAGAGGTGGAATGTGGACGAAGAAACAAAAAAATTATTAAAATTTATTCATTTTAATTTCTTCTAGTAAATTTCCATTTTGCTCATTTTGCTGTATGTCTTTCATCAGAGTAGGCTTACACTGATTACCTTGGTTTGCTCTTTATTTTCACTAGATTATTTTTCTTATATTGTCCAACGATTTTCTCCTGAAGAGATGATAACTGAAAGAGCATTTGAGATTACAAAACCATTTTCTTTTTAAAGTTTTGTATAAATATAACTTTGTAGATATTTCCTATTCTTGTAAGCCTTCGCTTACTGCTTCTTTTAGAAGTATCAGATCCATTTCACCTTTAATCAACAGAGTCCAAGAGATCCTGCTCTTGAGGTTACCAATATGTAGGAATTGGTAAAAGCAATTATCCAATCAGCATAAAATCCAAGAAACAGTATTGTAAAGGGGGGGGGGGCAATGTTTCAACAGCTTTATTCATCTGGTCAACTATTGATGGCTTTTGTCAAACCAATGCCAGTGCATACAATCGCCACACACCCCAGGGGAATGATCCAATCAGTAGGAAAATGCCAATACAGCCAATTCTAAAATGGGCCTTAAACAGTTGTCATCATCATAAAATCAGAGAAGTGTACAGTGAAAATTATTGACTCGGAGCTCATATATTTCAGTGAACATGGCCCTACGATGGAAAGAATGGATTTGGGCTTCATTTTCAGCTTTAGTGTTAAAAAGCCACGAGCGAAGCATTGGCTAGATTCCAAACACGAGCAACGTACAAGGGACGATGGTTTCTTGTTTGTTTATTCAATCAGAAGAATTTGGTGTTTTTACAGAATTTTATAGATTTATGCTGGTTGCCAACGGTGACTTATTTTATTTTACTCTTTTGCTTGTATTTTTCTTTCTTTTAGAACACATTAAGGCAACTTTATAAATCTTCACAAATGAGACTTGCTGACAAGTAATCTTTGTATGCATCCTTATTGTCTTGAAGGATCTCTGGAGTAGTCTTAATTTGATTTTCAGATTAAGCCTGGCCACAATACCCCCCACCTCACGTTTTTCGGTGGAAGTTGTGATATGCAATTATTAACATACAAACATAGATAATCACATAGAATAAAGTATATAGGAGCTGAAACATATTTTTAAACAGACTCCTGACAGCTTATAACAATCCACATGCAGTTATTTAACAAAAACAATATTAACGTATACATAAATTAGCACTCACTCTTACATTTTCTATTTAATATCAAGTTACATAGCCAGTACTACCTACCACCAACCCTCGGGGTGGGGGCCAAAGCTTTCTGGGAAGGGGGTGCAGTAGGGGTAATTTTGGCAGCGCTCTCGAGACCTCAGTTTTATTTCTTGTCCCCCCTCATTTAAAATGTTGTAGGGAAAAATCATATATAGTCGCTATTTACAGTAACATGTGTAAATCTGGCGCCAAAAACTTAAATCAAATTAACCAGAATTGATTCTACCTACCTCCGACACTCTCCAACAAATCAAGATGGGTCTAAGGCTGCCGGAAAGTTCTAGAAGAGATGGTTTTAAGAGTGCTCTGGAGGTCTAAGATTTACTTTTTGTCTCTTTACTTAAAATATATATAGAAAGAGTCGCCATTCACATATTTTTTTAAAGGTGATACAAAAATATATTGCTATGAATTTCCCAAATTTAACTGCCGTCTCAGTATTCCCTTCTTTTAAAAATCGCTATGATGTTAATAAACTTATATTCTTTATAGAATATATAATTTAATTAATACATGCTAAAAATTCTGCTTTTTGATGATTAAAAAGTATCATATCAGTTTGTTTACCATTTGAGCCATGTATCATAGTTTGTTTGTTTTTATAGGACAGGGGGGGGGTCACAAGCTCCTAGCGCCTGCGCTGCCTGATTAATTATATTCATGATTGCAAATTTTCCAGCAAATTTCAAATCTTTACCAAGAGCTACAAACTAAAATATTCTTCAATTTTACAAACTATGATTATTTTGAAAATGTAATTTTGGTTATTTTAGTGAATTAAAAACTTCATTATGCATTTGTTTTATTACTTGATATTTCAGCCTTAAAACAGATTTGCAGAGCGATCACTTCAAGCTGATTACAATAAGCCATAAATTGTTCAACGAACAGAAGCAGAGTAATTCTATTAAAATAACTTTTAACATGAAATTAAATATGAGGGTGCATAATTGGCTGAATGGATACCATCACAGATGATGTAATCGGCACTGCTGAGATCAAATCATATCAGATCTAATGTGATCATTTACACACTAATATTAAAAGGTATTGACCTGCAATTCCTTCCCAGCTATAGTTAAAATAGTAACTTGTGTTCAACTGATTGTATAAAACAAATCGTTTACAATAACTATATCGTGTTTCGGCATTACATGACCCCAAAAGGGTTGATCTGTTCTAAAATAAAATAAAATTCATAGAACAGAAAGAAAAATAAAGCATTTAAGCATACAAAGAAATAATTCAGCTTATGCTTTTCTTTCAAATTCGTGAAATTGGCCTTTGTAGCATTAAAACGATTATTATTAGATTTGTTTTCAGCAATTTACAGTCTTTGCATGATCTGACCGTTGATTATCATCCAAACAAATATGTTTGGCTTCAGGTTGAATCAGGTGATAATTTCAGCAGAAAATAATGGAGGAATGGAATAGAAATTGTGAAAAAACACAAAGAAATATCCACAAAGAAACTGAAGAGATTCTTTGGTTTGGGAAAAATAGAATAAAAGATAAAGACTAAGAAATGTTTACAAATTAATGTAAGAGCAAAAGAGAAACATAGACTGATGCAGAGATAATATTAAAGACTGGCGGTACTACTACTAGTGTTGTTGCTAATATTACTGCTAATAGTAAATAGCCTTGTTTGGTTATGATAAATTATAAAGTATGTATGCTTAGTCAGATGCCTACGCATCTTTTTAACCAATCAGAGCATAGTGTACAAAAATCTTAAAATTTCTAGAAGATTCTGAAGGAGCTCTATAAAAATCCATTTAAATTTGACACACTAGTCAGTCTAACTATCTGTTTGATGACTCCACATCGAAATATTTTAGGAAAATTCTTATAAAACTTCATTTATCTCATGTCAGTTTTTAATAAACTAATGGATATCAGCATATATTTGATGCACACACACTTTCGTACTAACAGCAATGAACAGTTTTGCCCTTGCACGCAGACATTTGCTACTTTTTTAAAGTTTTACGATCTGCTGAACATTATGGCTAAACTCAATTTACACGCTTAAATGACTTTATACGCATACATGCATCCACACTTGTGCATTAAACTAACCACACACACACACTACTCATTTATCTGTAACTAACTGTATTTGTTCATTTAAAACAAATATGCATGTCTTCCTGTTATTATTTTATTAGGATTTGCTTCATTACTGAATATATTGCAGACTGCGACAATACTGAGAAAACGTTATAGAAACCGATCATCCTTAGATATCTTGCGTTTTGTACATATGTAAACAAAAATATTTAAAGGAACATGGTGTTAAATGACACTGGTCATTATATTTATCTACATCAGTACATTAAATATAATGACCGATGTTATATTAACAACATGTTCCATTTAAATAATATTCAAAGCTTTGACTGCAAACATAAATAAACAATATCTTCATTATAGTAAAAAAAAAAATTTTTTTAATTTAAGAAAATTCTTTTGACTATTTCTTTTATTTAATGCGATCCATAACTTTAGAGGTTCATGAATACAGAAAGTTTCAGAATGACTGCCATGGAAGATCGGTAAGAGGATTTCTGAATAGGACATACTATGTAGCTAAACATTTACATCAAAAGCAGAATTTTGAAAGAGCATATTTTTTTCTTACATTTTCATTGAGATCTGCTGTAATTTTCTAAATGCACATTGTTCTTCCAGGAAATAATTGAGAAAATATTTGCTAAAAAAAAAATTCTTATTACCATATACTATTTCGGCACTTTCTTAGATTAGGACTCACGCTAAAATCGACTTGGCATCGGTACTTTTTCCGGATGTTTACGTAAACCGCTGGAAAGTACCGACGCCAAGTCGGTTGACCTACCCGTGTCCAAAAAAATCAAAAGCGAGGCTGCATTTATAAGTGGGAACAAAACAAGCATTAACCAACATTTAAAGCCAAAAAAATCAAATCATGCATTTAGTCAAATTGTATGAAAGAAATGTTTATTTTTCTAACTAAGAAATAAAAATAAACAGGTGATAATTTATATTTTTAAGGGTTTTTTTGTTGCTGAAAATTATTTTGGGGTTTTAATCAAGTAAAAATGGCGTTGTTAAGATTAGGTTTTTTTTTTTGGGGGGGGGGGGGGTTACTGAAAATTATTTTTGGTGTGTAATCAGGTAAAAATGATGTCATTAGGGTTAGGGTTTTTTGTGTTTTTTTTTACGGAAAATTAATTTTGGTTTCGTTAGTTAGGGATTATGGTAATTTTTTCTTTTGCGATCAGTTTTTCTTCCTGACAAAAGTTAATCACTCGTTTGGGAGATGCAACAGCCAGTGATAGCTCGTGAAAATTCTTTGCAGTACTTTCATGTTCCAATCAAGTGCAATCACGTTTCAATCAGTTAAAATGTTGCTTATTCGTTTTGATCAGTTGAAATGTTGACATGTCGTCTGCTTATTTTCGCAGTTTGATTGGCTAACCGCTTTGGTACTTTCCAGCGGTTTATGTAAACATCCGGAAAGTATCGACACCAAGTCGATTTTAGCATGGGTCCTAATCTAAGAAAGTACCACTATTTCTATTTAAAAAAAATTTTTTTGTAATTCTTGAAAGTATATTAAATTTGTTTAATAAAACAAATTATTGGTTTTTAACAGGAATTTATTTGAACTACAATAAACATCCACTTTAATGGATATAAATTGTTACCAAAAAAATCCAAGTCCTCTGTGTCTACCTTTATGAGTAGACAGGGCAGTTTTTTCTGCTCGTTATGACAACTCTTGAAGGTGAAAAAGAAAAAAAGGAAACGTTGTAAAAAGGAAGAAAATAAAACGAAATAAAAAGAAGTTTAATAGAAAAGAAAAAATACAGCTGAAAAGAGAAGAGAAATAAAGAAATGAAGGAAAACTTAAAAAGGTAAAGAGAAAAAGAATGAGAGACAAAGCTAGGTCAACATTAACGAAAAAATGTATACCTACCCCTGACTTTTAATCCTTACTAAAAAAAAAAAAATTAGGATTTCAAAAACTAATAGTTTGAAAACACATCTTTGGGGATCAAAAATAGATCTATGCAAAATTTCATGAATCTTTGGAAGAAGTTTTTATGTGATATCAAGATTGGTCACTGAACTTTGTTCAATTGAGTTTAGTCCTCTTCCCCTCGAAACCTATTTAAGATATCGGTTTTTAAAGATGAATAGTTGATCAAAAATACATCTACAGAAGATTTCATAGATTTTTGTTAAGTAGTTTTCATGTGATGCACCATCGGACAGACTTTTGGTGAATTATTGTAGCTGCTTAAAGTTAAAGTAATAAAAAAGATGTTGAATAACTAAATAACCTACATTTTAGATTTATTGCAATTTGCTTCTAGTAACAATGACAGACTTATAGAAAGATACTTAAATGGAAGAACGAACGCAGCAGACAAATACGAAAATACATACATGTGTGAATCTCTCGATGCTAGTTCTGAACGCTGTAACTATCTTCCTCTCTTTCATTTACAGACTAGTGAGCTAAAAAGACATTGTTTTCACAGATTCCTTCGACCAGAGAAAATGTAACATTCACTTGTCATAGGAAGAGGGATACTTTACAAATCCTATCGATCCTCCTTATCCACTCTGTTACAACACAGATACATATTTTCTCATTTCTTAACAAAGCACAAACCAAATACATGAATAATTTCTCTTCTTCAATTATTTTATACACACGTGTACAACATCATCTCTTTCGCAACTTGTATATGCTTCAGAGTTTCCTCCATTTCTACATTAATTTCAAGGCTTCAAAATATCCACCAGGTGTAATGCCTAATACACAGTGTAATTTTGAATCTGTAGGATAAGTTCTAACTTAAAATGGTATGAGCTCCTATATATATTTTTTTTAATTTACAATATTGAGAACTGTAAATAACGTTTAAATAAATACAATTTCATTTGTTTTTAAACATAAATTTTCTATTCTCATTGTGAACTTGTTTAAAGAATTATACATTTATATTACTGTTTCATATATATATATATATATATATATATATATATATATATATAATTAATTTTATCATAAGAAATACATGTATACTTTGTGTATATATAAATACTAGCTGGCTTTGCCAGCTCACTATCACTTTGCAAAGTTTGCTGCTTGAAACACTTGAAACGAAAATGTTTAATATTAAACATTTTATTTATAAGTTTATTGTAAAACACAACATAAAAACTTTCGCATTTATTCATATAAATAGATTAACATTAACATTTTTGTAATTTTGATACAAATTTATTTATCTTTTAAATAAGACTGCCAAGACATGAAAAGAAACGAGAAATAAATTCGCCTGAGCGATGGTGTGTGTGCTCTTTTTCTTTTTTATTTACAATTTTTTATTTAATTTAAAAACAATAAAAAATGTTGTGTCGATCGCTAGTGGGAGGGACTAGTCAGTCACCCTCTCGCCTTTCTCTATATAGCATCACTAAAGGGAGAGAGAGAGGTCAGTAACCCTCTCCTCTTTATGAACTCTTGCCTATGTCTTGTATATCTTTCTTTGTAGTTAGTTTAATTTAAATTACCTCCCCTGGAAATTAATCAGCAAACATTTTTAAGAAAGGTTTAATAATTTATACTTTTTTATTAAATTACCTTATTGTTAATATCGACAAAATTATTGCATATATATGGAAAAAAAGGCACTAAAATTACAAATGAATAACACAAAACATTAATTACGTTCTCAGTCTACAGAAAATAGGCAGTGTTGCTAGAGAAGGCACACGCGTTTAGAATAATGCACATGTGCCTCGGCAAATAAGGAAAACACAAGGAAGTGAGCTAAATTCATGTGCGTTTATTCAACATTTATTTTAACAAATGTTAGCAAAATAAAAATACAGAAACAAACATTTACTACAAGTCCCAAAACAATCGAATGCACATAGTTGTTACTCAAATAAAAGAGCCGTGCGAAGTGCAAAAAAGAGTCTACTTACAGTCGACACATTATGGGTTCCTGGAGGAGCCGATAAGAAAGGCTAACTTCACTCCAGGAAGGATAGCCGAGAAGAGGCAGAAAATCAGAGGGATTCCTCGAATATTGCGAGAACTGGGCTCAAGTCATGTGTCTTCGAGATCATTCGGACTAATCAAAGTAATACAAATTATCAATCCTCATCTAAAAAATTCAGAAACATCAAATCGGTACGAATCCGAAATAATACGAAAATGGAAACAACTCAAAAAGCTATATCGAAAACTGGCAAGAATGAGCAACTGTCTTGCATTCCTATACAGATGCCGTGATTTAAAGCTAGTTCTATCAGGCTTAACCATGAAATTATCAGTCAGTTTCAGGAGTACACAAAAGATCGCAAGACGAGTAGAGCTTGAGCTCGTCCGGGATGGAATCCACAACAGCCAGTGGAAGAAATATCATTTACAATCCAAAATCTCAAGCGAGCTCGCCCCCTTCCTGGAAAGCATATCACTGACAGATGACAAAATTCGCATCCAAGAATATCTGGACATATCATATAATCAAGAATTTAAGGACGTCAAATCTCGCCAAATAATGAAGTTGGAAAATCTTAAATCTAAGGATATAAGACCCCATGTCCACTATTCACCAATAAAAGCCATTATCAACACATGTAAACGTCAGCTGACTTCCTCTGAAGGATTAGTGGTAAACAATGGTCTCAACTTTGCCACAACAATCAAGCGGATTCCATATTTAGACATGATAGCTCCAATAGAAGAGGCAGCCTTGGATAAACCCACGGCACAAGGAGATGAGCTACGGTGGAAGATGAGACAAGCACTCGAGAATTCAACGCCTCCAAAACCTAACATCTCAAAGAAAGAAGTATAGTCACTACGCAGTGATGATGATATCATAATACTACCAGCAGACAAAAACAATGCTACAGTGTTAATGGATAGAGCAGAATATTCCAAGAAAATAGGATCTGGTGGCTACTGTAAAGTGAAAAAGAATCAGACTTTGAAAACAGAGAGAAAGCTGTCAGAACAAGGATCTAATACCACCTGCAAAATATAGACAGCTAGTTCAGCATTACAGCAAACTACCACACCTATACAGCCTTCCTAAGATTCACAAAGATGGTATTCCATTAAGGCCCATTGTCAGCGCCTGAGGTTCAGCATACCCTCTATTGAGCCGTTGTCTGGTAGGTATAATCAGCCCACTCACAGGCAAATCTTCTTTGTATGTAAAGAATTCAGCTCACTTCGTGTAAAAAAAATCAACGATGCTCTAATTCATTCCAACCAGATGGTGAGTCTAAATGTAATGAGTCTGTACACGAAAGTAAACACTGATGAGACTCTGACAGTGGTACAGGATAAGTTGACTTCAGATACTTCACTGAAGGAACGGAGTTATATCCCAATTGATAATCTAATGGAGATGTTGATTTACTATGTAGAACCCACATACTTTGTGGCGGGATCTGATATATACCAGCAGGAAGAAGGTTTAGCTATGGGATCACAATTATCCCCAGTACTGGTCAATGTATACATGGATACTTCAAGGAAATGGTGTTAGGATCAACACCACTAAAGCCAACAATGTGGTTACGATATGTGGATGACACATTCATACTCTGGCATAACCAGGAAGATGTTCGAACATTACTAGACCATGTGAACTCTAGCTGTCCATCTATATATTTCACGATGGAAAATGAACATAACAAATTATCCTTCCTAGATATGCTGTTAACTCCCACCGATCAGGGGTTTAGGTCATCTGTATACCGAAAACAAACTTTCACTGGACAGTATCTAAGTTTTAACTCCCACCATCTATATAATGTAAAGAAAGGAATTGTCTGCTGCCTACAACATCGTGCAAAGACAATATGTAGTAACAGCAATACATATCAAGAGGAGATGGACAGCTTGAGAAATCCTTCACCGAAACAACTATCCAGAGAGCTCCAAGAAATTTAGACCAAACACCAAGGGACACCACCTGAAAACTCAGCACAATTTGTATGTCATATATAAAGGGCTTGTCGGAAAAAATCCTAAGAATATATAATCCATATGACATTAAGACAGCATTCATGAGAGGCTCAACCCTCCGAAAGCATCTTGTGAGAGTCAAACCTCCTACGGAAAAATGTATGACTAAGAACTGTGTGTATGTGTATTGGGAAAATATGCAAAGATGAGACATGCCACCCACTAAAATTAGGCTAGAAGAACACCGGAAAGCCGTAATATGCGAGGATATCAAAAAGTCTGGTATGGCTGACCACATATGGAGGGAAAAGGGAAACCATCTACCCTTATGATACGAAGTAAAAATTATAGATAAAGAAGAACGGTAGAGAGTAAGACGACTCAAAGAAGTAGTGCATATGTTGGGCGACAATGACTTTCAAAGCAGACTTATTATAGAATTTAATACAATATGGGAACCATTAATTATAAATAATAGATAAGGTTATATATATATACAATGATACATAGTACTAAGTAAAATTCAGTTCTAAGTGATAGTCATTTGAAGGTTGAAGGTTCAATCTTCCGTGCAGGCGATATAAAGAATTGCGAATTACTTAAGACTTCTCCCAGTCATGGCTGACGGAACAAGAGCATGCTACCCCCATGGATTGAATAAAGAGTTCCATTCGAAATTCCGTACAAATTTCCAAGTTCGACAGAAATATTACCGAGTTCAAAAAGACACACCTGAAGATGAGAACACTAGTCTGAATAATCGAAATTATACAAATTATCAATCCTTTCATCTCAAAACTTTAGAAACAAAAGTAATATGGTGTTATGAGCATAGTGAAAAGGGGCATAGTAATGTTCCTCATTCAATCCCGTGCAACGTTATCTCTTCTTGCTAATATATATATATATATATATATATTAAACTTGTCTATAAAAAATATAAAATTTAAATCAACATGTTATTTAGATGTTTCCTGAGATTAATATTAAAGACAAGACCATCATAACAAACTTCGAATTGTTAATCCTAAAAACAACAGACATGCATTATTGAATTATTAAATCATTCTTTACATTATTTTTGTATGACGTTTTTAGATTTGGATTCTTTTGTGATTTACATAGATTTTATCAAATGAGATTTAAACTAGACCTAATTCAAGCGATTCATAAAGACTTATTCTGTCATCTAATAATTAGAAATAACAATAGAAAGTTGGTCACGAGATTTGGCGTAGTTCTTTTTTCGGTACAAAGAAAATTACTATAGTTTGAATGAAACACAAAAGGAAATACTGAAAGTTTTCTGCTTCACTTTTTCTTTTGCAGATAAAACATTTTCTATTCTTTAATACCCTAAAAAATGAATATTTTCAATTATGCGGTGTTTATCTATCATATGAAAAGTTTTCAAAACTTCTACATTATATAGAGCATTTTTTTTTAAACAGAATATATTTTCAAACCTATAGATCTTTTGTGAACCAAATTTTTAAATCAATATGAAAAAACATATACAGGGTGAGGCAGGCATTTTTAAGGGGTAAGGACATATATCCCTATTGTAGAAGAAGCTGAAAACATGCATCATATAAAAAGAAAATAACTCTCGAATTGTAATAGCAAATGACCAAACCACGAAATTTGCTGATGGAACAACCAGACACAAATGACGTTAGTTGTCTGACTTCAAACCACAATGTCACTACTTTTTATCAAACTTTCTCGGCTGCCAAAGACACAAACTACTTTGCATAGTCACATGCTTTTGACTATCACTTTTGATATTCGACATTCCAAGATATTCTTCTGCATGTAGTCAGTCTCTTTGCAACTGCTTATCCTATAGGCTCTCCGCACCGTCATCATAATCCAACAGGTATCATTTGATCTGTGGTGTCTTAGCATTTTTTTTTTTCAGTTGAAGCCATGGCACAATATAGCATTTTATGTTCGCCTAAAAGTCTTGTGAAGAATAATGTGTCTGTCATAGCAATTCAACGTAAATTTCATCAATAATTCAACATTCACCGAAATAAGCCTGTTCCCACTCATAACATACTCTTACTTTGAATTCATACACGTTGTACATGAAGTATACTAACAAATAGTAGACCAGTGAGAGCCCCACGAATGTTATGTACCCCAGAAAATGTATCAGACAAGCTTTATGGTACTGTCTAAATCGGTTTGCTCAGAGACAGGTTATCGAATTTGGTATCGATCGATATGGCATATTTTTCATGAAAATCAACATGTCCAACCTTAAAAATCAGTCATTGAGCAACAGTTGAGACCAGGGGACTATGCACAACGGCTTAACTTTGCACATCAGATGGAAGCAATTTTTTAGCTAAATGAAAAATTTATTTTGTTAATCAGTGATGAAACTCATCTTCATCTCAATGGCATGGTGAATCAATAAGAGTGACGTTATTTGGGCGTTGATGGAGAATTGCACAGCCGAAAAGTAACGTTTTGGTACGCTATTGGAAAAGTTGGTGTCATTGATCTTTACTTTTTTGAAGAACATAATGAAAATTGTGGTATTGTAAACTCTTATTTTACATTGCGATGGTAAACAACTTATATGTGTCTGAATTATAATGAAAATGTATTCCTATCTGACATATATGGTTTCAGCCAGACCATCAATAGATATTCTTCATCCACTCTTCAGTGACCACCTTAATATCAGGATTGATGATACTGCTTAACTTCCTTAAAATCCTCTTAACTTCCTTAAAATCCTCTTACAAGATCAACCACCATGTAGTTCATAATCTTATTGAATAAATTTATATTATACTTCTTGTATATATTAGTATGATATTTTGCATATGATTCGTTTTATACTTTTATATTTTGCATATATGCGTTATACTTTTTATTTTGTATACATGTATTATATGTAAACTATTATATTTCTAAAAATGTAATTGCCCACTGACTTGCCTCTTAGATACAAAGTCACGTTTTAAAGTGGGGCAAATCCAATTACCATAAAATGGATGGGAACAAAAATGCCGATATTCTTCTGTTGACAATCCCTCACCAATGAGGGTGCCTCAGGAAATAAACTTATCTCCCCTTCACAAGTAGGAGGTAATGCCTGAGAGGATTATATCCTGAGACCGAACGCATACAACACATTGATCCTAACCTGAAAGCTTGATAAAATTGTAATTTGTGACAAAAACACATCTAGATAGTTTTCTCTATGACAGCCGACCAAACAATGCAATAGCTGGAAAATTGCCTCTGTGGTGCCAGTCTACAAGAATTCTGGGAATAGAACCGATCCTCTGAACTACCGCCCAATCAATCTCCTGCCGATCTTCGCTAAAATCTTTGAATCCTTAATCAATCTAGCTATAGTACGGCACTTGGTTAATACTAAACTTCTTTCTGACCGCCAGTATGGATTTAGACAAGCACGATCTACTGCAGACATCCTAACGGTCATCTCAGAATGCATGTATCATACACTCAACAAGGCAGGTGAGGCTAGAGAAGTAGCACTTGATATATCCAAGGCCTTTGACAAGGTATGGCATAAAGGGATTCTCCTGAAAATACGCTCATACAGTATTACTCAATATAATTAGATCCTTCCTAACCAAAAGAAAAATCCAGGTTGTCCTCGATGGCCATTCATCTAAGCAACATGACATAAATGCTGGTGTGCCCCAGGGATCTATCCTTGGACCCTTGTTGTTCCTGATCTATATAAACGATCTCCCTGATAACAGAGTCTGAGATTGGTTTATTTGCTGACGACACCACGCTTTACTCTCGCCATGTTGGCAAAACAGACGCGATCATATCCGAGGCAATGGCTGAATCCCTAGAAAATGACCTCCAGGCTGTAGTTGATTGGAGTCATAAATGGTTGGTAACTTTTAATGCCACAAAGACAAAGCTCCTTTCCTTCAACAACTACAAGAAGCCTCACCAACCACCGATTGCCATGGCAAATAACACCCTACCTGAGAGTTCATCATTCAAACTCCTCGGCCTAACATTCACAGGTAACATGAATTGGAACAAATACATTGAGGACATTGCCAAGGCTGCCGCAAAGAAGGTTGGCTCCCTCCACTGTGCTAGTAAACTCCTCACACCTGACATTATTCTGTATCTCTACAAAGCCACCATCCGCCCATGCATGGAGTATTGTTGCCACATCTGGGCTTGTGCATCATCTACTACTCTCTCCCTCCTTGACAAGGTCCAAAAAAGAGTCGCCAACCTAATAGGTCCCTCACTGTCAACCAAGCTCCAGTCTCTGTCCCATCGCCGCAATGTGGCATCCTTGTGCTTGTTTTACAAATACTTCAATGGATTATGCTCCGATGAATTGGCTACTCTGGTGCCCCCTCGATGTAAATTCACTAGACCAACTCGACAATCAACTAAATCCCATCCATTCACTGTGGCGGTCCCCAGATGCCGGAGAGCTTTCTACTCAAATAGATTCTTTCCTCGTGATGCTGGCCTCTGGAACTCCCTCCCTGCCCCCTGTTTCCCCGACAGTACTGACATGCAGAAATTTAAAATTAATGTAAACAGACATCTCGCTGTGCAGATCCCAGTTTAGGTTGACACCCACCCCCCAACCTTCTCCCCTCTTCTTTCTTTTCAGTAGTCTTGTTTGGGGGTGAACTACGTTAAAAATAAAAAATAAAATTTTAAATATGAGAGAAAAAAATGTTTTCTGTTTTTTTAATTAAGATTTTAAAAAATAGTAATAATTTAAATAAAAAAAAATAAAAAAACTTTCAAAAAATCTTCAAAAAGTAAAAAATTTGAGGCAAAATAAAATTTTATTTTAAATATAAAACCAATCTGGCAACAACTTTGATGATTGATATTAAATACAATTGTAAAAATGTTTTAATTAAAAAAAAAGGTAACAGCTTTGATCTTAAATAGAATTTAGAAACAGCAATAAGATTAATTTCAAATACAGTTGAAATTTAAAAACACTAAGGTTTGATTAATTTACAATTAGTTTTTTCTGGATTCTTTAAAAAAAACATGCATACAAAATAAAGAAACATGGTCATTACGAAAGTGTTGTCCAAATTAAGTAAGATATTAAAAGTTATATTTCATGTACTCTCTCTCTTAACTATCGCCAATCATCTTCCTTCATTAAAAAGAAAAAAAAACAATCATTTGTAGTAGCCTCTTTTCTCGGATTATATACTCTCCTCCCTCCTTCCCATAATTCATCACTTCCTCCCATACCTTTTTCTATCAATATTTATAGACTCTTCATAAAATAAACCTATTTTCGTCATGGTAGTTTTTTTCCTACAAGGTAAGGTAAGATAGAATCCATTTTATTTCCATGTGACATTATGAATTCTACAAGAATGTTACTACTAAACCGCTATCAGAACTCTGCTCCATACTAAAAGACGAAGAATAGAATTTATCTAGAAGCTTTGGTTTTTAACATAAAACGTTTTATTATTGTAAAATATATTACATCTTAAAATAAAAAAGAGACATCTTGAAATTAATACATGAGCAATGCTGAATATATATGCTAGTATTCTTGGTTATACATTATATATTTGATATGTATATTTTACATGAGGAAATAGAAATACAGGATTGGCACTCAAGCATGTCATTATCCTGCTCAGCTTGTCACTCTCTGTATGACTTGTGTCTGAGAAGACAGAGCTTTTTTATGATTGGTTTCAAGTATGTCTAGGAGAAAAGAAACTCCAATAAAAAGAAAACAAACTACGTCCAATTCAGATTCTGATCATTTAAATTTAGTTGTGATACTGTGGAAGATATTTAATAATTAAGTAAGGCAAAAATTTTATAGGCCGGATTTTATAGGACGGATACCCTTCCTGATGACAAACCAGTGGGTGATGGGGGACCAGTATTTTTATCGATACACCATCTCTAAGTGATTGCCCACCAAGGTTAAAGAGCACTTGACCTGCATTGGGTACACAAGTGCAGTGGAATTACAGGTAGGTTGATAGAAGATAGTCAGTTTGTGTGCAAAACAATGGAGACGGATAAGAACTCAGATGTGGAGAAAGAATATTTGGATGGCAAGGCTATTGCGGTCGTCCAGAAGATTGTTACCGTGGTGATATTATTGGGGCAAAGGTGCTGGTGTGATAGCAAGAGTTAAAAGTAGATGGAGTAATTTCATGGAACTTCTATTACTAAACAGGAAAGCATTAACGTTGTCGACCAAGGAAAATGTTTATTAAGCATGTTTGCACAATGTGATGATATATGGAAGTGAAAAATGGCCAGTGAGGGTTAAGGATATGGGAATGGTATGATGGATGTGTAGTGTGAATCTTAAAGACAGGCTTCGATCTGATGACCTCAGTGGAAGATTGAATATGGACAGTATAGAAAGATGTGTGCAGAATAGGAGACTTCATTGATTTTTGTCACCTTGAAAGAGTGGATAAAAGTGCTTGGGTTAGTAGATGTAGAACAGTTGAGGTAGGAGAGTCAGTCGGTAGAAGAAGACCAAGAAAAAATGGGAGGAAGTGATAAGGGTGGATTTGACAGAAAAAGGATAAATAAAATACCTAGTCAGAGACAGGTTAGTTTGTTATCAAATTCTAAAAGCTGTTCAACATATGCCAGCATGTAAAACGGGCGTTAAACCGATAATGATGTTTTATAGCATGAGTGTGATTTGAAATTCTGACTCTTAAAATAAAAGTAAAACTAATAAGTGTCAATTTTATCTTGCTATTTTAAACTGAAGTGTGACATACCGACCGACAAAGACGATTCTAGAGATGCTTAGACGCATGTAAAAAGAAAAAAATTAATTTATAAATTTAAAAAAAAATAGAAACAGACAAGTTGCAAGTGATCCTGATATGTAATAAAATTACTGTTCATTCTTTTGTAATATTGTATCCCCTTGACTTCTTGAATTCTATTATGTAAATTACACACACACGTACACACCAAACTATCTCCTAAGATAATGACAGATAAATAGGAGAAATAGTTTTGTTGAAATTCATCGATTACCCAAAGAATATAATTTTAAAAATAAATGTAATGCTGTAATTTCGCAAAGTCTTCAGGCCTAATATATATGTGGCTCTTGGATGCAGGACTGCCGAAGAAAAATAAATACTCCTTGCAGACAAAATAATTCTATTCAATCAATAAAATTTGTTGGTTAGATAGAACTAAATCATTGAAAAATATTCTCACTAGTAAAGATATGTGGATTGTTATTACATACACATTTATATAACAGAAAAGTAGCATACAATTTTGAGAACATGTATGAACATATTTAATGAAATGTATATAATCTTGCAAAGATTGTAAATATACACATTATATATTACATACATACATACATACATACTAGCTGAAGTACCCGTAAATGCTATGTTTATCAAATAAGGGTATAACCTCCCATTTGAGAATTTTCATTTCTTCTTAAGACCCCTTAATCTCAAGATTTAGATTGTAGACATTTTCTCGAATCAAAATCATGTAAGGGATGTTGATACAAAATCGGAATAAGGATTCGAGACATAAGTGTTTTTATCATTATATCTTGATTGTAATCTTTGTAAGAGTGGTGCAGAACTGTTTTGTTTGGGAATTAATTTTACCGTCTTGGGACAGGTTTTTCTATAAAAATGACAAATGTTTATGAAAAAAAAATATCAAAACCATGTGAATCAACAAAATATATACAACGTTTTAGTTACATAAAAATATAAAAGATTTAAATAAATGTAATTTTTAATTTATGAACTAGCAAACTCTATTCGGTCATTGACGACATTTTATAAATCAGTTATCTCTCTTAAAGAGAATTGACCATGGCACAAAATGACATTTGGTAATTTCATGCCACCCTGTATTAATTTACTCCTCTCCAGGAGTTAGGCACAAGGCCAGTTTTTATCTTACTCCCACAAGTAAGATGTGACCTAAGGTCGGGTCGGGAAAGTGGGGTTTAAAAATTGCCTGGGCAGCCCGGTAGAGGCGCCTCAGGCAGTAAGCAATAAACTTACTCCTCCCCAAAGAGGGGAGGTGAAGCCTGGGAGGGTGGACCTCCTCGAGCTGCACAGGACAGACCCATAGACCGGCGTAAATCAAGCCCCGAAGGCCAAGACAATACTAGTCTATGGGGTGCAGTATCCATCAGAACAGATACTACACTTTGATCTTAGCCAAAAGGCCAACATTTCAATCTCTATCTAGTGTTGGGCTGTAAACGGACAGGATGTGTTTTTTTTTTCTTGTTTATTCACTGGAGAAATGTAAATTTTTACACCGTGCAATGCATGTTGCTTTCTTTTACTCTTATAAGTGAATAGCATGTGCATTTTCTTTTTGTCCTATTACTTAGCATTTACTTCCTTTATATACTCTTTATGTATTACATGCCATTCTTACAGTCTTTTAATGTTTGTGCGAGATAAACTGTTAATAAACTAAATGTCACCGCTATCCCACTGGTTCTCATTTATCTTTTTCTTTTTCAAGTATGTGTTGATAAATGAATAAGGACACACATCTGTATTACTAAGAGTAGCAAACAATGAATAATATACATTTATTTAGGGGTTATCCTGTAATTGAGATCTAATAAGATTTGCTGGCTTTAATTTACAATCAGCAATAAGCAAACGTCACATGAGATGACGATTATTTATAATTTATATAATAATGCATTAAGGCATTTCTTGTTCGTATGTACGTGATCACCTTTCAAACACATTTAAAAAATGAGATCGTGTTGGTAAGTAATCTGATGTTGTTACGGTAAAAAGTCCAGATTTTACTCATTTTAAAAATGTATTGTTACAAAATCACATGCTATCGTCCGTGTATATTTGTGTACACAATAACTATATATTCTTCGCACGGTTTTAGTTAGAATGATAAAGCTGAAATATTAAAGATTCTAATTTTACAAGTGCAAAAAAACTATTGCAAAAAAAAAAAAAAAAAATTTTCATTTTCAATGAATTAACTAAAACAATCTTATCCTAGGAAACACTCGATTTTGAGAGATGTTTACTGTTTTGTGTTTTTTTTTTTGTTTTTTTTTTTTCATAACATATTTCCTCAGGCTTATGCAGCACTTTTTGCAATGTAATTAGAATAACAACATACATTAATGTTTCAGGTTGTAATAATTTCTTTTACTGTAGGTTTATAACACAACATTAGAATTACAGAGTCTTAATACACAGTATTAGTCTACATCTGATCTGTTCTGCAGACAAAACCCAAGAGATCATCTCATCCTTCTATTTCTACCACATATTCCATCTATAACTTTCCTGTTCTCGACATCATTTCTTGATCACGTTAACCCATTTTTGTAGCCTTATCTTCGAAGTAGAAATTTTATTTTTATGTAACTAAGTTATCTCTCATTCAATCATTCTACATTTATTTACAAAAAGAAATTCCTACTGGTTTTCTTCATGATACAGTGAAAAACGAATTTAATAATCATACCACATGACAGATTCTAAGAATATATTCTCATATCATAATCTACCAAAAGGTGATTTGTTAAAGCCATTCTTTAAGTATATTTTCAATTCTATTTTTGCATCATACAGTTATATTTATATATAAGTTTGTCATTACAAATTGAAAAATTCATCATCACTAAACAATGAAATTAAAGCTGAAACATTGTTATTATTATGGAAAATTAAATGTAATCATTTCTGATGATGATAACTCTTATGAAAGTTATAAAAACAACCACACTCTGTAATAACATTTTTCTTTTTTGCAATTTCAGACTTTTATAATAAAAAAATTAACTTTCAATATAAAATACTTTTTTGAAGTCATCTTTAAAAATTAACCACAGTATGCATATCTTTTATGAATAAGTTCTTACATTTCATCTTCCATATGAGAGAATTCACAAATCTTTAATATAATTTGCATTTCAATATCCATATGTATAAATATGTAACACTAAGAGGTGATTCAATACATTTTTACTTAAAATCATCTTCAATATAATAATATGCATTGTGTAGCTGTTTCAGTATCTATATGTATAAATAGCTATTTTTTGCACATAACATTAAAAGAGGTAATTTAGTATTTATTTAAGCAAACGTAAGAAGTGGCAGTATCTGAATCAAGATATTAGTATTGTTTACAATATATATATATAAAGAAGAGAACAACTGTTTTACAAGTGAAATTAATTATAAAAGTTGTAGGTCGGTTTAAAAGCAGTATTTGTAGAAGAAATCGTTTATCAATGTTTACAAAAGATATGTTTTGCTATGTGCATCATACCAAACATCAGCAGCATCTAACTTGAAGTAGTAGGATATTTTGTAAATAAAACAAACCGTTTTTTCCAAGTAACTTTAATTATGAAAGTTGTAAGTTGCGTAGCAATGAAAAATGTATGCTGTCATTTTTGACAGCACATATATACTCATTACATATACAATGTATTTCAAGACAAATGGCATCTTTATTTTAAGTAATTATGAAACTCAATATGTTGTTTTAGTGATTTTCTGAAGGATATGTTGTAGTTATTCCTTCATCGCTGAAGATATGTCCATAGATGACCAATGCTTTATATCCAGAGATTTCAGAGTCACAGAGGTTTGTTTCTGGAGTCAGCTCTATTTGATAAAAGTAGAAATTCAGATCCAAACTGAATATTTTTTGCGTAGTTCACTTCACTGAGTAGTTGTTCTGCTGTTGGTATTGGATAATGTACGCGTTTAATTACTTTGTTTCAATATTTTTTTGTGCAGTTCACTTCACTGAGTAGTTGTTCCGCTGTTGGTATTAGATAATGTACGCGTTTAATTACTTTGTTTCAATATTTTTTGCGTAGTTCACTTCACTGAGTAGCTGTTCCGCTGTTAGTATTGGATAATGTACGCGTTTAATTTTTTGTTTCAATATTTTTTGCGTAGTTCACTTCACTGAGTAGTTGTTCCGCTGTTAGTATTGGATAATGTACGCGTTTAATTACTTTGTTTCAATATTTTTTGCGTAGTTCACTTCACTGAGTAGTTGTTCCGCTGTTGGTATTAGATAATGTACGCGTTTAATTACTTTGTTTACAATGTGCAGCACATTTTCTCATGTCTTCATTTGATTTGGGTACTATTACTAATGGATAGAATCATAGCGCCTACCCCCCCCCCCCTATGCTTTCAGTAAAGTCCTTAAGTAATGAAGCTGATATGCAAAATGAATGCTATGTCAGTGATGGAAAATGAGCAAAGTCGGCACAAACCTGTGAACGCTTGGATGTTAACAAATAGTTGGGATCGTCAACGATGGTGTTGATGATTCTCTCCTCACCCAATCTTCATGATTACAGTGATCCTATTATTTTCATACCTCGTGTATGTTCATTTTATGTATAATAATAAATCACCAAGACCAAAGGCTAATCGAGGCTAAGGGTTAATTCCAGTGCTGGCAGATGGCAGCAGACTCAAGATAATCAAATAACATGAAGACATTCATTCTAGAACTCATTTGCTGGTGAATTCATTTTGCCAAAAGGAAAGAAAATATTCTAAAAGTAAGAACTCTGAAGCACTTTCTCTTCACAGAGAAACTAAGATGATGGTGTCCACTTATAGGTTCAAATCTCACTGATGGTTAACTATTTGGAATAAATCTCTTCTTGATATAGAAACGTCCATTACACAAACCAGGCAGCCGATTTATTTTCTAAGTCTCATCAAAGTAGTGATAGCATGACACTAAGCATCAAGTGACATAGCAGCAAACGACAATGGCAAGTAAAATCATTCTATTCAAAGTCTAAAGTAGTCATTTCTAAGTTGCTTTTATACAACAGTAACTTATTGACTAGACAGTCATTGATTTTCCAGTATTAAGATGACATGGGTTAATATTTGCCTGCACATACTTGATTCCGCTTGCCAGACGCTCATCCGAAGTTGACTGAATCTTTGTCCTCCTCTTCTTCGTTTGTCCATTTTCTATCTATAAAGTTTTATCATCTCTCAGCCATCTTCATATCCATAAGCTGAATGCGTCCGCTGGGAGAGCTGTACTTTTTTCTCTTTTGAGCATAAATATATCGATCCATACTATCTGACTTTACATACACACAACCATACACATATTTAAATGCACAGAACAATGTTCACATATGCTTATAAATGTTATATTTATAAAGATGCATATACATGATATATTCAAATATTAGTTTCTGGCAGTATTCATCTGGCGTTGCCCATGTGGAGATATACTGTTATTCGGAAATAATTTTAAATATAGTAATGTTTACAATTTTTGCCTTGAAAAACAAGTTAAAAATAACATTTGCAATATGAGGTCAAGTTATAAAAAACACTGTTAGCGCAGTAGTGTTTGCTTAACAAAAATTGCTTATTCTTACCGACAGCTGTAAAATGGCAAACAGCTTTAACGAATCGAAACGAATTCGTTTATTTTAAATCTAAAAAACACCAAAAAAATATTTTTTAAACGTTTAAACCTTTTTTAATACATTCTTCACTGAGATATTCTTTGTTTAATTTTATTTTTGTTTTATGAAACGAAGAAAATCTATATTATTTCAATTAATTTTTTTTCTTTACGTTCGAATATATTACAGTTATTTTATGGACCTACTCTAGTAACCCAGATGGAAATTTTCAATGGTGTCTTTATATTTTGTGAAAAATTTAACTATTATTTAAACTTATTTGAATGTTCTAACTGTTAACACATCAATTTCTATAACACACAAACAAGCATTGACATATACAGGGTGGGCCAAAATAAGGGTCCTATCTTTAAATTTGAATAATTTGAATAACTTCCACAAAATAAAAGTTAAACTCACCAAACTTCATGTGTGTGTAGACTGACCCTTCCGAGATTTTTTGAAATAAACAAAACAAATTTTAGCCGAAAAACACTTCTTAAAACTTACAAAAACTAAAGTATTGTTTTTTACACTGTTTTGAGTTTTTTAAGCAAAAATAATGTTTTCTAAATGAGGGTACGTTCCTTAGGGCTAATACGGCTCATGCTTGCTTCGGAAGGGGTCCTTTACTTATTCTATAAAAAAAAAAAAAAAAAAAAAATCAATAAATAAAAAAGTTATGAATTTTTAAAAATAGGACCCTTATTTTTGCCCACCCTGTATATGTATATGAGAAAGAGATAACACTTTTCTCACATACTGCTGCCACATATGGGAAGGTGCCGTTAAGAGCACACTTTCCTGCCTTGACAGAGTCCAAAACCGACTTCAAAATCTAGTGGGGAATATCCTCTTCTCTTCCCTACAGTCATTCTCTCACAGAAGAGATGTTGCTAGTCTTTCTTTGCTCTACCGTTATTTTCATGGCAGGTGCTCGACTGAGCTCAAACCTATGCCCCCCCCCCCTTGTAAAACATTCACAACTAGACCCGCCTAGCCATTACCACTATCAATAATTTCCCTTTCTCCCTGTGTGGGCAGAGTTTCCTAGAACTGCCCATCTGTGGAACACAGTGTTGCGAGCCTGCTTCCCAACCGACTACAATATGGTTGTCTTTAAGTCCAATGTAAACAAGTTCTTGTTGAACCGTCCCCATAAATAATCAATTTCTGTCCTGCTACAACCACTGTGCTGGTGATTGCGATGATGTCTCACCGTTCACCAGTCAAACTCTTTAAGCTTATCCTCGAGTGGCCTTTGGACCTTGATAAGCGGTGACCTTTATTGTAAAAAAAAAAAATGTAAATCATAGATACATACCCATACTTTATGTATGAATGCATGTAGGGACACCCGGCATTGTCAAATGAGATTTAATTAAAAACATGACAGTAGAGTATGAAGTCTTCTTCTATTTATTCTGAATCTCTAAAAGATTGACTAAACAGTTGGCACTTTGTAGAAATCATTGATTTCAATTCAATGAAGTAAAAAAAATATCTGCATGTTTAAAAAATTAATAAATGGCTAAACTTCTATAGAAATTAGTATTATTATAAGAAATCGTCATTATATCTTTAAGAAACATGTCTGACTATGAATCTTATATAAAAACTAGTGTGCACATGCTGTCAAAAATGATGGCAAACATTTTTCATTGCTTCCTTACAACTTTTATAACTACGGTCACTTGGAAAAAACAGTTGTTGTCCTATAAATATATACATAAAAAATATTTTACCACTACAAGTTACACATATTTAAATAAAGAATTTACTCTACTTACACAAAAACATGTTTGTAAACATTATGAAACAAAACTTTAGTTTCCTCTACCAATTTCATTCCCAACTTACCTACAACTTTTTTCATCAAATTCCTTCAGTAAAAAAAGTTATCATTATTTTTACATTATAAACAATACTAATATTTCAGTCAGCTACTGATGATGCTTGTGTTTGCTTGAATATATACTGAATTATCTCCCTTGGTGTTACATTCAAAGAAATATGTGTTTATACATATAGATATCTGAACAAAGACATAATCTATATACTATTAAAAGCTTATGGTGTTTATAAAGTTTGTTCATAAACAAATAGAAACGTAGTTGACTGACAAAAAGGAACAGTAAGAGTACACATTATTACGGTAGTAGTTTTCATAATGGCAATGCTCAAGTTTGAATCTCACATAGGTCTAAAGGTTTTTTTTAACTGGATAAGTGTTTTATAAATTAACATAATACCATAAAAAAACATTACATAAATATTTTTATTTTAAAATAAGTGATTTTTTTTTTTTGATAATCCACAAAAAAAAAAAAAAACTTACACAAAAAGGGTATTCAGCATTAGTTCAGTGATTTTTTTTTTGCTTAAACAAAATTTCTAATTTTTTGCCAATATAAACAATATGTAAATACATCATAGTTTCTTACTCTCTCATGCAAATACTAAGTAGCAATTTTTTTCCATAAATCTTTCAATATTTATCTTTAAAATAGCTATAAAGCGGTAGAAGCTAGGTAAAGATAGAAATTACCATACCCAGGTACTGTACTAACACTGCTCAAGGAGCGGATATAAACTAGTAAGTATTATTATATTAGAGTTAGAGATTATTTTTTTAGTAATTATTGGAGACAGATCTTAGCTGTTTTGCTTTGAAGTGCATATGAAGTCAGTTTAAGGTATCTTAAAATATTGACATCAATAGAAAATATTAGGATGATAAGATGCTTTGTTTTGTCATAAAGAGGCATGCAACTGAAGTTATAGGTTTAGAAAAGTGTAATTTTGTAAAGTTAAGCTCTCATTAACAGGTTTTAATAGGATCAAAATTTGCTCATTTTTTAAAACTATATATAACTGTCTTTTACTTATAATATAAATCTCATTCAAATCAGAGATAAGAAAAATGTAAGTCAGAGGTTTATTTAAAAATGTGCAAGGGACCAGGCCCCAAAATAAAAACAAATTCCTATATCAAAATGATGTTAAGAGAGCATACACGCTTAAAGTTGCTGAAGTAACAAAAAAAAATTATAATTCTTAGAACTAGTTTAATTCTATGCAATGTAATTATGGTTTAAGCCCTATTAAAATCAAAGTAACTACGGCTTAAGCTCCATTAAAATCAGTGATTAAAATGTCCAGTAGGCTGGGGGGAGTACCAGCTCCTTCATAAAATGAGATTTCTAATATCCTCCAGAATCCAAAAGACGTCCATTATTTTCTCAAGTAGTTAGTGTCTATGCGTTTTCCAGGTATAACCAAATATCGAGAAGTTTTAGCTGATTTATTATTTTTATTCGGTCCCACAACAATTCAATACAACTTGCAAAGCCGGGAATTCCAGCCTTCTGTATAGAGGTATTAACATACCTATTGTTTAACACGGATTTTATCATTCTCTTAGCAATGACACCGAAAAAGATCCTACATTCTATGTTGAGTAATGAAATTAGTCGAAATTGGTCTAGTTTTTTTAGGGTTTTTTTTCCTTTGGTGTGTGGATTTCGTCTGCTAATCCCCAATTCTCTACAATGCATTTCTTTGAGTGGGCTATTCATAAAAACTTACAGAGTGAGTGCTAATATTTTAGACGATCTTTTATATATATATGCACACACACACACAATTATTACCCTAAGTAAATAGATTTAAACATGTTTACATACATGCATAACGTTTTGTCGATAAAAATAAAAATTAATCTTATTTATCTATATAAAAATACCAATTTTATCTAATCATCTTTTGTACATTTTACTCTTTCAAAAGTGAATTTATTATGAATTTTAATTTGAAGTCGAGATTTTTCAGACAATTATTTTTACTTTAAAATTTGAGAAACCAATTAATTTCTCTTCTTTATTTACTGAGAAGAGATTAATAGAAATTCTATATTCTGAAATTATAACGGTCTTAAAGAATTGTGGATTACATAGATATATTTGAAAAATAACATACGGACTGTGTCTAGAAACTCATTTGAGTTATCTTGTCATTGATGATATGATTCAATACAACATGACAAGTAATCATCTTTGTCAAACTCAATCTCCATTGATACATTTTATCAATTTAGCCTGACAACAATACAGATTAACTAACAGTTTTATCTTTTAAACTGGTGGAACTAACATTAAATCCTGAGCAATTTATTTCTATTTTTTGTCATATCTATATCCATAAAAAAAATCCACTATCATTAGTTACATCTATATTCATAAAAAATGTCAATTAACTTCCATCCTAAAATATCAATACGGTTTACATCTTTTATTAATAGTTTGAAAAATAAAACTGATACCGTGGAGGGGGGGGGGGTAATAATTTTTCTAATGCAAGTGAAAAAACTACTGGGCAATACCGGATAGTGGCCTTATTTTTCCCAATACAAAGTGTCCTTTTTGTGTGTGTGTGTGGGGGGGGGGGGTAGTAATCGCTATAACCTGACCTTGTCTAACTTTTATGCTGGGAATAAAGCAAGCAAACAAATCTGTTCTGACCTTCTCAGTGGAGAAGTGCTTTGAGATTGAAGCAATTAATATTTTTGTCCCCACTACTCACAATTATTTTTAAATTCTCTTTATTAACTGAAATGAACGGATTAAATTTTATTTATAAATTTAAGACTTTGAAAAACAACATTCGAATATTTAAGTCATTAAAAATAAGCAAATGTTGTCGTAAGTTTATAATAATCTCAAACTCAACATTATTTTCAAATTCTCTTTATAAACTGAAGTGAACGAATTAAATCTTATTTATAAATTTAAAACTCTAAAAAATCGAATCTTTTTTATCAGCAGTTCCATTGGATCTTGGAAAGGATTTATAAAAAGAATTTAGTAAAACAAAACAAAGAAACTAAAATGAAATAAAATAACTACCGAGCAATTTTGGCTAAGATCAAAGTGTAGCATCTGTACTTCTTTCTTGTGCCAGCTCCCTCAAAGCTGCAGCTCGGTCTTGGCAAGCCAGGTTCTCGTCTCGTCATCAAGGTCCGCTATGCCCTGCTCGCCATTGGGTGGTTTGAACAGCGGGCATTCCTCTATGACGTGTGTAACTGTCTGTTCTGGGTGGCCACATTCAAATAACCGTTTCCAACGATTTTTATTTTAAAATTTCAATTGCTGAAACAACACGAGAAACACCCGTGTCTGACGTTCTTCAACTTGTTCTTGCGGATCTATTTTTTTTTTAGTCGTCACTACTCGTCCATTTGTGAAACATCGAAACGTTTTCATATTCCTCATTTCAAATAACTGTTTCCAACGATTTTTATTTTGGGGTTTCAATTGCTGAGACAGCGCGAGAAACACCCGTGTCTGACGTTCTTCGACTTGTTCTTACGGATCTATTTTCCTTTGTCATCATCACTCGTCCATTTATGAAACATCGAAACGTTTTTCATATTCCTCATTTCTAATAACCGTTTCCAACGATTTTTATTTTAAAATTTCAATTGCTGAAACAACACGAGAAACACTCGTGTCTGACGTTCTTCAACTTGTTCTTGCGGATCTATTTTTTTTTTTTTTTTAGTCGTCATCATATTCCTCATTTCTGAGGGGACGAAGACAGGCTCTACGTGCCCCCCTCGACTAGTAGCTGAAAGCAATACCACCTCTTACGAGTCAAGGAACGCTTACAGTGAAACTAATGTCTTCAACCAGCCATCCCCCTCCGCGACAGTACTCTCACGCATCCTTTTCAGCATCTGTACTGATACTACACTTTAACTGTTCTGCCCTCGATCAATGAAGGAAAAATCCTTCTAGACTGAGCCCATTTTTATTTTTGCCCCAATCCAGAGTTCCCCTTTTGGGGAGTTGGATTTTCCCCACATTAATAACAAACTGTGTTTAACTCTGCCCTTGTGAGAAGGCAAGTAAAAAGAGACTCCTGTGAAATTTATTTGCAAACTAATGTTACAACTAATATTTGAACATGTTTCTTACCAAAACTAAGCACATGAACCCTTTTCAAGTTATTTAATGCTGGCACACAAACGATTATTTGTTTAAAATTAGTTAAACACAAGTTGCTATTTTGCATATAGCTGTAGGTTAAATCTGGATCCATACCTTCCCAACAGTGTCCGTACATAACCGAACACAATAGTTCAAATAAAATTTGAATTTGACATATAAACAATTTCATAGTTTGTAGCAGTATCCATTGTGCTGATCACATGCTCCTCTACCAAAATTAAGAATTACATTTTTCTTGCCAAATATATTTTCAAAATATTCTTTATTTCAATATTCTGACTGTAAAATCTATAGAATATGTCCCATTTCTTTACATCACAAGGAAACGAATTGATTTTGATCACATAATTTAGTCTAATGATGAAATTATTACACTCTGTCATGGATCGAAAAAGTTCTGATGTAGTCAGAAAAGGAATTTTAAAAAGTACTAGAACAAGTTTTTTTTTAATTGAAAACAAAAAAAAAAAACTTTTGATACCTTACACATGGCTTTCTTAGTTATATTTAGAGGAATATAACTTTACATATGGATATATTCCAAAATTCTTAGTGCCTTCCCTAATGTCCATCTTTCCTTAGTTGAACCCACTTTGTCACTCAATAGCTGCAACAGTAGATTTATTCCACTCTTTTTGTTATTGGGCCAGCTTCAGCTTCATGCTAGCTGTCAACAAGCAAGCCTCAAAAGTTCCATCATTGCAACTGGTTTATCTTATAATCGGACAACATGGGAGATTCAAATTTTTTGCTGCAAACATCTTTTAAACATCTCCAAATGAAACCGACTTTGAAACATGACAACAACAGACTAAACCTCACAAGAGAAAGATTTTGTTACAATCGAAAAAGGTCAACTATATTCACAAATCAAGATGTATTTTTTCTTTCTTATATTTAATCTCATTTTTATTGCTAAAAGAGTGAATCAATTTTTGACATTTAACAATCCCTTACTTAGTTCATTTCAAATGCACAACAAATTAATAGCCAAAATTTGTTTAAAAAAATTTTTTATATAAAATGTGAAAAAACTTATACTTAACGAAAGTTTTCTCTACAATCAGAAATATATTGTTCATGCAAAGAATAACTGAATCAGAGTGATATTAAATTCAGTAGACAGGCATAAAAACGAACAAAAAATGTGTCTATAGCAGGTATGATGAACAATGTCATGTTAACAATAAAAAGGTTTTATTCGTTATAGCATACAGAGTTGTTACATACCATCCTGGGTATGATACAAAATTGAATCCAGTGGTGAGGCCCCAAGTTGGGAGCTTTGGGGAGTGTAGAGTCACCTCTTAGTTTCACTACTCCCAGGTCAATTTTGACCCGTACATGTTAGAGACCCATCTATGGCTTAAATAGAAACTATCGTTCAGAGACTATTTGTTTACAAAATATACAACCAAGAAACAAATGCATCTACAAGCCAATCGTATTCGAAACATATACGGTTTCGGCATAAAATGAGCCAATGATAATTGAGCTGCTCTGAAACCTAAGAACAACAACAACTTATTACACGTGTACAGTAAAAAACGGCCATTTTAAGTCTCTGTCCTATAATCGTGTTCCATAGCTGACTAATTCATATTGTAATGATATTATGAGATTACTCTAAGACACTACACTAGGGTATACTCAGATGGCACTAAAACAACCATGAGTACCATTACACTGGCTCCTCATTTTACTTAAGTTTCCAAATCAGTAAAATAAAAAGTTTTAATGTATAACTAGACCACCCATAACCGTTGGGTCAGTATCTGTTATGTATATTATTAAATATTCAGAAATTCCAGAATGTTTTCATAGATATTTAAAAATTTCAAGTTACTGCTGCTGCTGCTGCTGCTTTCAGACAAACATACATCCACAGAATGTTAGTATTATATAGATCAGCCAGCAGTTACGGTTGCTACTGTAGCAGTTACCTCCTCCTTTCAAAACATAACTACACCGGTTTGCCGGTAGGTGTCGCTTTTTCACCGACAGGTGGCACTGTAAAGCGACACCAGAGTTATCTGCCCTTCTGACTATAAAAACCGTTGCAAACGGAAAATCCATCTCTTCTTCACCGACCAGCCTCGACAGAAGTATGCTGGCACCAGCGCTCTCTCTCTCTCTCTTCTCTGGTCGACAGAACGACGCTAATACACTAGCGTTTCGTCTCACGCTTTTCTCTTCAATCGGCATAACAACTACCAACACACGTGGGCAAACAACGGTAAGAGTTCTCAACTCGTTTTCTTTGTGTACGGCTTTCGAAGACTTTTCCTACGCCGGATTCATTTCTTCTTATACCTTTTCAAGAACTGTTTTTCCATCGACACACATGCATACATCACACACTTCACCATTCCACGTACACACACGTTCAATAAACGTTATTTGAACTACTTCATTTTTGTTTATTTATTACTCTGTCTTTGCATGCAACATTGCTTGATTCAACTTTGCACGTTTATAATCGGGGGGGACACGACCCTCGATCCTAACACTACTGATGTTTTAAAACAAACACACATTAAGGCTGCTGCTTTCAAACAAATATTTATATAGACCCTCCCTCTCTTCCCCTCTCTCTTCTTTATTCCCCTTATCCTCTTTCAATTATTTGTCATTCACTTCCTCCCACTACTTCTCTTATCATTCGCCCTTTATTTATGTCATTCCCCTTCCTCCCACCATCTAAAACATTCATGTACAGATAAAAAGTTTGTATGGTGAGTAGATAAAAACAGAATCAGAATTTTAGTAATACATAGTAAATTTTGAATTTATCATGCATTACTTTCATAAACAGATAACTTAACATAAATACAGTAAACAATTTCTATACAAAACATAAAAGCAAAGTTTATACTAAATTACACAGGTTGTTTAACAATATACCTTACATAATAACTAGTATCAAAAATGTTAAGACGGACACTGATGCCCACAAAGTATAAATACCTAAGCTCCATTTTACTATCAAATATAGAATATTCTGTATTTCATAAAATGCAATAAAATATTAACATTAGATGCATGAGTGTTTATATATAGTGAGATATTTGTTTAGTTGAAAAACTTACTATTCTTAAAACAATATTTTCCTATCAAATGATAAAAATAGTTTTTATGATGAATTAAAATAAATATAAAACATTTACAATTAACTCATTTTAATTTCAAAATAAGATAACTATTTTTATCATAAAATAAAAATTAGAAAATTTAAAATAAAAAATTACATTGTTTTTCATCATAAAACTATGTTTTCTGTATCAATCAAAATAAAATAATATTTTAATCATAAAATAATTTTTTAAATTACAATTAATTACTGTTCTTATTTTAATCATATAAAAGTATAATAAATTTACGATTAACTATTTTTAAACAAAAAATACGATTACTACTATGAATGATAATTTCAATCATAAAAAATAATTTTATATTTAAATATGGAAAACATTATTTGGTTAAGACATGGTCTGAGCTCTTGGTTACGTTTTTTTTTTCAAGTTTTGTAAAAAAAAGCTCCTGTTCAAAGGGATTTTGTCCCCTCACTTTGATTTTTGTCCTAACAAATGTAGTATTAGTTTTATTTTCAGCATATGTACGGTTTTATGGGTTTATTTCCTACCGTTTCCAAAAATTCTCATTTTTTGTGACAATTTCTCTTTAGAGTACAACTTCTAAGCCTATTTTCTTCTAAGTAAGAGGTATAATACCACCAGAAACGACCCAAATGAGACTGACAATATTGTTGATCGGCCGTCGGTTGGATTCGAACTCAAGACCTTGTTTTTGCTTTTGGGGAATTCCAGATTTTTTTTTATCATTGTTAACTAGAGGAAAAGTCGATCTCCGATAAGAGAGAAAAGAATTGTTTTCTTCTTAGGAGTTGGTGAGTGAGAAATAACTTATGGTAGAGATACAAACATGATATCATCCATAACTGTCAGATGGGATTTCTCTTGTTGATATTTTTTAGATTAAAAGTTCCCAATAGGGCAATGACAAAAGGTAATGGCGACTTGGGAAGATATAATCAGCTGAACAAGAGATAGCATAAGAATGAAATGTTTTTCTTAAATCGTTAATGCCAAAAAAATGAAAGGGTGTTTCTTGGAATGTTATCATTGTCTCTGCCGAAGAAAATTGGGATGGGGAATGGGCCATGTGGTTACTGCGACAGGGAAGTGGACATCGAGTTGTTGACATTCCCTAATTTTGACTTATTTTGATCCATTTTAACACTTACATATCCTATAATTTTAATTCTTTAATTTGACGTCATCAGATGTCAATGGATTGCAGTGAAATCAACCAATTCATTGAATTACTGTCAGTAACTACACTTACTATCATCTTTTTCATGGCCATAAAAAGTAATGCCTCCTAAGAAAAAAAAAGTACCAGTCGCCTGAAAGGCTCATTCACCACCGAGTACAGCAATTTCGGTGAGGACGAGAAACAGTCATATCACACTGCAGCTGTCAGAATCCACAGAGGTATGAACTGACACAACAAGGTGCTTCATCAACACAACTCCATCTACAAGAGAAACTCTCTCGGATCAAAAGCAACAGCTCTATGGCTCATTGGCAGAAGACTCCTAATTTAGAAGAATGATGCAGAAAACGTTAGTGACAACAGTGATGATGGTATTGCTCACAATGATGATAATGATGACCTTGAAGACCCAATTGACCAATTTACTGAAAATTGTTTGAAGTCCAGAATTTACAGCCTTCGATAGACACTTGATAGCATGCTTCTTACATCTCCAATTGACAACTTAGTGTTTAGTCCTGTGTTCTAAGTTTTTCCAACTAACTCAGTTCCAGTTCCCACAGGAAACAGATTTGATTGACCTTGAAAACATGACTGTACGTCAGTTGAGATATCGAAGAGACCTCCTTCATCAAAGAGTATTCCATTACCTCACCGATGGAAATTCCCAAGCAAGCATTCTGAAGTATTGGCTTGAAAAGCTGGTTGAAAATCTTATTGATCAAACAATACTGAAATCATGGAATTTACCAGCTGAATATCTACCAAAGACATCAACAGTTTCATCAATAACAATGGAGATCGGTCAAACCATTTAACAGCGACACAATACTAACAGTGCACAATGTATCCAAGGTGTTACTTTTTTAATTGATGTTGCAATCTGAAGCCACCAACTGCATTCGAGCATTTGCCAAAACTATTCTTGTTGCAATTGAAGCTGGGTCTAAGCAAAACTCTTGACTCGCAACATGCGGTGCGACGCCATCAAAGCAACATCATGGCCAGATGAAATAGCACGTTATGTACCGAACCCTGAAAACTCCACAGCTGTTCCAGAACAAGAGGGAGTATCAGTGTGATATGGCGTTCGACGTCTGAAGTATGTGCTTCTGGATTCTAAAGCGAATATTGCACAAAGATTCAAATCCTGGTTGCCCCTACAGTATTGCTGTAAAATGCAGAGAATTTCCTCAAAATGCTGTCACAGCTAGTAAATGAGAAAGGGAGTTTCAACTATAACAGGTTTTCATTAAAATTATTATCAGGAATATAATCAGTTCTTCCCTTTTTGTATGTTTTTATTCTTGTGTCGATCTATCTATCCATCCAATCCATCTGGCTAATTAGTTAAAACCAAGACAACTAAAAGAAACTAAGCTAAGCTTAATAAATTTGACATGATGAAGTTTCTTTTTGAAAAACATTTTCTTCTCATCTTCTTTAGCTGCAAACATTGCATTAACTAATAGCCTGTATGAGCTACTACATTATTCTTTAGAAATACTTAAAAAGAAAAGAATGTCTATCAATTAAGTGATGCACCAGCAGTAATAGAAAAAAGTGAACAGACTTCTTTCAAGTTGTTTGATATTTGTTTTTTATTAACACTTAGGGTTATATTGAGCTTCGTATGTAAGTTATGTCGCGGTGTTTGACTTCATCCATCTCAACCTTATTTATGGGAAAAGTATCATAAATGTGATCAATTAGTCTGTCATACTATTTTATGTTTCTCGTCAAGTCAAATCAAATCCATTTTGGGTATTTTAATGCATTTGAGAAGGTTAGATAAGTGCACTAATTACAATTATTTAATTTATAGTGGGGGTCTCTAAAACTCAATTTTTGACCACTTTCATAACCTCTTTTTGTATTGAAAATAGTTTTACTGCATTCCCCATAAATTTTTTTATGAAAATCCATGTATTGCGTGCCTAATTTGACCAATTCTTAAAAATGACACTTTTTGCCAGAAAGTGGAAAAAACGTAACCAAGAGCTCAGACCACATGTAAATTGATTATATTCTAAATGTTTAGTCATATGGGTGGAATAATTACATAATAATAATGTTTTAAAATGTTAAACAAAGAACAGTGGCAACAATACCAGTTGGTACTATCTAAAGTGATCGCAGTATGACTACGAGAAAGGAAAGATAGAGGAGGGATAGCGCCATCCAGATCTCGAATTGAAGGTTATGGAATGTTGAGGAAGCTTATTGTTACTCATATTCCAGGGAAAATCATTGGCCATTATCAGCGAAAGTCATTAATAATTGCTGGTGTGCGAACACCAAGTGAGTTACAATAATAATGGAATAGAATGGAGAATAGTGACTCAAACTTGAGAAATCACTGGTAAGAACTCCAAGTAATAATAATAAACAGAGATGAAAAAGATAATAAAAAGAGAATACTTCATAAGAATGAGAAAACCTTTGGAAACGAAAGTATATAGCAGAAATCTAATGAAAGGAATAAATACCTAAGAAGTACCTCTGGTAAGATACTCAGGGCTCTTCATACATAAAACAGAAGAACTCAGGGACCTGGATACAAAGAAGCAGGAATATAAAGCACTACATTTGAAGGATGATGTTGACCACATCTATGTAAAAAGTAAAGGAGGGAATGGGCTTGTAAGCACTGAAGATTATGTGGATGCAATTAAAGAACTAGAGAAATACATAATACAAAATAGAGAGGGATTGATCATGGCTACCTAAGACAGCTCCAAACCAACAATACGGAGAACAGTGAAACAAGAAACAAAAATGAAAAAAAAATAATGGGAAGAGAAGCAACTACATGAACTATTTATAGGAGGGAATAAAAAAAATTGCACACAAGAAAACATGGACATAGCTGTAAAAAAATGAAAAGAATCACTACGGATAGCCATACAAAACAATACAATTAGAACCAACTATATAATCTATATAAATAGACAAGACCCAGAGAAACAGCAAATGTAGATTGTGGATAAAGTGATGAAATAATAAAACACATAAGTTAATGCAGCGAGCTGAGTCAAAAGAAATATAAAAATAGTCCTGGCTGTATTGTGAAGATAGCCCATTTGGAGCTAATGAAATGACTACACTGAGAAATGGTACAAATGCAAACCAGAGGCAGCATTGAACAATGAAAAGCGTAAAATCCGTAGATTTTTAAATACAAAAAAATTTATCCAAGCTACAAGATCAGCCATGATAATAGTAAACAAGGAGAAAAAAACTGTCAAATAGTGAATTTTGATATCCCAGCCGATGACTGGGTGAACAGAATGAGACATAAAAAATGGGCATGGAACTTGCTAGAGACCTAAAGGGCCTATGAAACATGACCATTACGTTAATACTAATAATTATAGGAGCACTAGGAAGAGTTAAAAAAACTGAAAAAAGACTATGAGAAATTGGAGTAAGAGGAAATATTGACACATTACGATACCGCAGAATTTGTGAAAATAGTTGTCAGATTAAAAGAAATGCTAGAGTATGGAAACCAATCCACATAACAAGGTGACACTTTCAGTGGGAACAAACAACTTTAAGGAGGGATGGAGCATATTAAGATAACACTAAGGAAGCTGAGACTGCTTGGGTAAAGTCTGACAGTATGTCAAAAAAAGACTATAACTCCCTTCTTCCTCCACGAAAGTACCAGTAATTGATTTCACATTCAATTTTAGGACAACATGTATTATCATCATCATTAAGTGATGGTTATATTGCATGCCTTTGTTTATTTACACTAATAAATTATTTACACATTAAAATATGTTCACGAATGCAGTCATAGAACTATTGCCAATTATTGCAGATTTTGCTACAAATATTTAAAAAATAAAAGTTAAGAAACATTATTTAGATGATATAGAGAAGAAATTAGTGCTAAATAATGCTTGAGAATTAATGATAATATTAGTTGTCTCATAATTAATTCATCAACATGTAACAAAATTTCTGAATCATTTTATGATTCTACCTAAATGTAGAAAATATAAAAACTTTTTCACTTTTAAGCAAGATTTTGAAAGAATTTAGTTTGATTCCATCAGAACAATAAAATTTATACAGTTTAAGAGTTTATACATTAAAAAAAAGGAAAATTATGTCAAAAGAAATAAGTTTTAAACCATTCTTATATTTTTAAAATTTTCAGAAGATGTGAGCATTACAAGAATAAATTTATATAATGTTTCAGAATGATTATCCTGATCAAACTTTTGGATATTTATGAATAACAAATAAATGGAGACAGCAGATAGCCTACATAAGGAAACATTAAATAAGTACATTAATGAAGGTATTAAATCAAAAATGTATTTTCAATACCAACATAATATATAACAAGATTAACATTTTCAATAATCTATTCATCAACAAACCAGTACACAACACAAAGGAACCCAAAACTTGATAGAAACATTAACATTTATCATACAAAGATTAACACAGTTCCAGACAATTTTGACTCCATGTAACAACCATACATGGATGAATCCAGGTAAAAAAAATGGCACAAGAAAAAAGTCACAAAAAAAAAGAAACTGAAAAAAAAGGAATCAAAAACAGGGGAAGCCAGGGAAAAAAAACAAGAAACCGTGGGAAAAAAAGACAAGAAACTGAGGAAAAAAGAATCTCAAGAGAAAAAAGAATCTAAGGAAATAAAACGAAACCAGGGAAATAAAAAACAAGGGAGGAAACAGGAAAAAAAGAAATCAGGGAAAAAAAGGAACAGAGGGAAAAAAAGGAACAGAGGGAAAAAAAGGAACAGAGGGAGGGGGGGTGAAACAGAAGGGGGACAGAAGGGGAGAAACAGAGGATAAACATCTTCTTTAATAGAAAGGTTAACTGAAAATGAATTGTGACATTTTTTTCTCAACTAAATTGAAATTTTTTCTGCAACTTGTTGTCCTGTGACTTTATTACCAGTCACAGTATGGATATGTCTTTCATCTTTCAAATTAGATTTTAATTCTGACCACAACAAACTTTCGCTGAATATTAAGAATGTCTTAACAATACCTGGTTTTCTTTGGAGAATAAAAATCTTTTAAATAATTAACCAGATGAAAATAAAAGTGAAAAATTAAATAAATGATGTAAATTGGTTATGCAATCAATATTCAAAAACAATCGATCACAAATAATCAAACAAGTTGAAAATGAATGATTGCCACTTCGGTAGGAACCATGAAATCATACGTTTTTCTGCTGATGATTTCAAAGGTGAATTTAATCAAATTGATAAGATTCATTTGAAGAAATTCAATTCTGACAAGAAAATACAAATTCAATAATAAAAGGCAAGAATGGATATTCATAAGATTTGTTTGTCAATCTGTGCATTATGCGATTGGAATGCTATTTCAAATTTAAACATGACAGATCAACCAACGAGCAGAGCCTTTTATAAAGATGATTTGTTGATGAAAATGCTATTTCAAACTGAAGTGTGAAAGACCGACCGATGGACAAAGCCTCTCATAAAGATGTAAAATACGAATGCATCCCATAAATTGGTGAAACTGAACAATTGTAAACAAATCTTGTAAAAAACATGACACTATGTTATTTTAAATAATCGAAGATTCTGATGAGATCAATCACACTAGCAGTTATTAAAATTGATCTTTTTTTGGGGAGGGGGGTTCAAGAAGAGGTGGGGAGATAGAGAGAGAAAATTGCTGCATGGATGGCTGAATCTGGGCCTTACAAACAGGTCACTTCAAGGGTTGGGTTACACAAATACCCAGGAGAAAAAAACAAGGACCTTTAGATCTTTTAAAACAGGCAGTAATGAGAAACAGGAACAACATAAACAAAGGAAAAAATAACAGAATCACCGGAAGCATTGGATAGAACATTATGAGAGATAATCTCCAGCACGTTAACGTGAATATACACCAAAGAAACCAGTGGAAAACAAGACAAATCTTGCCCACTTATATTACACTTATATCACACAAATACCGATTGGCTGGCAAAATGACTCCTATGAATAGCCAACGACACATATTAGCTACGATTCCAACTATTTTTTTACATCCAAACGTTTCCGTGTTCATGCTGACTTTAATTGTTTGAGCCACCGTTCCTCTTCCATGACAAACAACACACAAGCTGACAATGTTTCACCTGACGAAGACGGCCGACACCAGAGACAGTGGGTAATTCTTTTTTATTAGCTGCATTATAATGACACTAGTAGGTAGACAATTTGTGAAAATAGAGAACAGCAGAGATGAATTCAGTAACAAAATAAAAATCAAGAATGAAACGTAATAGGAAAGTTTGAATAACTTAATATTTTAGGAAACCGATTCACTCACTTAATGGACTAAATATATGCAAATTAAGTTGATACCGAAAAACACATCACATTATTTCTATACCTATACTTCCCATATGCTATAAATATTATGATAATCTCAACTAAAATTACATCTCATGTATAATTCATTTTTTTGTGTTCACTTTCACCATGTGTGCAACGTAGAAAAGTTTTTCTTGAATTGACAGTTTTATACTAAAATTTAGCCGAGAGAATTGTTAAAATCTCAAGTGATCAATTTAGAAAAAAAAACAAGGAAATAGACATGGCAATTCTATTCATGAACTGTCAGAGGTTATGTACAAAGAAAAGACTGACCGGAAATTATATTTATTTAACAAAAGCAAAGACATTAATGTCGAGACTAATATCTTTATTGCAGTGAGAATACAAACAATATCAGATAAATTATCTTTCAAAATATTATTGTTTGTAGTAAGCTCATTCATTTTATTACTAATAAATTGCGTTGAGCAATCCATTACTTCACTTGAAAGTAGAATTCTTATGTAAAACGCAGGAAAGCTCTTTTTATATGCAAATATTGTATCTCTATTACTGACTATGTCTGTCAGTCGGCCCTACTTTAACACTATATAACCTTGACCTTGAAATTCGAAGAGATCTGATTATTTTTGTTGACTTGAGTTACGAACGAGTACGACTGAATTGAGAAACGGCAGAGTTAATTTAGCTTAGTTTTTGGAATAAGATTTTTTTTAGATGTTCATACAGACAGGGTTTTTGTAAAAGAAATTGAAGCAGACTTTTTCCTAACTGAAATTGAATCTTTTTCTGTGACTTTATCACCAGCCACGTCTATTTATACACTATAAGAAGGCCATAGAAATGACAAAGGAAATCTGTGATAAAAATTAGAGCAGCAAAAAATAAGACAATTCTAAAAAATCTTGGAATGAGCCTAAAGAATTTATTATTAATTATTAAATTATGTTTATATTCTCACTGCAATAAAAACTCTTTTATATCAGTAAAAAAAAAAAAAAATTATTTAAAGCAATTTTTGTTTGTTACTCAATTCCTATTGAAATTTTGAATTTATTTATTCTAAAATTTGCTATGATTTATTCTCTGAAAATGTTGAAAATTTTCAATGATATTTTCTTTTTTTGCAAATGCCTTGGGAAATATTTTCATTCGAAGGATCAAAGATGTTAGAGTTTATTGCAAAATTAAATCTGAAGGAATAACATCTTTTTAGAGAATGGAAAATGTAGGACGCTTAGCATCTACATACAAATATACATTTATATACACTATCCAAGTGCGTGTATACACACACATTATTTGAACATATAATTTCATTCAGATGCTTATTGAATATAAATATAGAAATATTCAATTTTATTTTTACTGGAGAGAGGGAGAGAGACCACCCTTCTGTCTATACATGATTAGGAGTTTATCGTGAAACGAGAGTGGCACAATCTTGAACCATACTTTCAATTCAGCTAAAAAGTCTAAGACAACTGGAAACAATACCAACACAAGCACAGCAGTGTATGTGTATATATATATAAGCATGGAAATATAGACAGTGAATATCTATTGTTATACTAAATGTGAGTTAGTCAACGTTTGTTTCCCTAAGGCTTTTTCCTATATACTTTAATAACACAAAAAGATATGCTAAAATATACCTTAGTTCTGATATTCAGTTATGCTTACAAAAAAATAAATGAATAATAACTGTTTTAATTGTTCTAATTAGGCATAATTTATAATTAACTGAATACGTCACTCATCTCTCTCTTAGCTATCGATTTCTCTCTTCCCCTCTGACTATGTTGATTCAACCACTCTCTAATACGTCTTTATGCCTGCGAGCATTTAAAGAAAGAGTGACTCTTTTTCAAGTGTCGCCATCAAATGTACATATATGTGTCTGTAGATACCACAAGCACTTATGTAAATTAGCTGGCAAAATAATAAGTCTTTTTACTTCTGTATGAGAAAAATAAAGAATAATAATACTTCTATATAATAATGGTACTACGAAATGATTATGAAGGAGCAGGGAGGCTGAAAGGACCGAGAAAGGAGAATACCATCCAGACCTCCACTGGAGGGATGCAGAGAGTATTGAACTCTTGGGGAGGTTTATTGCTACTCAAATTCCAGAGAAAGCCAGCAGTCGTTAGTAACGAAAAATTAATGGTAAACGGTGGTTGTGATAATTCCAGGTTATTCGCAATCGTTATCGAAAGAGGCGAAGAGTGGTGGAAATCAGGACACTTTTTGTCACTCAGACGCTAGAGAACACTATTTATTGTTGCTAGTGAGCAATCACGGATAATGACTCATGTGAAAACTCCTAGTGAGTAAATAATATCATTATAGAAGTAAAGTGACTTATTACTTTTAATTATGCAAGAAGAAAGTTTTCAAAGATACGTTACATTTTATGAATTTTCGAATGAAATCAAAGTAAAATAAATAGGAATAGTGGCTATGACCCAATGTGTCATAGGTACGTCTAGTATCTGTATGGAAAATCAAAAAAAAGAGCACCAGCTTACACAACTCAAGACACTGTCAACTCAGCTGAGAAGAATAGAAATAATCACATACTCAGCACAAAGAAATCTATTAAACAACTTATATCTCCGTAATAACATGAAAATAAATTCCTACTGAAGAGTCTTAAAAACGATTCCAAAGACTAAAATTAATAAATGCATAAATACATTTATTAATTTTAGTCTTTGAAATAAAACAAAATAAAAATAAAATAAAAGAAACAGTAATAACAAAATACCCAAATAAATTAACAAATCCTGAAAAGAATTCAGCCCACCAAAATGAACATAAATCAATTAATCCATTAAAACCAGATGTTACCATGAGCTGTTGACCTCATGTCTTCATATTTAGATCTACATAAAGTCCAAAGATTATTTGGGATAAATTTCATAATCCTTTGATATTCTTTCATTCCAGAACCATTTGAAGTATTTAATAGCGGTAAAGTGCAACAGATAACTGTTTATGTGTACTATTGGTGGGTTTGAGACTATGGACAACTGGGAAGCACTGGAATATTGGATGAGAATGACCAGCATCATTATTCACATTGGATTAAATAATTCGGAAATCTTAGCTGCAGCTGAGTGCTCCTTGAATAACTTGCTTGAAGGCCGTGAGATGTAGGCTAGAAAATTGTCACGGAGATGTGTAAGCGGTGGCTTAGCAGGAAGGATCATAGAAGGCATTCTGACCGTGTTTGCACAACGATATTCGTTGAGAAAATGAAAAAAAAAGGTGCGGTAAGATCCAGGCAAGGAAATGCATATCTTGGAAGAGAGATGGGGGGTCAGAGTGGCGACTATGAAGAAAGCGCTGAATTAGGATCTTTACTACTCGACATACAAGAGTAGCACAAGCCAACTAATCACTGCCTAAGTCCAAGAGAACTGCTTTAGAAAAGCCGAGAAATTCCCGAACAAGGTTAAACACCTAGTAAAGCCAGGGATGCTCTGGTTCTTCTCAGGACCAGTTGGACAATGCGCAGAACAACACGTAACTAGCCTACAGTACCACCTGCAATACAAAGGATGAGCTGATTAACAGGATCAAACTGGTGTTTAGGTGTCAGCCGAGGCTTCTTTGAGTTAGCTGTATTTGGCAAAAGTTTCTTCAAGAGATCCACTTTGAATTTTGAGAATACATCAATTATTCGCAAAGATATGGTTTTTCTTTCCTTTCCAAAAAGTGTAAAATTTTTCTCAAACACTCATATAATTGTTATCTTTCTTTCATTTATTATTTAATTTTTTTGTGTATGTGATGGAGATTAAACAACCGAGCCCACTGTAGTTTGCATTTACCCTTCTTTCATTCAATGATTCGCTCACTTTTGTTTATTGTCAATTCCGAACTATTTATTGCAATTATAAGATTACCATAACACTCACTCCATCCACGTTCTTCTCCACCACCACCAAATAATCCGGTTACAATATATTGGTGGTAAATCACCTGTACAAGTGGATGCTCAGTTTAAATGCATTTTACGTTTTTTTTTTAATTTTTGTCAGAGATTTTGAAATGCTAACATTTCATAACTTGTGGTTTCTCTCTATCTTTGCCCCTTTCTTTTTATCTCCATATATATTTGATAGATTAGATATCTTCCAGTATGAAGAATAAACTAAAAGAAAACAAGCTGATTATATATATATATATATATATATATATATATATATATATACGAGAGAGAGAGAGAGAGAGAGTATTATAAGGAAAATATCCTATTATTATGCAGAGTTTAAAAGATATGAAAAAAAAAAAATTTAAACCACCCTTTCCAATAGTTCTATGCTGTTCAATGAAAAAGAACACATTTTATAAATGAGAGAAAATGAAAACCATCTGTCTAGATTGAATTTCTAGAGAAATACATAAAACGATGATACGGGGGAAAAACCTGGGCCGCAGTCATTCAGCAGGTTGAATGTTACTACCAAAACAGAGCGCTCTGAAAATGAATTAGTCAGCAAAAAATATCATAACAATATCATATAGCTTACAGATCAATATTTAAAAACTTTTAGTTGGACAACTAAAATGATGTTGGATACCTCTTAATGAGGGCAGTATATGGTTGGCCACCTCTCTGGAGTGACGATTTTCTCTCCTTGAATGCTTTTCTTGTGACTGGTAAATTCAAGTTGTTTTATTCTTGAAATAGATGACAGTATGTTTAACTTTAAATAGACTTTATTCATCTCATCTATGGATCTCATATTTCCTCAGTGAATCGTGGCTTCCAACTGAACCCCTCCACCCTGGAGTTTTTAAGTGCTGCTATCTATCCAGACTTCATAGCTAAAATCTAACTTCAACTCTTCTCTATGTTACACAATGATCAAACCAACTGATCAGATCTATGTCAGATATATTGGGCCACAACTAACCCGAAAGGCGTACCATGTCAATAACACCCAACAACCCAGAAAACTATATCTACACAAAATTTTAAAAGCATATAACTACAGGTAATATGTAGGAATGGGTATATTGGCTGAAAGATTCCTGAGAGAAGCATGTGTTTGAAGAGAGGAACAAAGACATTCTCAAGCCGAACCTCGACTGTTATTTGTTTGTCATACCTCTTTAGAATCTCTCTATTTAACCATCTTCTCAAGTCAGCCATTAAAAAAAGAAATCATTGCGAAAACTATTTACACTATTAATACACAGACCAAATTTTATCAAATTTTTCACCAGAGTGATGAAAGAGAAGGTGAGAGAAGGGAAAATGAGAACGCGAGAAGCAGGAGAAAAAGAGAGATGAGAGCAAGAGAGAGGTGGGAGCGAGCGAGAGTGGGAGAGCAAGAGAGAGGTGGGAGCAAGAGAGAGTGGGAGAGCAAGAGAGAGGTGGGAGCAAGAGAGAGTGGGAGAGCAAGAGAGAGGTGGGAGCAAGAGAGAGTGGGAGAGCAAGAGAGAGTGGGAGAGCAAGAGAGAGTGGGCGAGCAAGAGGCGGGAGCAAGAGAGAGAGCGAGAGGCGGGAGCCAGAGAGAGAGTGAGAGGCGGGAGCCAGAGAGAGAGCTAGAGGCGGGAGCCAGAGAGAGAGCGAGAGGCAGAGAGCAAGAGAGAGAGCGAGAGAGAGAGAGCGAGAGAGAGAGAGCGAGAGAGAGAGGCGGCAGCAAGAGAGAGATCGGGAGAGAGAGGCGGGAGCAAGAGAGAGAGCGAGAGAGAGAGGCGGGAGCAAGAGAGAGAGCAGAAGAGAAAGGAAGGAGCAAGAGAGAGAGCGGAAGAGAAAGGAAAGAGCAAGAGAGAGAGCGGGAGAGAGAGTGGGAGCAAGGAAGAGTTCGGGAGAGAGAGCAGGAGCAAGGGAGAGAGCAGGAGAGAGAGCGGGAGAAAGCGGGAGAGAGAGAGAGCGGGAGCAAGTGAGAGCGCGGGAGAGACAGCGGGAGCAAGCGAGAGAGCGGGAGAGAGAGTGGGAGCAAGCGAGAGAGCGGGAGAGAGAGCGGGAGCAAGCGAGAGAGCGGGAGAGAGAGCGGGAGCAAGCGGGAGAGAGAGCGGGAGCAAGCGAGAGAGCGGGAGAGAGAGCGGGAGCAAGCGAGAGAGCGGGAGAGAGAGCGGGAGCAAGCGAGAGAGCGGGAGAGAGAGCGGGAGCAAGCGAGAGAGCGGGAGAGAGAGCGGGAGCAAGCGAGAGAGCGGGAGAGAGAGCGGGAGCAAGCGAGAGAGCGGGAGAGAGAGCGGGAGCAAGCGAGAGAGCGGGAGAGAGAGCGGGAGCAAGCGAGAGAGCGGGAGAGAGAGCGGGAGCAAGCGAGAGAGCGGGAGAGAGAGCGAGAGCAAGCGAGAGAGCGGGAGAGAGAGCGGGAGCAAGCGAGAGAGCGGGAGAGAGAGCGGGAGCAAGCGAGAAAGCGAGAGAGCGGGAGAGAGAGCGGGAGCAAGCGAGAAAGCGGGAGAGAGAGCGGGAGCAAGCGAGAAAGCGGGAGAGAGAGCGGGAGCAAGCGAGATAGCGGGAGAGAGAGCGGGAGCAAGCGAGATAGCGGGAGAGAGAGCGGGAGCAAGCGAGATAGCGGGAGAGAGAGCGGGAGCAAGCGAGATAGCGGGAGAGAGAGCGGGAGCAAGCGAGAGAGCGGGAGAGAGAGCGGGAGCAAGCGAGATAGCGGGAGAGAGAGCGGGAGCAAGCGAGAGAGCGGGAGAGAGAGCGGGAGCAAGCGAGATAGCGGGAGAGAGAGCGGGCGCAAGCGAGAGAGCCGGAGAGAGAGCAAGAGCAAGCGAGAGAGCGGGAGAGAGAGCGGGAGCAAGCGAGAGAGCGGGAGAGAGAGCAAGAGCAAGCGAGAGAGCGGGAGAGAGAGCAAGAGCAAGCTAGAGAGCGGGAGAGAGAGCGGGAGCAAGCGAGAGAGCAGTAGATAGCATGAGCAAGGGAGAGAGCAGGAGCAAAAGAGAGAGCGGGAGCAAGGGAGAGAGCGGGAGAGGGAGCGGGAGCAAGAGAGAGAGCGAGAGAGTGAGCGGGAGCAAGGGTAAGAGCGGGAAATGGAGCGGGAGCAAGGGAGAGAGCGGGAGAAAGGGCAATAGCAAGGGAGAGAGCAGGAGAGAGCGTCAGCAAGGGAGAGAGCGGGAGAGGGAGCGTGAGCAAGGGAGAGGGCGGGAGAGAGAGCGAGAGCAAGGGAGATAGTGGGAGAGAGAGCGAGAGCAAGGGAGATAGTGGGAGAGAGAAAGGGAGCAAGGGAGAGAACGTGAGAGAGAGCGGGAGAGAGAGCAGGAGCAAGCGAGAGAGAGAGCGGGAGCAAGCGAGAGAGTGGGAGCAAGCTGGAGAACGGGATAGAGAGCAGGAGCAAAAGAGAGAGAGTGAGAGAGCGGAAGCAAGGGAGAGAGCTGGAGAGACAGCGAGAGCAAGGGAGAGAGCGGGAGAGAGAGCGGGAGCAAGCGAGAGAGCAGGGCCAAGCGAGAGAGCGGAAGAGAGAGCGGGAGCAAGCTAGAGAGCTGGAGAGAGAGCGGGAGCAAGCATGAGCAAGCGGGAGCAAGCGGGAGCAAGCGGGAGCAAGCGAGAGAACGGGATAGAGAGCAGAAGCAAGGGAGAAAGCAAGAGCAAGAGAGAGAGCGGGAGCAAGAGAGAGAGCGGGAGCAAGAGAGAGAGCGAGAGAGAGAGCAAGAGAGAGAGCAGGAGAAAGAGAGAGAGCAAGAGTGAGAGCGGGAGCAAGAGAGAGATCAGGAGCAAAAGAGAGATCAGGAGCAAAAAAAGGGGGAGAGAGAGCGGGAACAAAAGAACGGGAGAACGAGCGGGTGAGAGAGCTGGAGCAAGAGAGAGAGCGGGAGAGAGAGCGAGAGCAAGAGAGCGAGAGAGAGCGGGAGCAAGAGAGAGAGAGAGCGAGAGGCAGGAGCAAGAGAGAGAGCAAGAGGCGGGAGCAAGAGAGAGAGCGAGAGGCGGGAGAAAGAAAGAGTGCGAGAGGCGGGAGCAAGGGAGAGTGCGAGAGGCGGGAGCAAGGGAGAGTGCGAGAGGCGGGAGCAAGGGAGAGTGCGAGAGGCGGGAGCAAGGGAGAGTGCGAGAGGCGGGAGCAAGGGAGAGTGCGAGAGGCGGGAGCAAGGGAGAGTGCGAGAGGCGGGAGCAAGGGAGAGTGCGAGAGGCGGGAGCAAGGGAGAGTGCGAGAGGCGGGAGCAAGGGAGAGTGCGAGAGGCGGGAGCAAGGGAGAGTGCGAGAGGCGGGAGCAAGGGAGAGTGCGAGAGGCGGGAGCAAGGGAGAGGGCGGGAGCAAGGGAGAGTGCGAGAGGCGGGAGCAAGGGAGAGTGCGAGAGGCGAGAGCAAGGGAGAGTGCGAGAGGCGAGAGCAAGGGAGAGTGCGAGAGAGAGTGCAGGAGGCAGAAGCAAGGGAGAGTGCGAGAGGCGGAAGCAAGGGAGAGAGCAGGAGGCGGAAGCAAGGGAGAGTGCGAGAGGCGGAAGCAAGGGAGAGTGCGAGAGGCGGAAGCAAGGGAGAGTGCGAGAGGCGGAAGCAAGGGAGAGTGCGAGAGGCGGAAGCAAGGGAGAGTGCGAGAGGCGGAAGCAAGGGAGAGTGCGAGAGGCGGAAGCAAGGGAGAGTGCGAGAGGCGGAAGCAAGGGAGAGTGCGAGAGGCGGAAGCAAGGGAGAGTGCGAGAGGCGGAAGCAAGGGAGAGTGCGAGAGGCGGAAGCAAGAGAGAGTGCGAGAGGCGGAAGCAAGAGAGAGTGCGAGAGAGAGAGCCGGAGCAAGGGAGAGTGCGAGAGAGAGAGCCGGAGCAAGGGAGAGTGCGAGAGAGAGAGCCGGAGCAAGGGAGAGTGCGAGAGAGAGAGCCGGAGCAAGGGAGAGTGCGAGAGAGAGAGCCGGAGCAAGGGAGAGTGCGAGAGAGAGAGCCGGAGCAAGGGAGAGTGCGAGAGAGAGAGCCGGAGCAAGGGAGAGTGCGAGAGAGAGAGCCGGAGCAAGGGAGAGTGCGAGAGAGAGAGCCGGAGCAAGGGAGAGTGCGAGAGAGAGAGCCGGAGCAAGGGAGAGTGCGAGAGAGAGAGCCGGAGCAAGGGAGAGTGCGAGAGAGAGAGCCGGAGCAAGGGAGAGTGCGAGAGAGAGAGCCGGAGCAAGGGAGAGTGCGAGAGAGAGAGCGGTAGCAAGGGAGAGTGCGAGAGAGAGAGCGGTAGCAAGGGAGAGTGCGAGAGAGAGAGCGGGAGCAAGGGAGAGTGCGAGAGAGAGAGCGGGAGCAAGGGAGAGTGCGAGAGAGAGAGCGGGAGCAAGGGAGAGTGCGAGAGAGAGAGCGGGAGCAAGGGAGAGTGCGAGAGAGAGAGCGGGAGCAAGGGAGAGTGCGAGAGAGAGAGCGGGAGCAAGGGAGAGTGCGAGAGAAAGAGCGGGAGCAAGGGAGAGTGCGAGAGAGAGAGCGGGAGCAAGGGAGAGTGCGAGAGAAAGAGCGGGAGCAAGGGAGAGTGCGAGAGAAAGAGCGGGAGCAAGGGAGAGTGCGAGAGAGAGAGCGGGAGCAAGGGAGAGTGCGAGAGAGAGGCGGGAGCAAGAGAGAGAGCGAGAGGCGGGAGCAAGAGAGAGAGCGAGAGGCGGGAGCAAGAGAGAGAGCGAGAGGCGGGAGCAAGAGAGAGAGCGAGAGGCGGGAGCAAGAGAGAGAGCGAGAGGCGGGAGCAAGAGAGAGAGCGAGAGGCGGGAGCAAGAGAGAGAGAGCGAGAGACGGGAGCAAGAGAGAGAGAGCAAGAGAGAGAGAGAGCGAGAGACGGGACAAGAGAGAGAGCGAGAGGCGAGACAAGAGAAAGAGCGAGAGGCGAGACAAGAGAGAGAGCGAGAGGCAGGAGAGAAATGACTGTGGGCGTAAACCTTTGAAAGCAATCGGATCTTGGAATTTCTAAATTTCATAAATATGAAAATACTTTGGAATTTCCTAATATTCAATAATATATATTATAAATACTAACCCAACGGGTCATGGGTGATTTAATATTAGTATAAATTAGTCTCCAACACTATCTAATTCATAATGGCATCCTATTTTGTATGATATGAAATTTATTGATTTTATTTTCATTTATAACCAAGTCAAACATAAAATTATAATTTTCTAGTTGAAACAATATCTGAAGCCAGAGAAAAAGGCTGAACTTTGATGTATTTATCTACTTAAAGAGAAGGCAAAACTGAGTGATATTACCATGAAAAATAAGTACCAAATGACTGTATTACATTTGGTTGACTTTTATATAAAATAAACAAGAACTAAAATAAAGAGAAACTCATTCAAAAATATAGAAATCTCCAGATAAAGAGATATGCAATAGATGAATTGATATTTGAAAACTTGAAAATATTTCTTAATCTCTTTTCAGTCTATTTTTAACTTGAGACTCTCAGGGCAATTAACACTGGTTTCAACAATTCAGTGCTTTTTATGTTGAATTCTGAATTAACATCAGTAAATTCAGTACACGAAGTGCAGTGGAATTACTGGTAGGTTGAGAGATGATAACCAGTTTGTGTTCAAGAAGTGTAAGAGAATCCAGATAGATGAGAACTCAGATATTAAGTATATCTGGATGGTAAAGCTATTGAGATTTTCCAGACGTTTTGTTACCTTGGTGATACAATTGGAGCACAGAGTGGAGCAGCTGTTAGTGTGATTGCAAGAGTTAGGTTTGGATGCAGTAAGTTCAGGGAACTTTTACCATTACTAACAGTCGATCAAGGGAAAAGTCTATCAAGCATGTGTACGCAGTATGATGATGTATGGAAGTGAAACCTGGCCAGTGAGGGTTGAGGACATGCGTTGCATGGAGACAAATGATATGAGAATGATACATTGGATGTGTAATGTGAGTCTTAAAGACAAGCTTAGATGTTATGACTTCAGAGGAAGATTAAATTTGGACAGTATGTTTGCAGAACTAGAGACTTCGACGGTGTGGCCATGTTAAAAGAATGCATAGAGTTCTTGGGTTAGTAGATGTAGAACAGTTGAGGTGGCAGAGTAAGTTCACAGAGGTAAGGCAAGCAAAATATGGGAGGAAGTGATATGAATGTATTTGAGAGAAAGAGGAATAGATAAAAAGAGATAGGTTAGTTTGGAAGTCAATTTTTAAAAACCGTCCAATGCATGCCAGCATGTATAACGGGCGTTAAACTGATAATAATTATGATGATAATGATAAGTGAATGAAGTTAATGAAGTTAACTGGGGGAAAAGACAAAGATTATTTAAAAGGCAGGGGGTGGAATATAGACTTCACCATTGATGTACAATCAAAGTCAAAGACAGAAGTCTACCACTCAAAGAGTACCAAAATCGTGCCAAGTTTTATGTCATTGCTCAGTCTGTGTAAATATGCATGACAGAAAATACATGCCAATTCTTCATTGTCACCATTAAACATTAAACAATCTTTTAGATTGAAAATTCTTGGTAATCTGTGCTTCATAACATTTGTTTTTTTATAAAAACATTGGTCCTATCTATATTTTTACTGATGACACAGAAATCTTTAGAAAGTTCACTTCTCGCAAGACACCAGCACACGAAAGATTAAAACTTATAATGTAAGCATGGTAACTAACTTTTTTCCTCAGGATTCCATAATCAACTTAATTAGAAAGTTTAAGTACGGGCCAGAAGAGATCACATTGGCAGCATATTTTCGAAAATACAAAGAAATATTTAAAAATTAATTTTTCTACATGGTCAGACGAGAAAAACAGTCAACTATTATTTGGAAAATTCGGAGCCATTGTATAGTAAATGTATGCTAATTACATATTATCAAAAAATCTAGGAGCTATTTCGTTTCAGGAAACCATTTTGCTCTCAACAAAGAATTTGGGTAAAAGGAATTCGCCTTTCAACACACATTCCAAAAGGAATACAGAAGATTGTACCACTCAGAGCACTCTTTCCTGCCTTGACAGAGTACAAAATTAACTTCGAAATCTAGTGGCGGATGATCTACTCTCTTCCTTACAGTCTCTTTTCACAGAAGAGATATTGCTAGTCTTTTTCTACTCTATCGTTATTTCTATGCTAGGTACTCGACTGAGCTCCAGTCTCTGATTCCTTCTTGTAGGACATTCACAGCAAGAACTAGTCATCCTACAACAATGGAAAAAAGACTTTCCTTTCTTCTTCCATGTGCCTAGCGTCAAGCAGAATTTTCATGGACAGAGCTTGTTTACAAAGGCTTCTCGTCTGTGGAACAACTGCTTCCCTGTAGATTACAACATAGTCGTCTTCAAATCCACTGTCAACAAATACTTGTCATAAACCGTCCCATAAGTAATCAAACTTAGTCATAAAACTTGATCAAATTTAGTACTTCCATAGTGGTCTTCATATTTCGACTGACTATCATTCCATCTCATTAACCCTTATCTTCAAGTGACTCTTGGCCTGGATAAGTGGCGACCCCAAAAAAAAATAGAGAGAGAGATTTCCATTACATGTGCTGGCTGTTTATAAGGTAGTCAGTTTTTGAATTATAGTTTGAAGCACCCACCCATTCCTAGCCACATTGAAGCACTGTTATATGGCAAAACAGCTGTCTGTGGATGAACAAATACATTTGATCCCCCACACATTGTAGATTGCCTTCTCTTTTAAGGGTAATTACTGGCTCCAATGTTACATAACCTTTTGTAAAAGAATAGAGCATTCTAGGTAGCAAATAATTGTGATTATATAAGCATTCATAGATTCTCATTAAATGTGGTGGTGGCTGATAGCACAGTGGTTATACTTTTCAACTGCTGATAAGGTTTCGAATCATGGCTTGAAGCACCCGCTTATTTCAGCTACACTGAAAAAATGTGATATCCCGAAACAGCTGTTTGTGAATTAGCAAATTTTTTTTTTTTTTTTTTTTTAACTTTCATTCACCCTAAACAAGGTACAATGCCACCGAGACATAATGGGCTACTGTGAATTAGAGGCAACTTAAGTTGAGAGTTGTGCAGCAAGATGTTTGTTCACATTACATTTAAACTTCTGCATGTTGATACAGTCGGGGGAGTAGGGAAGGAATTCCAAAGGCTAGCAGTTTGAGGAAAGAAGCTATTAGAGTAAAAAGCCCTCCAACATCTAGGTACTCCTACAGTGAAGAGGTGGGATTTTGCTGATTGACAGATTGATCAGGGGTGTTTGCGCCGAGGGGGTACAAGTGTAGCAAGTTCATTGGAGCACATTCCAATGAAGTACTTGTAGTGGACCTTGGGTTTACTTTCGGCAACCTTGTAACTCTCGCTTCCCTTATTTTGTTCTTTAGTCCTCACATTCCATGAGCGATGTTTCTGACAAAGGGGGGAGAATTGCTGTTTTCTGGGTCGGAATCTATCCATGTAAAGCTTTTTTTACCTTGAAGTAGTATTTTTTTTTAGCTCCTTACATCAAGTGGCTTCATGCCTTGTCTGAAGCAATTTCCATTAAAAAAAAGTAGAGGGATGCAACATTGCGGCGATGGGACAGGGCTGGAGCTTGTTAGATAGTGTGGGACCTATTTTTGGGGGGACCCTATCGAAGAGGGAGAGACTAGTGGTTGGTGCACCAACCCAGATGTAACAACAATACTCTATGCAGGGGTGAGTAGTGGTTTTGTAGAGATATAGAATACTGGCAGGTGTGAGAAGTTTTCTAGCTCAGTAGAAGGAGCCCATTTTCCTTGCAGTAGACTTGGCAATGTCTTCTCTGTATTTGTTCCAATTCATGTTATCTGTGGATGTTAGGGCGAGTAGTTTGAATGATGAACTCTCAGGTAGGATGCTATTAATCGGTGTTTGAAAAGGTTTCTTATAATTGTTTATGGAAAGCAGCTTTGTCTTAGTAGCATTAAATGTTACCATCCATTTATGTCCCCCATTCCACTACAGACTGGAGGTAATTTTCTAAGGATTCAGCCTTGGATATATGTGTGTTGATTTTTCCCATATGTCGAGAATCGAGAATAGTTTCGTCAGCAAATATACCCATCTTAAACACTATTGCATCAGGGAGGTCGTTTATAAACATCAGGAATAATAACGATCCAAGGGTCGACAAATATATATGGAATTCGAACAATTTGATGAATATACATTGTACAATATCTATTTCCAGTTTCTAATTATAAGTTTTGGTAGTCGAGTTGATTATGAAATCATGAGAAAAATGTAGAGTTACCATGGTCACTTTCTATTGATAATTTTTCAACACTTTTGTAAAAGATTTCTCCTCTCTTTCAAAGTCTTCTTGATGCTGTTTTTCGAGTCTTTCCATGTCTTGACTGCATTGTTTTTCGAGTTTTTTTAGGTCTTGGCTACACTGTTTTTCTTGTTGGTTTACAAATTCCAAGATGAAACTTTTAAAGTCTTCCATATTTTTTTGTTCGTTTTCTTAACTTTCTTTGCATCTTTCTTTGTATTTTTTTTTTTAATACTGTATCGGTCAATGCAAAATTCACTCGTCAGTAATCTGTTGTATCATAGTCCGACAGTTAAAAGAAAGAAATACACACAAATGCAATTTTGAAAATGCCTTTGTTATTTTATCTATCACAAATAACAAATACATACTATTTATAGTTTTTTTTTTAACTTAGTTCATTCTGGTAGAAACGTGTTTATCACTTCCCAAATATATATTTATTATATAATCTCTATTTATATCAAGTTAGTGTATGTGTATATATTTGTAGAGGATTCACTCCTGAACTAATTAATTAATTGATTGATCATTGTGAATTTTAGAACTTTGCTACTAAGCGTAAGAGTGAGTAATGTGGGCTATATTAAGTAAAATTTAGTTTTATGCAAAGAGGGCAAATAGGGGGTGGAAGTTCTCCGTGAAAATTCAGATACCTCCAAGTTTAAAAAATTTTAAAAGGTATTAGACATAAATGTTGATAGGTAGTAGACATAAATTGATAAATATTCTCAAAATTTCAGTTTCCTTGGAGTATTTGAAAAGGTTTTTAGGCGGAATAATATGTGCACAAACTCCCATTTGAAATTCAAATATTTTAATGTGAATGAGATTTGATCCATAGTTAATAGACATTCCTTGAATTTCAATTTTTATAAATACCTCTTATGCTTAAGTCTTAAATTTTAAATATTTTGTAGAATCAAAAGCATGTAATTGATTTTAATAAAAATTGGAATAAGGATTCAAGACATAAGGTTTAGTAGCATTATATCTTGATTTTAATTTTTGTAAGGGTAATAAAAGTAGTGAAAAACAGTTCTATTTAAGGAATTAATTTTACCTGTCCTGGAACGGGTATTGTGTTAGTATTGTATATATATCAAATTGTTGGACTTTAAATACCAATTGTTAATTGAATCTGTGATGCTATTTTGAAGAAAAACCTTATAGTTAAATTAAAAGAAACACCTTGAGTTTTTTTCTTCAGTTTTCAAATATGTACAAAAATCTACAGGCTTTACAACAGCAAATCAGAAAATATATAACAGTATCTGGCATATAAAAATGAGAATAAGTTTTTTAAAATAACTAAGTTTTATTCAACTTCTGTAAAAAAAAAAATCTTGGAGAATTTGTAATTCATATTCAATCCATAGCAAAGCAATTTGACTGGATTAATCGGTAGCGCAGTGTAGAATTTTAAGTTTCTGCAAAATTTGTTTTGTGTTTTTTCAAAATATTGATGGAAATGTAAAAAGAAACTTGGTCTAAAAAATATAAAGTTATGTTCATTCATGCAATAACATTTTTGAAAGAGTTTCTATAACTTTCTTGTTGGTATGTGTCAAGTAAAAAATCCAATTTATCAATCAATGTTTTGTTGTCTACTTCAAGAAAATATACTAGATTAGTCGGCAGTACCTCAATCACAGGGATAATCGTCCATACCATCGAACAGTCTTCACACATGAACTTATTTTAAGTGGATCATATATTGTAGCAAACAGTAACCACTCTCTCTAGCAGGCATGTTATGACAGTCCAAGTGCACAGTCTATCACATTACAAAGCCCTAGCTGATTACAAGTGTTATTTCAAAGTTTGTTTTCCCTTCTCATATACTAGTTGCCTTACCTAGGCTTGAGAATCTTATCTACCCTAACCATATCTGAGATGAGGAGAGATGGATTTATACATTTTCTAAGTGAAAGCAATTCAATCGTCCTGGCAGGACTTGAACATGAGACGAGCCCACAGACCGTGACACTAACCACTGCACCATTGTCACTTCAATCTTATTTAACAGATTATTACAAAGACAATATTTGTAGGAATAAATGAGACAGAACATAAAATAATAATTAAATACAAAGAAAAAAAAACATTACAGAAATCAAAAAGTAAATTACATAAAATATGTGTTTCTTTTTCTTAAATCATTTTTAGAAAATAACATTAATTTTATTTAATAGCTAATAGAGTCAAATAATTTTGAAACAAGTTGCCAGATCAGATGAATTCAATTTTAATGGTAAAGAAGCAATTAAAAAGAGTATTTTTAAGAAGTATCGGATGAAACATTTGATCGAAATTAATCTGTATATTAATATATGTTCTGTGAAGTGATTTTGTTCTACAGGTGAAGACAATGGTAAAAAAAGAGAGAAGCGAAAAGTGACAGAAAAAAACTTATAATATTATGGAAGCAATTGACATGAAATCTCAGCTGAGATCAGCAGATCCCTAATTCTACTTTAAATGGTTCAATAGTAACAAACTAATCTTTTGGATTATTCAGACTACTACTCTCACCTTGGTTACGTAACCTTTAACTTTTTTCAGGTGGTGTCTTGTTGAACTTGGGGAAGCTGGAGAGAATTTCGAATTAAACACTTTATTTAATCTACCAGAGTAGATGTTTCTCATTCGGTCAGTCATGACCAGGTAGAAGTATTATTCCTAGTTATTATAACATGCATTAAAGATTAAACCTTCAACCCCTAGAAAACTGTCACTTAGATCTAATTGTAAACCAATACTCTTAACCATTACGCCATGTGTCCATGTAAACATTTCTAGTACAAATTTTAGGAATCTTAAGCCTAATCTTATTTAGATGTGTAGAATTACTTCTTATTACTATAGAATTACTGGGGGTTTTTAGCAAGTTTGACGAGAAAGTTCCCAAGTTGGAAAAGTTGCTCCTGAAGAAGGTCAGAAGTTACATCAACCGAAACCATGTGAATGTAACAACCAAGATGAGAATAGTATTTCGAATAATCCAAATAGTACAAATTATCAACCCTCGTCTCAAATATTCGAAAACTAAGAATTTCTTACTGATAAAATATAAGTTCATTGCGAAAATATAACAAAGCAGTAAATTGAATTTAAAAAATAATGAATGTTATTCCAACTGAACAAAATCTGATAGTTTTTAGTTGAAAAAGTGAATTCCAAGTCGAGAATCAATTCTTTTGTGTCCAATAAAAGCACAAAAAATGAAGTTCTTTTTCGAAATCTTTTGAAAAGTGAATTAAATCTCAAGAAAGGGGGGAAAAACACATTAAAAGAAACAAGAAAGCTTCAAGGAAAATATTGTAAATATTTCAAATTACTTTCGTTTAGAAAAAAAATTAAAATGTTTTTAAAAAATGAAAGGTGATTTATCTTCCATGTTATTAAAAACAGATTCATTTTAGGCATTTGTTTAATAAAATAAAATGTTTCATGCTTGTAATCTTTACTTTTTTTAAACAAAATGTTTTATCTCTAAGAGACAGAGCCGTTGGAAATGTACGAGTTTGATTCTCGGCATCGAAGCAATTTTTGTAAACTTCTATAAAAATGCATTTTCTGTATTGTTTATGAAGAAAAGGAAAAATATTTTTACTATCATCACTTTTTATACGATTTGAATTGGTTATACATTATTGAGAGTTCTTTGCTTTTTTTAGATTCTTTCAAGCATCTATTAGTCTGTAACGTTCAAGTTTGAAATAGCATGTCCGTTGGTCTGTCATGCTTAATTATAAAATAGAATTTCTAGATGCCCGTCAATCTCTCCTGCTTCAGTTTGAAATAGCATTTTAATGGCTAATCACACAGATTGAATAGAGGCATGTTTAAAATATCCATTCTTGTTTCTCACAGAAGGTATTTATATATAAAGTTGTCAGTCTGCGTGTTTGTTTGTTCACAAACGTTTCCTAGAGTATTGGAGATAAACTCTGAAAACCATGTGTATTCTGAAACTACATTACTAAGGGTATTGGATAAGTATATCATTTTGATCAAAGAGGGTAAAACATTATTGTGAGGTCGGGGTTCAAGCTGCATGTTCATAAAAAAGAAATGCAACGTCTTATTTTATTTATAACATGAAAATTATAGCAATTAAAAATAGATATGTTAATAAGGGGTTCAGGGCTTGGAGTAAGAGTACATATGGGTTCGCATTGATTCTTGAGATATGACAAGTTTGCTGAGGGAGTTCCTATTAACTTGCCTTCCCACAAGGGCAGAGTTAGACTCAAGGTCGGTTTTTAATATGGGGAAAATCCAGCTCCTAAAAAGAAGCACTCTGGACTGAAAAAAAAATTTAAATTGCCTCAGTCTAGAAGTATTTCTCCTTCACTGAGAGAGGACAGAAAAGATGAAGTGTAGTATCAGAACAGATACTACACTTTGCTCTTAGCCAAAGGGCTAAGTATGCCGAGGGAGTTAAAGACTATAAATTTACTGAAAACTATTTCAATTAATGTCACTTTACTTACATCTACTTGCATTCAATCAATACTGACTACAGCTTTGGGCCCCACCCTACAAATTAAATATTTTAAAATGTAAAAAATAAGAACAGTAATATGATGTTATTAGGGTCCGCATGCAATTTCAAGCAATGATGGATCTTTCTGCTATTTATTTATCTCCCTCCCACGTCGGGAAGGTTAGACACAAAGTCAGGAAAGTGGAATTTGAAAAGCGCTAGAGGAAGAGCACTCTGGCCGAACAAAAATTGCCTGAACAGCCCCGTCGACATTCTGCCCGGTAGGGGTGCCTTAAGCAATTAGCAATAAACTAACTCTTTCTCAAAGGGCGAGAAAGTAAAGCCTGGGAGGGTAGACCTCCTAGAACTGCACCGGACTATACCACAGACCGACAGAGAATAAGGTCACCCCAGCACAGAGTGCCCAAGACTGTCAGTCTGATTTTAGTCTTTCTGCTAGTCAACAATAAAAATGGAATGCAAGATAATTTTAGAATAGTTTTTGTCAGAATTGAAAATGGAAGTAAGTACCAATGGTACATGGTCTTTCACTGGAGTGCATACCAGAGTAAGGAAAAGTGGGACGCATAGAACGATGGATAGATTAGCGAGCGAATGACAGACAATGCAATGAACAAAATAATGGATAATGTAATAAACTATGTATTAAACTATAAACCACCAAGGAACAGCGCTAATAATACCCAGCGCCGTCCCCAACCTCCCAACTTGCGGTAATCATGTGAAACATGTGTTGTTCTGCACTCAAAAGTGTTCATTTTTATAAAGACTCAGACTCCACTGATTGGCCGCAGTGGTGCGTGAAGAATTTGCATACGTACTTATGTATCACTCAAAAGATTTTTTCCCTTTGAGTAATGCCTCCCGACAGACACACATGCATGCAACAGGTGACCGCTTTCTTTCCCCACAATAACAGAAAACAAGATAAAAAGAAAAGGTTATATTTTCAGTGCATTTATTAATAAAGTGTGAAGATTTTTTGCTACTAGAATATCTGAATTATCAAAGACTCAAAGACATCATAGAAAAAAAAAAGAATCATTAAAAAGCTTGAAAGAATGAGGAAAAATAAAGGAAAACAATATTTTGCTGCTTTTATGCTTTTTCTATGTTTTGGGTTTATGCATAGGCAAATAAAAATTCCTATGCATCTTTTGAATAAGAAAAAGACTGATTTCACTCTTGATAAATAGTGATGAACAAAGTACTCTTTCCTGCCTTGACACAGTACAAAATTCAACTTCGCAATATAGTGGGAGGATGATCTTTATTCTTCCCTACAGCCCCTCTCTCATAGAAGAGACATTGTTAGTCTTGCTCTACTCTATCGTTATTTCCATGGTAGGTGCTCGATTGAGCTTTAATCTCTGGTTCTTGCTGTAAAACATTCACAGTTAAAACTCATCGAACTACCACCACTGCAAAAAAATTTCTTTCTTCCTATGTGTACCTAAAACCAAATGGAATTTCCAAGAACAGAGTTTCTTTCCAAGAACTTCCTATCTGTGGAACACATTACCATGAGACTGCTTCCGTTCAGACTACAATATGGTTGTCTTCAAATTCAATGTAAACAAATACATGTCAATCTGTCGTCTTAAGTAGTCAAATTTTGTTCATTGTATCCATCTTTTTCATTCCTCTCATGGTGTTCTTCGTTCAGCTGAAAATTATATCAACCCATTAAATTCAAGTGACTTTTGGCCTTAACAAGTGGCGACTCAATAGTATAAAAACATTTTGATAAGAAAGTCATCCCAAAAAATCATGTTGCTGCCTTTGCTCAGGATTGGACTCAGAACCTCAAGATAACCTGCACACTTTAATGAACATCTTAGTTATCTCAGCCATGTGTCCCAGATTTCAACAATTTTAAATAAGAATGAAAATTATTTATTTATTTATGTGGCGAAGGTTTGTTCTCTATTTTTCACCTTTGCTCAGGATTGAACTTGGAACCTCAAGATAAACTGCTCTTTAATGAACGTCTTAGTCATCTTGACCATGTGTCTCTGGAAAGTGATTTAACAAATTAACTGAACAAATGTTACAAAGCCTGGGGAATAGAATGCAAACTGTGTACCCTCAGGACTTTAATAAAGGGTTCGTTCAAAATTCCATAACAATTTCCGAGTTTGTTGTAAGGCACCTGAAAAACGCTCGAAACATGATACCAACAACCAAGAAGAGGAAACTAGACCGAAAATTGTAAATAATAATTTAGGGATCTATTTACTGTTACTATCCTGATTAAAATAAATGGTGAAATAGTCTGAAACAGGAAGTATCAAGAGCTTCACATAGCAATCCCTAATTTGGGCAATTCACTTGCCTACTCTACCAAGGAACTAATATAATGCCCATAGTGTTGACTTCTTTAACCTTTCAAATGTCCTTCTATTGTTCGGGAGGCGGAAAGGCGAAAATTCTGAAACACAAAACTATAACATGTTATTTGTGTGCCAATATCATTCTTGGATTTTATGAGGCGATATAAAAATATTGGCTCGAAATTGGGTGGAGAAAAAGTTTAATTAAAAGTGTGAGGATTTACTCAATTCTCTTTCTCTATTTCAATTTCTACCAATCTCACTGAAAATTATAGGTCAATCAATAAGTGCAAAATCTAGGAAGTATATTAAACTGGACAAATAATTCATTGCAGCTAAAGTGAAAAGAGCGTTCGCTGAAGGAATCATTGAACCAAGCACTTCCCCCCTTGGCATGCCCAATTCTAAATGACAATCAATGTGCAGAAACGTGACCAACCATTCTTAATGAAGAAGTTCGCATTGTTTAAGATCAAAGAATTAGTAAGTATGGTTACCATACAAAATGTATAATGCTATAGAACTGAAATATGTTTTCCATCGAGTCCCTACAAAGACACATCTTAGGTTTTGAGGCCATGGCAGGCTATACCACTTGTCAGTGGTGTACAGAGGGTGGGGCGACAAGGCGGTGGCCCAAGCATTCAATCATATTCAAACTATCTCCCTTTCTCGTAATATTTCTCAGTAAAAGGACTTATACTTGAGTCTTTGGGGAATATAATCAAGGAGTTGGCATCGGGAATCACCAGACCTCTGCACACCACTGCCGGTTGTACATAATTTCATTTAAAGTGACCAATGGTGTAAGCTGCTTTCAAAGAATAATTGATAAGTTTTTCCCCAACAACTTGCTCTCGCATCCATTTTCCGATTTAGAAAATATGAGAACTGTGATAGAATCCGTAAAGATAATGAGAATTCCAGGAAATTTACAGAAGCAGCCAAGGAGTTAAACTTAACTTACAATCATGATAAATGTTTTTTTCTAAGATATAAGTGAATCTTCTGAGCCATATATGAAGGTAACATTAAAATTGACCCAGGAAGATTGCAACAACTAAAAGATCTTGTACTTCCTCAAAATGCAATTTATTTTCATCTTGCTTTTGTTATGTTCTGTTCCTATTCACAGTAGATTCCAATTCATTCTTACGGTTGCTTCTCTTGGACAAACTAAAAGATTTCCATCATCCAAGATGGCTGAAAAGCATGTGGATGGCTGAAAGCTAAGTAGAAAATGCTGCAATGTATACGACTAATAAAACTGTAGATACACACAGGTACCTTTAACCACACTATCATTCAAATTAACCCAACTGACATGAGACAAATATTGAAATTATATATCGATAAAAATTAATAACAGTTCATTTTGAATTAAATCTATTTCAGAGTATAGGAGATAGTAATTACAGCAATAATATTTAAATGAAGCAATGATTATTAATGGTTTAAGAATTTTGAATATCTGAAAATATGATACAACATATTTGATAAAAGTGGTATATTTTTGGTTACAGACGAACACCAAATTTCATTATAATTAGTGCAAGACTTTGGATGTTTTTTTTTTTTGTTTTTTTACTTAAGCTCTTCAGAGTTAAAGTTTGGATATGAGGAATTGAGGAAAGACCAAAATTCTTACATTTTGCAAATTTCATTTCCACAACGTTATTGCAATGTTGCAAGATATTGCAACATAAAGTTACAATCAACTGCTTTCCTGAGCAAAACTGACCACTCATTCCCATTGTTGCCACAATATTATGGGAACGTTGTGTAGTGCAGTAGCTAAAGAATTCTGCACAAGTCAAATAACACTCGGATAGATTTTCTATATTTAGCGATTTATGAAAAATATAAAAAAAGTCATGGAAAGTATAAAACGTTGTTCTTATTTTTCTAATTGAGAATCACTAATTTAGATGATGAATGCACATTCTAATATTTTCCTGGAATTTATTATCCATTTTTAAATTCTACAAATTTTATTTACATCATCCCAGAATTTCAGTGTCGCTTTATTTTGGTTACTTTTCCTTAGTTTTGTTTTAATTGTATTATGAAAAATTTAAAAAGGAATGCTAATGTAAATCTTAGAATAGAACATACCTTTTGAACGTAATATGGCTATGTTGCTGGAGTGTCTAAAAATAAAAACGTTGAGGCAACATTTTTTTTTCAATGTCTATGTAACATTGTACTAACATCATTTTCTTCACTGTAAATGTGGTAAACTAGATGCTTTCTTTCCAAAAACATTAAGTAGCAGCAAATGAAATCACTCACATCAAACTCATGTCCCATGGATGTGGAGTGCAAACCATACTTTCAAACTAATTTGTTGTATCGATTTAATGCAACCATGCCAGGATTGGTTTAAAACGATATCTATCTTTTAACTGTGTGGTTTTTTTTTTACATATCATTTGTATAATAACAAGCGTGTATCTTCATTTGTATATATATGTTATCACCTCCCATACCAATGATGTTGTTGGGTCCAAAAATTTAAATTTTACACATCTCAAAATGGATTGTTCCAAAATCTAATCAAACGTCATAAATAGAATTCTGTCAACTAAAAGTGACATTCGTTTATTTATCGAAAGGGTATTTAGCTGACAATTATTTTTTTACAGGAAGAGACTTTTTTTTTTTTTTTTTTTTTTTTTTTTTTACTCGCGACCATCGCACGAGTATATTTCAAAAGGATTCTTTATTTTGATTAATTCAACAGAAGCGTTGTTTTCCTTCTTTCGTCAGGTAAAAAAAAAAAAAAATATTTAACGACATTTCGGGCACGTCTACTTCACTTATGTGTCACTATTTTGTTCATACAAGTGGAATTCTTGTTTTATACTTCACCAACAACATCTTGATAAGCAACTCACTGGTAATGTATGACATTCGTACATGCTTAAGTGGAAACGACATCAGCCCTAGTTAGATGGGAACGGTGGAGGTCTTGGGCTGCCAAAAGTGTTCAAGTTGGTAAAGGATAGGCATCCAGCCGTAAAATTGCCTTAAATACAATGTCTAGTCGAAATACATCAGGAAAAAAGAAAAGCAGTGCCAGTAGCACTAATGCTGCTGGTAATGTCTTGGGCTTCGTAGATCCCAGGATGCGTGGATCTTCAGGGCCTATGGATTCCATCAAGCCTTGCCAAAGACAGGAGTGGAGAGGAAGACTTAGATTTCGAGACTAGACAATCAGGCCCCACCCTCATCAGAGGATTAATTGTGGCCTGATTCAACAAATAAACCGGTTGATGATGATGCTGATGATGATGATGATGATGATGATGATGATGATGATGATGATAAATAAATAAATAAATAAAAACGTTTGTTTTATTTATTTAAAAGAATATTTAGCTGAGAAGTATTTTTACAATGAAAAGAAAAAAAAAGATACTAAGTAAGGGACCATGGAATTTCCCTGGGGTTCTACTAGTAATAGATAAATTCTCTTTTGTTTTTATCTATCCAAATAAGTTGTCTGGAATGGTGATCAAATGCCTCAAATATTTATCTTTGATATACTAATATACATCTATTCTGACAGAGGCTTCAGGTCTTCAGAAATTAAAACTTTCTTAGATAAGCAAGGGATTTCCAGAAGCCAGACCTCTCCCCACATAACCACAAAAGCTGTACCAGATTAGTACAGTGGTGGATATTGGTGTCACCAGAGGCCTCGCACCTTCAGGATGCTCAGGCTCACAAAAAAACAAATCTTGTTTTATTATATCCTGATAATTTAGAAGAGTGGATCTCTTGGCATTACTCAAAACTGACATCGAATCTCACATGAATCTATTATAAGATATCTTGGATTTGCAATTATTTTTTTCTGTTAACAGACAAAAATCCTAAATTGGAGTCAATTTTTCTAAGCATAGACCTCTCTTTATGCATCTATCAGTCACTTATGGTCAAATATTATGGTAAAATAAGATTTTTTTCCAAGATTCAGAGAATCAAGAATGAACATAAAAACACTAATGGAACAAGACAGATTAAATAATATAACATTAATTAGTACTGTTTCATGGGAGATTGATATTCCTGATATCATAAACAAACTCCCTAATGCTAAATCTAGAAATTGTTGCCTTATTTTTTACCTTTTTGTCTGTTAGTGTCTCTTAAAGTAATTTTAAATGTGTTAATATGAAAAAAAGAAATTTAAAGTTACAACTAAAGTTGCCTTTTCGAAGGGACTTCTTGACCATACATCATGTGTTAGCCTTATCCAGCATTGCCCTAAGGTAATAGTCAATCTGAAAGTGGGCCACTTAAAACCCCAAACCTATTCATAATCCGATGGGAAAAATATTTTACAAGTTGTTTTACACTGTCTACGTACATTACTTTCAATATCCTCATAAGTGATTGTATAATTATCCCTGCCAATCAGTGATTGGGTGTTCTTTTCTAACATGATTGTTCACACTTTAAACAGTTCTTCTCAAATACCATATCAAACAATCTAAGAAGTATAACCTTGTTGTGAAGGAGATGAAACACATTGAAAATAAGCCTCATCATGTTCACATTTGTCATCTTCTTACTGGTAAGAAAGGATCTCCTCAACAATTTTGTCTTAGCTGATCCTGTATAAAACAGCTTTTCTTAGATGTGCGATTCAAGCTTATGTTTTCAAGTGATAAGACTATCAGAATATTCTTACTCAAATACAGTACAGGACAAAATAAATCCTACTATCCTAATAAATGAAACTTTGGGTTCTTGTATAAGGAAGTCGCAGGGTCCGAATAATCATACACCATTCCAATTCAAATGAGCATTTTAACTTATGAGCATTTGTAATATAGATTACTAGCTGAAGTCCCCATCTACATCAGGTTTCTAAAATGTTCCTGAACTTTAAAGCCATGTCCCCTAATCATTAGGGCCAGATTCTGTAAATCCATAAAATAAATAACATTGTGTATCGGCAACAGATGTGTCATAGATTTTTTTTTTGGCACTATCAAATTTAACCATAAAGTAAATTTTCACATTTTCCTATAAACAAATGAAGTATTTGTCAAATTAATTTTATTTTATTTTATTTCTTGTGTACACATTTAAGAGAAATTGATCTCTCTCAAACTTAGTGTCCAGCATTTAGATTGAAAAATCGATCAATGTTATGACGGGGAGCATATTAGTCCTATTTTTCTTTTTGATGTAGAGACTATGCAAAATCAGGCAAGAAAACACCAGTGAGTCACTGTTAGGATAACTAAAGATAACGCAGTTATGTCCCTTGGACCATTTGAGAGTTATCCCCCCTTGTCGAGTGGCTTGCCGGAGTGAAAAGTAAACATTGACACGGATCAGACTGGCTCATATTTCATCTCGCGTTACAGCGGCTAAATAACTCATTTCATTCTAATTTCACTTTTAATAAATCTGTTAAACTTTTCTGTTGAAAAGTCATCCATTTTGTTTTACGAGTTATTAATTATTATAACTTAAATCACATGGTTTACAACAGTCACGTGTGTGTGCTGTCGACATTTCGACTACACTGTTGAACCAATCAGTCTTTCCACAGTTATCAATGTAAGATAATGCCAAACATCTGAGGCAGTTGAAAAAGGAATCGCTGAGCATGTTGCACATTTGGTACAGGTTACACAGTTTGATACAGGTTGCCTGTCCATCTCGAGGTTCTAGGTCTAACCTACACAATCCTCAGGTACAATTACTCATTAGTATGGGTTTGCATTGGATGGAGAAGAAGTGAAAAGTGGATGAACAAATCGTTTTAGTCTTTTATATATAGACAACTCCAAAGACATACAGCAACTAAATATCTTTAGTTTCTTTGAACATTCATGCTGTAATAAAAACAAATATTGCTAACAAGTAATGTCCTTTACTCTTTCTTAGTGTTTCATATGTTGTCTATAGTTTTTAATGTTTAAAGAAACAGAGAAACATCTCTATAAAAATGTATCATTACAGATTCATGAAACATTTTACTATGACTTGGATCATAAGAAATTTCTTAACAGCAGATAAACAAATAAAAACAACTTTTATACATGAAAAAAGTTTGAAAATATCAGAAAAAAATATTTACAAAAGTTCACTGTCGTTACTTTTGCTATATTATGATGAAATTGTCCCTATATAAAAAAGATTATTTCAAATTTACAAGAAATCAGATTCTTTTTTTGTAACAATAGATTTTTTTCTCCCACTGGCAGCACAATCTGCCAATTAGAAACAGTCTTGCATTGAAAATGTTTTCATTTTATTTTTAGAAACATTTTTATTTTATAATTCTGGCTATGTAGTCTAAAAGACTGTTTAGTAAATATGAAATTTTTTTAGAAAATATACTGCAAAATGTTATCTCGTACAATTTATATTTATGAAGAACTTTCATCACTGAATCTCATGTGCCAAGTTACTTCATTTTTAGTATTCGATATAAAATCAATGTATTTCGACTGATAATGTTAATGTATTATCATGCTAAATGTGCATTAGTTTCCCAAAGGCATTTCCCCATATACTTTAATAACACAAAATACATGTTAAAATATACCTTAGTTCTAAGATTGAGTTATGTTTGAAAAATTATTGTTTTATTGTTATAATTAGCCGTAATTTATAACTCATTGAACAAGTCACCAATCTCTCTCTTAGCTATCTATGTTAATTCAACCACTCTAATATTTCTTGTGAGCATATAGAGAAAAGATAACTTGCCATCTAATTTACATATGTGTCTGTACATTCCACAAACACGTTTGTAAATTAGATGGAAAAATAAGTTTCTTTGCTTCCATCTAGATAAGAATAATAAAGAATAATAATCTCTTTATATAAAGTTAGGTATGTGTATATGTTTATATATTTGTATCTACAGGATTCACTCCTAAACTAAGTAACCTATCATTATAACTTTAGACACAGAACTGCTAGGCATAAGGGGTGAGTAATATGGGCTATATTTAGCTTAATATAGTTTTATGTAAAGGAGGCAAAGGGGAACTGGAAGACCTTTGTCAATTTTCAGATATCTCGGATTTTGATGAAATTTTAACCATCAGTATTAGACATTAATTAATAAATATTCCAAATTTCAGTTTCTTTGGAGTATTTTAAAGTTTTTTAGGGGACAAAGCATGAGCACAACCTCCCATTTAAAAATTCAAATATTTCCAATTTGAATTAAATTTTATCCATCGTTAATAGGCACCAATTAAGCAAGATTCCTTGAATCTCAATTTCTTCTGAAGACCCCTTAAGCCTTAAGACTCAAATGTTAGTCATTTTTCTAGAAACAAAATCATGTAATGGATGTTCATAAAAATTGGAATAAGGATTCTAGATATAAAGTTTAGTAGCATATATATATATATACATGTTGATTTGAATCTTTGTAAGGAGACATAAAAGTTGAGCAAAGTTTGTTGAATTAATTTTATTATTAACTAGCAGAATATAATAGGATCAGATACGCATAATATTTCTATATAAGAATACATAACAGAAAGCTGAAAGTTTATCAATAGATAAAAATAGCTAATGTCAAATTATATTATTTTAACAATGGCCAAATATTTATAGATGAAATAATAGAAATCTGTAATAGATAAAAAGAGTTAAAAAAAAAAATGCTGCCATAAACAAGATTTTGAAATGATTTCGTTGTACACAAGATGCTGAATTGAAACACTGTCGATAAGAAATAAAACAGAGCAAAGAGAAATATAATTAGAAGAAGGAAACTGATATAATTAATCTTGACACTAATTTATAGACTTTCAAACCAATTTAGATGTTATACATCATTGGGAAGGAGTGGGCGTGGGTCTCAGATTTAACTCATTTTGTTTCAATCAACAGAGGAAGGGTTAATGGTACATTGTGTGCTTGCAAACATCAGATTATAAAACAGTTTATCATTAGTTAAACATTATAATAATAGCTTTTGTATACCTCATCATCATATTCGGTCTAACGTCTGTTGTATATGCTGACATGTGTAAGACGGCTTTTAGAAATTGACTTCCAAACTAACCTATCTCTGACCGGGTCTTTATTTATCCTTCTTTTTTTCAAGTCCATCCTTATCACAACCTTCCATTTTTTCCTTTGCCTTCCTCGGCCAACTTACTCTGCTACCTCAACTGTTCTACATCTATTAACCTAAGCACTCTCATTCATTCTTTTAACGTGACCACACCAATGAAGTCTCATGTTCTGCACATATCTAACTGTACGGTCCAGAGTTAATCTTCCTCTGAAATCATCAGAGCTAAGCTTGACTTTAAGACTCACATTACACATCCAGCGTATCATTCTCATATCATTTCTTTCCATGCAACGCATGTCCTCAACCCTCATTGGTCAAGTTTAACTTTCATACATCATCACACTTCGTGCCTGATAGTCTCTTCCCTTGGTTGATAGTGGTAATGCTCTGCTGGTTAGTAATGGCAGAAGTTCCCTGAACTTACTCTACCCACTCCTAAATCCTGCAATCACACAAGCACTAGCTACTGTATAGCTATATATCTAATGCTGCAGTCAGTAATTACTGCTAACACTCAAGTTCTATTATAACATTGCACATGAAAAAGATCTTTTGTGTTTACTACTATTTTTATTTTAAGTAGACAGCAATACTTGGAATGTTATATTATGAGAGGTAAAACAGAACATTGCATTTGGAGAATATTACTTTTGTAAAGTATTTTATGTTAAAAAATACTGGGAGTTTCCATTGGTTTGGTTTACAGCATGTTAACATCTTAGTGGATCATTTAATGCCGTCCAAAAGTATAAAGAAAATAATCATGCTTTGTAATCATTCTATTTGATATGAAGATCGGATTTTGCATTCTTTGTAGAGGAATAGTTTGTAGAAAGCATGTTGAGCATTTATGGGTTTTGTACAACCTCAGGTTATTCGGATTGCCCTGCTCAAAAAGGTCCTTCAGGTCACCTACCTGATAATGTCAAGAACGGATTACATTGAAATCAATGCATTTCACCAATACATGTTCCACTGTGAAGGAAATTTGTATAAATCAGCATGGTATAACTTTTTTGATCGGCTTCATTCTATTGTTGGCATTGATTTAACAAAGTTATACGTAATCTTTCTTAGCTCTGTTCATAAAAAAGATGGCCTCTAATAACTATTAGGAAATCCAAATTGATTTTCTTATGTTTCTGGACAACTTTTGGACGTATGAAAAGTCGCATGTATGAAAAATGCAAGATATATATATCTATATCTGGTTGTTCGTGCGTAAACGAAATGGACCGTAAAGTTATAGGTTTTGTTTTTGCGATAAATGAATAAAGAAGTGGTCTTTGGAATGTAACACTCTATTGCTTTATATATATATATATATATATATATATATATAAATTAATTTCAGTTCTGACAAAGCTAAAAATAAACTGTTATCAAGCAAATTGGCTCTTATTCAAAATATTATGGCCGTTTCATCACCGTCGCTATAACATCAAAACAAAGTTTGAATTTTATAGACAAGATGAATGTTAAGAAATGCAACTTACGTCGATATTGTTAATCAAAAAAACAAAAAAAACATATCTCACGATACACGTACTGACGGCCTAAAATAGTGTTTACAAGTCGGCCATGTGAACATATTGAATAAAAACGCTAATTTTTGTGGTCACTCAACGTAAAGCAGCAATAAATGACAATTATATGATAAAGCTTATTTTGATATGTCTAATGTACATAGTTCACTGCTTGAATGTAAATAAATTTTATTGTGATATAAAAATTATATCTATTTTTTTTTAATACTTTATTTGTTTGAAAAATGTAACCCTTCTTGCTGTGAATATATAAAGAAAGGAAATAAGAAAATTACTAAATTTACCCTGTCCAGATATATATATATATATATATATATATATATATAGTAGTAATAAAAATAAAAACTTGTGAAAGAAGATTAGAGGCAGAAAAGAAAAAACCTTTGGGAATCCATTGAAAATTAAATAGGTATTTCTGACAATACACAGTTGTCAGATATTGGAATTGAATTCAATTTCAGCAAAGACAATAATGTCAACAAAGAATCAGACACAGAGAAAATAAAACAGTGTCTTCTTTGTAAATGCAACGCTATTGGTTAATCTTTACACAAAATTACATTATTTAACAAGATATCAGAGTTTTAGTAGTATATAAAAACATATATTTTACAAAGTAAAAGATAATTCCCCCTCCCCTATATTTTTGATTGATTTTTTCGTAAGAAATGACATATACATAAATTTGCTCGACAGTTATATAAGACAAACATTGGTCTGTGTTAGAAAATAAAAATAGTATTTCTGATCTATTTTACTATTTTAATATTTAATCTTGTTCGATATTTTAGTCTTTATTAGTAACAAATAAAGGAAGGTGAAGTAATGTTTACTCACACACTCAGATCTACTATCACTGACACCATGTACACATACTTTTTTATAGTACCGTTATTATTTCATATTTCAAGATTGCAATTGTCAGCTAAATACTCTATAATTTTATACAAAACAAGGTATGCTCCCTTTTCTTACATGCTTTTTGTGCATAATGCATTTTCATTGGATAATCCACATAATCTTTTATACATTTGACCAATCACTGCAGGTCCATATTTACAACCTTTGACCATTTGAAACAAACAAGCAAAAATAATAGTAAACCCTTCATCTGTTAATTAATCATTAAATTGACATTTTTCTTACTTCATCAATTAATTATTCTCTATTTTGTTTAGAATTTTTTTTAATTAACATTTTTATTTAGTATTTTCCAAATTCAACTACATGTATGCTGCCTGCTAAAATTGCCTCTATTTATTTGCTTCCCAACGAGGGCAACATTAGACACAAGGTCGGTTTTTAATAAACCTAACATTTTTACTTCTGTTAAAACTAAATAAAACAATAAGTTAAACAAAATATAACATTTTATTAACTGCTGTTACTTATTTATAACATTAAAATTAACTGATTACTTTATTCTAATCGTTGGTTCTGTTTTTCTCTGTTATCTGTCTGTTTGTTTATCTCGCTTACCAGAATATTCTTTACAGATTGGCGAATAATAAATGCAATTTGTGGCTTCTTTGTCCAAACATAAGTATATGGTAACCTAACTAAGTTCCCTTATTTAAACAAAACAAAAAAACAAAAAACACTAAGTTACCTTAACATGGAATCTATATTAAATGAAATCTTTATTATTATTTTAGATTTTAAATTGCAATGTAATTTCATACCTTCAAATCAAATATCTAACTTTAAACTAAACGAAATAATTATTTTATTAAAATCGTCCAAATTCGGTTTGTTAATCTCGATTACCAAGTTTACAGAATGACTATTAACAAACGCATTCTGTGGCATCTTTATTCAAACTTAAGTACACAATAAACTAACCAACTTTGATCTTTCTCACATGCAAACACCATGGTAAAAATACTTTTCTTTTAAGGAACCGTTGCAATGTGCCGTTCATCTGTTTTCACCTACACTTTGGATCAAATTAATTGTCTCTCTCAAACTTAATTTATTGTTCTGAAATAAAATAAAATTTTATTTTTTATAGTGTTGAAAATCTAACTTTCATTCAATGTTTTCGTCTCTGGCAAGTATGGCTTTTAAACCTTGCATATTCTTGTTACGTTTTTTATCTGAGTTTTCATTCCAGATATTCGGACATTTTTTTTACATTCAAATATTTCTTTTTCATAGCTTTTAATTAAAACAACAAATACTGAGATTAGTTTTCAGTCAAATGAAGACAAGTATTTTCTTCATCAGCAACACTAATAATTACATGTACACTTTGTAAACATTAATGACCAAACCCTACCATATTCATTTGAGTTAACCTGCAATATCTTATTTTAACTAAAATAGGTAATTCGATTAAACCGTTTCTTTAAATAAATATAATTCTTCATTGAACAATCTTTCCAAAAGTGTAAATATCTCGTTTATGCCATAATTAAATGACTAAACTTTCACAAAATGTTTATTTAAACAAATTTCATAAACCGGCATGGACTTCTGAGCTCTTAGCTACTTATTACTGATAAATTTACAAGTTCAAAAATACACTTGAACATTATTTAAGATGACCAATCGATTTTATGTGAACATCATTTGTCCACTATTCGTTCAACCCAGCTCTCGGAAATGCGGTCAATCTCCTCACCATTTCTTCATTGAATTAGGTTTTAAAAAATGTACATAATTTATAGTAAAAAGAAAAGTAAAACAAAAGACTAAAAGGGAAAAGGGAAGTTGGCCAATGAGCGAAACAAAAATGCAAGTAAAAAGACTTCTGGTCAATGACGACGTGTAGGTATATATATATATATATATATAGTATAAATTTTTATTTATACAAACATTTTTGGTTACATATGTGCATACATGTTTCAGCTGCGCTCTCTTTCGAGAGCCAACTTCCTCAGACCTTTAGAAGAAAAAAAATAGTTTACAGATTGCCGAATAACGAATGCAATTTTTGGCTTTATTTTTTTTTAAAAGGTCGGAGGAAGTTGGCTCTCGAAAAAAGAGCGCAGCTGAAACATGTACGCACATATGTAACCGAAAATGTTTGTATAAATAAAAATGTATACTAAAAAAACAGCTCTACTTTTTATCGAGCACTTTTTATAAACACTATAGAAACAAATATAATACATGTACTAATATATATATAATACATGTACTAATATATATATATATATATATATATATATATATATATTAGTAGTAGACTTATGGAAAGTAAAGTACACAAAGATGTGTGCTTCATTTAAGAGAGAAAGGTTAAATACAATAATGCTTTGCTTTCATTGCATTTCATTTTTGGCTATTGGACGGTCTCATTTTTTTAATAAGTGTGGAAGGTGATAACGTACATACAAACGAAGTTAAAAACGTATTATTATACAGATATTTATTTAGATTGCATGAGTTGCACATAAGGTGAAAAACTGCTGCATTCTTTTTATGCTGAATTATTTTTTTACCGTTTCTGACAGATTTCATCTCAAAAGTTGAAGAGAAAGATTTTTGAAGATATGCGAATAGAATTTTGATGCTTAAAGAAAAAAAATTAAATCTGAAGAATGATTTTTTTTAGTAATAAGTAAAATAGGATAAAGATCAAAGTGCTGGGAAAAGAAATGGTCAACAAAATTAAGAAAACAAGTAAATCAATAGATTTTCCATTCAAATGTGACCTTTTGGACAGCAATTCTTTGAATCGATGGAGTTGCTAAAAGAGAAACGTGAACAAGTGGTTTCTGTTCAAAATACATTTTACTAAAATTATATCTTTTTTAAGCATTCCTTTTTCTTTTCAGGGATATGATACACTTCTTGAATGTTCTCATAAAGTTAAATTGTAGTATCAGGATTTATACAAATAAATCAATTATAAGAGGCATACAAAAATGTTTAGGGTTGGAGAAATGAATCAGGTCTTTCCAATCAGGTCACTTGAAGGGTCATGTTACACAAAACCGTGAACAGGTCAGAAACCTTTAAATCTTCAGAAATAGACAGGAATAATAAAGAGGAACAACAGACACAAGAGACGAAAACAGGATCACTGGAAACACAAACAAAAGATAATGAGAGAATTGGCAGTACATCACAATGTAGCATCACAGAAAAAAAAAACAGGTGAACAACCAAATTTCACCTGCTTATATTATATTTAATTATGTGATTGCTGTCAGTAATTGTCTGGTTAAATTACTCATCTGGATAGCGAACGACACGAATTAGTCAAATATCTTGACTATTTGTTTACAACCAAGCATTCCAGAGTTTGTGTTGGCCTCGATTATTTTTGAAAAGCCACCACCCCTCTTTCACTGCAGACACAACACACAAGGTGGTGATATTTTGCCTGACAGGGATGGCCATCAGCACCGGAGGCAGTAGTCAATTCATTTTGCGTATCAGCTCCACTACTAAAATATAAACAGACAACAAGTGACACCTTATGCCACTGCCACCCCCCCCCCTACCCCTATTCCTACACTCCCAACTAACCCTTCCAATTAGGAACTCAGATTCAGGAGAATAGGCTGTCACTGAGGTTAGAATTAAAATCATATTTAATCCTCAAATTTTTTAAATTTCAATATTGGTATTTTGTAATATTTTGAATATCAATTGATAAAAACATAGTGCCAATGGCCAAGTTAAATATTTCAACCATCCTTTTTTTTTTGTAATAAATAATACTGATGTAAACAAAAAAAACTTCAAAAATTTAAAATTAAATAAACTTGCTAACAAGTGAGACCATACGCCACCACTCTCACAAACCCTTTTAGCTAGGAACTCTGATAAGAAACTAGATTTCAAGAGACGGTAGTCACGAGGTGAGAATCACTATTGTATTTTAAACTTGAATTTTAAATTTCTATATTAATATTTTTTTAATTTCAATTGTTAAAAAATGTAACGTCGATGATGAAGGTAAATATTTTAACCATTTTTTCAAATTAATACCTGGCACAGCTTGAGTAGGTGTGTTCGTATCAGTCAGGATATGTCCTCAACATCAGTCCGACAGTGACTTTATTGCTGTCGGTCTGAGGTATGGTTCTATTCAGTCTCAGGAGATCCATTCTCCCAGGCTTTACCTTCTCTTTGAAAAGGGATCAGTTTATTGCTAATCGACTGAGACGCACATACTCCTGGAGAGGAGGTCAATAAAATACTTCAGTAAACAAAATAAATTATCTATGTGTGTATAGCTGTATATAATGGGCATCCTTAGTCATGAATGACAACCTTTCTAAAGTTGGAGACTCAAACAAAAATATTCGGATTGAAAACATACAATTGCTTAAGGAGTAGATAAGCTCCGCCTATTGCCTGGCTTGCACTTCTTTGTCTATTAGTCAGGTGCAGAGATAAAATCACAAGGAAACTTCAAAACTCCAAGTGCTTGGCCTTGTTTCTTAACTAAGACAATGAATGCCTTCCCACTTTCGATCTCTTTACTTGGACAACATGGAGATACTTGTTTATCATTCAGCTTTGCATTACATGACTAGACTGGTCCACTCTTGTTCTGAAAGGTTGAGGTACAGGATTGACAGCTTATCTGGCTGTTGTTTCTGACTAGTAGTACAGAAGCCTTAACTCTTAGGTAGTGCTAAGATCGACTGCTCTATCAACAGTTGTATAATTTTGGGGTAATTGTAGTACCATGTTAAGCATGGAAAAGGGACCCTGCATTTATTCTTGGTGGGCATTTCCGAGATCACAGCCTCATGGATAGAGATTCGGCTAATAGTTTTCTTGTGTGTGCTTTGTTTTAGACATCCAACAAACACCCACATAGTTTTGATAGTAGATTTTAGAGAATCATAAAAGTACAAAATAACAAAAAAATGATCAAACCAGGCGCTCCCCTACAAACAACCAAACTGCCTCCTCTGTTGAGGCTCTCCTTCACAAATATCCGAGGACTTAGAACCAACCTTAATGTAAAATCCTTCCTCCATGTAAAATCCCCAGATAGTCTAGCACTATGTGAAACAATTCTATTGCGCACTTGCAAGTATTAGGACAACGTTTATGTAAATCTGGTTTAATACATGATCAGAGATAATGGTCACACCAGCACGTGCGTGGATCTTAAATTTTGCTTTTTTGCCAACTACTTTAAACATGATTGGTGTCCATTGAGCCAGATACATCAGTAACAAGCAACTGCAGGTGACAACTAGGATGGCAGATGCGATTAAAGAAGAGATAGGTTGGCCACCTTGTCTAAAGGATAGACGACCGATGAATGTAGATGGTGACGGAGTGGCTGCTAATCAATATCAAGCATTCACTCGGCCAACTAGCAACAAGGTTGCGTGATTTACTGTAACAAGATCTGGGACAAAATTAGATGAGTTTGGGATGTTCATTGTGACTGCACTGACCAGAAATTGGCCATGATGACATACCAAATAAATAAATTTCAAAAAAACTTTAAGCTCAACCATCCATGGGTCTCCGCCTGTTGTCATTTATTTATTTGATGGACAACTGTTCCTGCACAAATTCATTTTTAGTGTCTCGAAATGACGCACCTTCAGCAGAAAAATTATGCTTTGAGGTCGAATGGGCTGTTTCTACATCTATAACATCTGCTCTGATCCTTGTTTTTCCTTTTTTCCATGCATTTTGTTGGTGTTTTCTTGTTTTCCTATATGTATAATTCTCTACAGAAGATGCCACATTTTCCCCCTCAGGAATTGTTGCTTCATTATAGTTTCAGTTCGTCATGCCAGCTCGAATGCTTCTCCCAACAAATATCTCCATCCAACTGCATTCTTCCAAAGAGACATGTCTCAAAGCCTCAACAACCAAATGATCTTGGATAAAGTTGTTTTCCAAGACTTCATACTCGCAATGGACAGCCAGCTAATATAAAGACATCAAAAAAGAATCCACAGACATTTCTTTTTGTTTTTTATTAAAGACTAGAAGAGCTACCCGGCGTTGCCCGGAGCCATGAAAAACAAAACAGAAGTTAAATACCATGTGCAACATCTTTATATTAAAACCTATCTATCTCTCTCTCTCTTTTAATACTGTAATGTTAGTAAAGAGGCCTTCACAGAACTACCAAAAGTACCATTAAAGTCAAAGTATGAAGAAAAATAATGGTGATAATGATTAGTGATCCTGAACAATGCTGTCTAAGTCTATTCCTAATTTCTCCCCCCCCCCCCTATTTTAGAATAATATGAAGATAAATGATGTTGATGAAGTCAAAAGTCCAAAGAGATTTATTATATATCCTTTATCAAAAGTAATACTGTAAGCTTACAATTTTTTATCCCGGAAAACGCTGAGAACAAATGGTTACGCTCAATTCCTAATTTCTTCCCCCCTTCCATTTCAACATATTAAGAAGATACTAAAAAAAGACAGAAAAGTTTTTTTATCCCGGGCAACACTTTGTTTAAACAAACCCGCACTATCTAGGATATTGAGCACTGTTATGAGCACTTTAGGGTTACTACCTGCTCTATCCAGCATATTCATATGAATGAGAAAAAATAAATGAAAAAAATTAAATGAGAAAAAAATGAATGTAATATGAATGAAAAAGTGGATTTAAAAAAATGAATGCAAAATAAATAAAAAACGAATGAAAAAACAATCAATGAAAAAGAATAAATGAAAATATAAATAAAAAATAAATGAAAACACAAATGAAAAGTGAATGAAAAAAATGAATAAAAAAATAATGAATGTTAAAAAATGAATAAAAAAATGAAACATAATGAATGAAAAATTAATGAAAATAAGTGAAGGAAATAAATGAGTGAAAAAGTGACTGAAAATTGAATGTAAAAAAATGAATGAAAACAAAAATGAATGAAAAAAGCAAAAAAACATCCTGCTTAAAATATAATGTAGGATTTTTCCTTTGATTAACACCGGTTTGAAATTTCTTATATCAGATAGAGCGGTCATGACCAAGTATTTTCTATTTAACCATTAAACAAATTAGTGAAAACAAATTATTATTTGCAAAAAAAAAAAAAAATCCGGCCTAAAATATAATGTAACAACCTAATCTATATAAGCACCAATATTTTAAATGTTTTTATTTGGAAAGGCGTTTTTCATATGTGACTTCATATATGTAAGCACCAATATTGTAATTGTTTTTATTTGGACATACATTTTTTATTGGCGACCTCATCTATATAAGCACACATTTTAATAGTTTTTGTTTGGAAATACATTTTTCATATGTGACCTCATCTGCAGAAGCGTTTTTCATATGGGACCTAAACTGCAGAAGCACTCCAAAAACGTTTTTCATATGGTACCTAAACTGCAGAAGCACCTCGAAAGCATTTAGAATTTAAAGTTTACTTAAATTATAAATATATTTTTCTTATTCTGAGATATTATTCAACCAAGGCCACACCGTAGGAGGAAAAGAAGAAAGAAAGAAAGAGTAGGAGGAAAAGAAGAAAGAAAGAAAACGAGAGAGTACGAGGAAAAGAAAAAAAAAAGAAAATGGGGGGGAGTACGAGGAAAAGAAGAAAGAAAACAGTCCTAGGAGGTGCACCCTCCCAGGCCTGTACATTCACCCTTCCAGAGGTGGTTAATTTATAAAAATCACGCCAAGTACTTGTTTCTTGCCTCCACCCCCACCTCCATATGACGTCATTTCCGGAATACTTGTAGGAATGACATAGGTATCAAGGTAAAGCTTGAAAGAGTGGACCTCCTTCTTCATAAAACTTGACTCAGACCGACAGAATCAAGGATGGCACCGGTATTTTCCTATAGTAGCGTCTATTAATTTTGAATTTCTTCCCCTACCTGCATCCTCCCTCTGATGTCATTTCCGGTTGAATTTTAGAAAATGATTTGCATTTTTTTTACAAATTACTTTGATTGTACATCACCTGATCATCTCCAAATCGTCATCCATTTAGTACTGGCCAGTATAGGTGTTGCTTAACTTTGATTGCACATGATGTCATATCTAGCCGTATGAGTTGGCAGTCCACTATGAGGTCATGTGTGCAAGAATGACTCAGCAAAATTACTACACAAGTACATTGATTTATTTCCAAATTACTACATAATAACGTTGACTTTAGTGGAAAACGTACCCCCCCTCCACCTTACAAAACCCGGCCCAATTGACCCTCAACAGATAAATATTTTTTTCTAATTCTGAGATAGTTTGCGTCTGGAAGCTGGGCGATTCAGAAAATGTCAACTTTACAGGTATTGTCGAGTATCTCAGGAGCTTTTAGTAGACATACAAACATTCTCACACACAGACAACTCTCCTTAATATAGATTTTTCATTCATAAATTAGATTTTTTTCAACAAAAAAAACATTAAAGAAAATCCTCCTTAATAACATTCAGATTTGGACAAATTTAAATTAAACATTTTTATACCGACAACCTGATCTTCCATGCAATAAATTAAGATATTCACCTTGTTTGCATGAATTTTGATATGGAGATTAGTTGCTTGTTGAAACCTTTCAAAATGATGGATCCATTTTTATCATTGAAATAATCATTTTTTAAACTCAAACAATTCTCAATGGTTGAAATATAAAAAGATGCATATATTTGTTGTTGAAGTGAAGCAGTCATGCTTGTTGTTTGTATCCGCCACCTTTTTCCTGTGCAGAGTATTTGTTTATTATTTTTATTATTTTTATTATGTTCTGAACAAGGAAGAAATAGTACACTTACTGAACCTTCTTCCAACACCATGTTATGTTACCGATTTTATGCAGAAGTAATAAACAAGAGTTTCCGATAAAATTAAGCAATCTTTTATGAGGCTTATTTACTAGAACATACGTGCAATAGAAGATGACATGTTAACTGTCCTCCGGCTAAAGTCCCTTTCTCATCATGATAAGTATATCTAGGTCTTTTAAGGGCAAACAGAGTCATCTGTCTTAAACCACGATAGTGGAAGAATAACCACAAAACATGGACCTTGTTTTTCTTTCTATAAAATCATATAGAACCAATCATCCTAATTTCTGAAGGTTTTTAAAGGCTTGTAAATGTCATTAATATTGACCGACTGTAAAATCAATAACAAAATTGAATAAACTTGAAAAGATATTTTTAGATTTTTTTATCGAAAGAATACTTACTTTTGAGTAATATAATCTTTGACTAATAATTCTGGAAAATATTTTTAACATTAATTTTCTTATAATAAATCAAATAAAATCATCTTTAGTGCAGACAGTGACAAATCATTTGATAATTATAAACAAATATAAAGCCATTTCAAGTAGCTTAATTTTATCTTTGGAAATTGTTAATGCAAATATAAAAATTGAAGAAATCAATTTATTCAAGGAATGATCATAATATGGGTTCATAGATATTTCATTAGCGTCATAAATTATGTTTTATCAATTAAAAGTATTTTATGAATAATTAGTTTTCTAATTAAGACAACAAAATTAAATTGCTATTTAATTATTTTTGTCTTTGGTGTGTCAAGCAGGGAATCTGTTTTCCTGGAAAATATGTTTCTCTTCTGAAGAAAACTAAAAATATTTAACTTATCTGCATAAAGTTAAATATCACTCTATAGAATAATTTTTGTTTTTACTTATATTAGAGTTTTTTTAATTTGATATTTTAGAATTATTCTATAAAACAATTTTCTTTTTAATGTAAGTTAAAATTAATCTTAGGAACTTATGGAAAACATAATTGATAAAACAAGTCAAAGACTACTTTCAAATTAGGAAGAAATAATTTCTTCTATTTTCATTTTACCACGTTCAAATCCAGTCTGATCTATTGGGATTATTTACACATGGTCAAAGTATCAGCAGCAGTGAATATTATTACGAGTCGACTCTTGATAGGCCAAAATCTTAAATTAGAAGTTTCAATTGAAACACAAAAAATATTCAGTCCTGAAATCTTGCACATATTATAAAAACCCAAACACAGTGTCTTTCTTATTTTTCTTCCACAAGACAACACACATATGTATTTCACAATTTTGGCCCCAAAAGCTCTCGACAATAGTACACAGATGACAAGCAAACATTCACAAACTTCTGTATGCACAGTGACGCCAACACACACACACACACACAGTTCGTACACTCTCACTAACAAAACAGGTACACTAATATACATACATACATCACCATGTCTATCGCATTTACTCAGGAACGTTCCTTGAACACTTGGACTCTCATTCTTCATGAACTCTTTTATCTTGAGTTGTTGATAAAGAAATTATTTTTATGGACTAACAATAATATGCTCCCTCCGGTCACATATTTTTGCTCGGCTGAAAGGATTATGTAATTATCGGAAGAACTACATACAATACGTAGTTAAAGCAAAATAAATTGTTTGAGACTATTAAAATAATTTCCAATGCTATTGATAATATTTACCCATACATTTCTTTATTATTTTTATTATCGCTTATGTTTGAATTTATGTTTTGAAACATGACGTAAATCATACATCTATGATGTTACGCCAAAGCTATAATTATTTTGTTACGGTCATGTTTTAAGCTCTATTTATAAGAAGGTTCAAATAGATTGGTTGGTAAAACCTCAGTGTTACGATCTGAAGGTTTTGGTTTTGATTTTCAGACATAGCATCTGCATTATTTGTTGGGAAATTATATATACTATTAATGTAATATTCTATATTTCTAAATGTAGTTAAGATCTCTTGTTTCGAAATGAGACGAATTCTGCAATTACGTTTTTAAAAAATGGTTTAAAGTGATAAGGTGTTTTGAAATAGTGCCGAGCAGAAATTTTTTGTTCAAAGAACATTGAATGTACTGGTTTTAAAAGCAACAAGAAGGTATTTTGAAACAGTGCCGAGTGGAATGTTTTTGTTCAAAGAACATTGAATGTAATGGTTTAAAGCGATGAGGTGTTTTAAAATAGTGCCGAGCAGAATATTTATTTCTCAAAAGAACATTAATAATTTCCGCAATGTATTTATTACGTTTAAAAAAAATTGTGACTGACGGACAGACAGAATGCTTATTTAAATAAGATAGATTATATCATTCTTTCCTCTTTATATGATGTTTTTGTTACACACACTCATAATGTCGAGAAAGGTATGAAATTGCAATGTTCCTCTCAACTATAGGTAAAATAGCAACATGCGTTCAATGCATGCAATGTGAAATATATAGTGTTCTTCAGCATCAGATGACCTCAAAAGGGTCAATTTGCTGTTAAACAGACAAACCAGAAATCAAACCACATGTAATCCAATGCACAATTACAGATTATGTCTGCTTATAAAACTTCAAAATTCAAAATAAGTGAGTTTTCCACACATGTTTTATGAAAAGTTATATTATTAGCATAATAATATAACTAATTAGCTGTACCTACCCGGTGTTGCCTGGGAGTCTTTTTCACTTATTCTATTTATCAACTATTTCGTTTGTTCGTTTTTTTATCAAATTATTTTTTTAATGGAATTTTGAGAATTTAATCAAATTTTTACTCTATCGGTTTGTCATTCAGTTATTAATTGAACCAGATTGTTATAAAACTATAAATAATTTTGCAATTACTAATCATACAAACAGATTACAAGACTACCAATGAGACCGAGCCTCTTGAGATTACTTGCCATCTCATAGATGGATAGATTAGAGTGCCAAGTCCTTAACACCTGCTACTCAGCCATATTCCTAAGTAGGTATGTTGACGACGTTCTAATCCAAACGTCCTCATGCGAAGAAGCTGATAATATATAATATTTTCTAGTGCAGATGCATGTATACAGCTTACCACTGAACATCCCAATGTCTCTGGATCCCTAGAACTCCTAGACTTTAATTTAAATATTTCTGAGGAGAGAGCGCTAATAATTAAATTTTACAGGAAGGCCAACAACTGAAATATTTTTGTTCATGACAAGTCAGCCCTCCCTCTAAGAGTAAAAATAGGATATGCAGTGAATGAAATAGCCCGCATCTGGGACAAATGCAGTGAGGAAGCAGACAAACCCACCTGTACTAATCAGTTCCATCAGGTGCTAAAGTTGAATGAATATTCCACTACCACCATCAGGCACCTTAAGAACCCTAAAAAAACGGATGAGGCGCTTACCATTAAACACCTGCTTCTTACAACTGCCTAACCTCAGTGATAAAATCACAACAGCAGTCAACAAGGCCATTAGAAGGGAGGGTTTTAACATACGGCTGGCTCATTCTGGACCATCACCAACAATTCAACACTGTGCATCCTAAACTAACTGTCCAATGAATACTACGGACATTTACCACCACACATATACTATTTACAAATTAGAATGCTTCACTTGCAGCAAATTTTATGTGGGAAGCACTCTGAAACCCCTACATATCAGGATTAAGAAACATACACAAATAAGCTTGTCATTTTTTTTAACACATTAACACTTGCAATAACACTAACAGATCAATCATAGTTAAAATCTTGGCCACCGAGAGGAACATTCATAATATTTGCATAAATGAAGCTTTATTCATTTCTAGGTTACGTCCTGGACTTAATAGCAGACTGGAACTTAGTTCATCATTTATAATTTAGTAGATATCATATTTAAGGGAGATGATTTATCTTAACATTTAAAAAAAATGTTTTCAACAATTGATTTTGTATTATTGCAAATAAACACCCGCCACTAATTTTTTTTTCATGATGTTTATACGTAACCACCTAAACAAAATATATTTTATAAATTGTTTTTTTTTTTAACTTAGTTCACCCCAAACAAGGCAAGTTGCCACTGTAGACGCAAGGGGCTACTGAGAATTAGGGTGAAAGTTTAGGAGGTCATCCTAAATTAAGAGTTGCACAGCGAGATGTTTATTCTCATTAGTTTTAAATTTCTGCATGTCAGTACAGTGAGGGAAACAAGGAGCAGGAAAGAAGTTTCAAAGGTCGGCAGCTCAAGGAAAGAAGCTATTGGAGTAGAAGGCTTTCTGACATCTGGGGACCTCCACAGTGAATGGATGGGATTTAGCTGATTGTCGGGTTGGTCGACTGAATTTACGTCGAGGGGCACCAGAGCAGCAAGTTCATCGGAGCACATTCCATTGAAGTATTTGTAAAACAAGCACAAGGATGCAACATTGTGGTGATGGGAAAGGAGCTGGAGCTTGGTGGATAGTGAGAGACCTATTAGATTAGAGACTCTTTTTTGGACCTTGTCTAAGAGGGAGAGACTAGTGGATGGTGCACCAGTCCAGTAGTGACAACAATACTCCATGCATGGGCGAATGGTGGCTTTGTAGAGATATATGATAATGTCAGGTGTGAGAAGTTTTCTAGCACGGTAGAGGGAGCCCACTTTCTTTGCAGCAGCCTTGGTAATGTCTTCTATGTATTTGTCCCAATTCATGTTATCTGTGAATGTTAGGCTGAGGAGTTTGAGCATTAGACTCTCAGGTAGGGTGTTATTTGCCATGGCAATCGGTAGTTGGAGAGGTTTCTTGTAGTTGTTGAAGGAAAGGAGCTTTGTCTTAGCAGTATTAAATGTTACCATCCATTTATGACCCCATTCCACTAAAGACTGGAGATCATTTTCTAAGGATTTATCCATTGCCTCAGATATGTGCACGTCAGTTTTACCCACATGACGAGAGTAGAGCATGTAGCAGTTATCTCCTCCTTTCAAAACATAACTGCACCGGTTGGCCAGTAGGCGTCGCTTTTCACCATTAGGTGGTGCTGAAAACGATCAGAGTTATCTGCCCTTTTCTCGATATATAAACGAAGGCACAACGAAAATAGCCCTTTTTTCTATTTAATCGGCCTCGCGAAACGACACTCACTACAGACGCTCCATGTCAACACGCGTTTTCCCGGTAAGAGATTCTATTTCTCTGTATACACATTCAGAGACTCCCTACTTTCATTTCTTCATATACGCAATTCAGACTGTTTTCTGTTCTATATATGTTTTACATACAACACATATATACACATAGCACATCTCATCATTCCACATACACTCGTTCAATAAACATCTTATTTAAACTACCCTTTTTGTTTGTAAATTATTACTTTGCTTTTGCATGCAACATTGCTTTATTTTATGAATACATAATCGGGATACAGCCAAGAACCCTGACAAGCATGGTGTCCTCAGCAAATGTACCCATCTCAGACACAATGTCATCAGGGAGGTCGTTAATGAAAATCAGGAACAATAAAGGTTCAAGGATCGATCCACCTGCATTTATGTCATGTTGTTTGGATGAACGGTCATCAAGGACAACCTGGATCTTACTTTTGGATAGGAAGGATCTAATTATATTAAATATTCGTCCAGTAACACTATATGAATTATTTTTTATGAGAAGACCTTTATGCCAGACCATGTTAAAAGCCCCCCTACTTTTTGACTTGGGCCCCCCCCCCCACTTTACGGTCATCAATAATGAAGTTATATATGCATGTGTTTAACCGGCCCCCCCCCCACTTTTTAGGAGAGCCCCCCCCCCACTTTTATAACTGTCCCGCCGGTCCTGATATATTTGAGCACTCGAGTCAAGTGAGAGTGCTGTATCTATGCTTTCAGAGACAGGGTTAAGCCGGGTACAGAACGGTATAAGAAATATAAGTAACTAACACTGTGCTGTAAGGTTAATCTAAAGCACATGTAGGCTTGATCATCTGATTCTAGCCTATGTTCTCTAGTCAAGGGGAGAGTGTTCTGAACATAAACTCTTAGCAAGTGCATATGTTTGTTAGAGTCCTTACGGTAGAGTGGGAGGTATCCAGTCATGTCAAAATGGTATGAGGAGATTGAGGATTGTAGGTTTGTTTGACTTAGTGCTAGGATATCCGGAGAGTTTACTAGGAGAAAGGTGTTTACGTCATTAATGTTGGTTCTAAGCCCCCGGATATTTGTAAATGCAAACCTCAAGGGCGGGGGTGGAGGCAAAGATGTTTTTTGGTGGGTGTCTGGTTTAGGTTTGTTTCTTTTTCTTTGTATTGTCATTCTGGATTTAGATAGAGTGGATTAGAATTAGGAATCAGTTTCGCATATAAATTTAATGAAATTTAATTTCAATTGGAGTGAATGTATGGCCCACAATAGATTTCTTAGTGGCACGATAACCTTTTAAGTTTGACTATTTTTTTTTTTTAAATGTTTGTATTCCAATAAATATTAGATTCCAATAGACAACGAAATTGTATTTTAGATTGTTTCTTCCAATGGAAAAAGTTGTTTTCCTTTAACTAGCATAATAAAATGCTTTCTGTATTTCCATTTCAAAACAAATCCAAAACATCTTTATTGTTTTTGTAAATGAAAATCTATTGTTGAAAAAAAAAAAAAATCTTTTTTAAAATCAATTGTTAAAAAAAATTAAAAAATAAGTTCAGATAAGTTATCCCCCTTGATATATGACAATTGCTACCTTAAAGTAAGAAAATATTCTATGCAAAAAATTTTTTTTAATTCTATGGAATAAAGTATTTCCATGTATGAACTTATCGAAAATAAACAGTTGTTGAATAAAAAAGAAATTAAATAGCAGGTTAATAATTTTATTTTACCAAATTAAATAATTTTTAATACTTCTCAGTTTCTAACAAAAAAAATCATTGAAACACCTTCGAATAAACATTTAGAAAGCTTTTTGCATTGTAATGTTAAATGGTTACAATGGGAGACAAATCTTATATTAATTTTAAGTGTTACTTCCCCTGAAAAGCTGATTTTTATTTTTTATGAAAATGTTTTTCTCGTGAATCTGAGTTTTAAAGGGAGACAAATCTTTCAAGAGTTCTTTCCCTTGATACGATTATTGCTATTTGTAAAAACGGTTATTTTGATGTGATCACCAAATACAAACATCCAGTTTTTTAGCAGAACCATTTTTTTTTTTTTAATACTATTAAGTTTACAACAATGGAAAAAATGTCATTAAAAAATCATTTACAAAAGTTTTAAGAAATACTTAAAACGTTTCTTTTTTTTTACCATGTGCTGAAAATAAAATCCTTATGTCGTTATTTATTGATCAGTTACTTCCTTCCTAACTTCGAAACAGATGAAAATGATTTTAAAATCATTTTCATCTGTTTCGAAGTTAGGAAGGAAGTAACTGGTCAATAAATAACGACATAAGGATTTTATTTTCAGCACATGGTAAAAAAAAAGAAACGTTTTAAGTATTTCTTAAAACTTTTGTAAATGATTTTTTAATGACATTTTTTCCATTGTTGTAAACTTAATAGTATTAAAAAAAAAAAAAAAAGGTTTAATGTGAATGTTTTAAAATAAATATTTTTTTTTATTTAAAAAAAAAAAAAAAAAAAAAAAAAAAAAAGGCGAAATAACGAGAGTGTTCTAATTTTTCATGATCAGAAAAATAGCATTTAATTTTTAATTGAAAATTTAGTTTTAAAAAAAGTGTTGATTGGTAGCAAAATATAATCATGTTTGCAGCGAGTTTTAACATTTATTTATTTATTTTGCTTATCGGTTTTCTTTCAAGATCCTTGTTATTTTAACATTTCTAACTTTACGATGGGTTTGAAAAATGGAGACCGTGGACGATGGGAAAATACCGGAACATTGGGAGAGAGTGAGCTGCATTATGATGAGTTGCGGCAGATTAAAAATTCGGAAATCTTAACTACAGCTCAGTGCTTCTTGAATACCTTGACGACCCCGAGATGTGAGCTGAAGAATTGCATCAGAGATGTGAAAGCAGTGGCTAGTAGAAAGAACAATAGAAGGCGTTTTGACTGTCTGAAAAACGAAATTTGTCGAGCAGTTGCAAAACAAAGGTGTGGCAAGATCCAGGTAAGTCAAGGCAGATCTTGGTGAGAAATGGGCGTCGATTTACAATTATGAAGAAAGCGCTGAACACGGATTTTCGCTACTCCTCATACAAGAGTTGCTAGGACCAACTACTCACCGCCAAGGCTTAAGAGAATTGCCAAGAACATCCTAAACAATGTCAAACACCCAGTCGAGCCGGAGAGGTTCTAGTTCTTCTCAGAACCAGTTGCAGAACACACAAAACAACAGGTGACTAGCCTACAGTTCGCACAAAGTCACGCGCATCAATAAGACAAAGGTTCCTCAAACTGTGATGGTCTTTGGGTGTGTTTCCAGCAAAGGTTACATCATGCTGCCACACATCTCCAAAAAGGGACTCAAACTAAATTCACATGGCTATCGAGTTGCTGTCCACTGTTGTCAAGCGCTGAGTGGAGAGGGGGGCTGTTGGAGGTCATACATCTGACATGATTCAACTTTAAGTCACACTTGCAGGAAACCCAGAAGTGGGTGTCTGAAAACTTCCACAACTTCACCAGTCCCAACATCTTCCCCGCCTCCAACTCTCCTGATTGCAACCTCATGAACTATCATGTGTGGGGTGCAGTTGAGAAGAACACCAACCGTACTGCTTGCAACATCAAGAACGAACTGATTGGCAGGACCAAACTTGCGTTCAGGCGTCTATCAACAGACACAGTGAAGGCTGCATGCTCTAGGTCCAGCCTGGATGCCATGGTGGAGGCTTGGGGCGACTTCTTTGAGTGAGCTGTATTCTGCAGAAGATCCTCTAAGAGATGTACAGTCAAACCTCGACATACGAATTTAATTCGTTCGCGACTGAAGCGGAACTGTGAACTGAACTCTCCATCCTGTCGTGAGTGCTGCCGCATAGCGGGCTAACTACGAAACTTCAATGTTGTATGTTAGATTTACCATCGAGTGTAGAGTCGATAATTTGATCGAATTTTATGTCGCATGTCGGAAAAATTTGTATGTTGAGGCAATCGTTTGTACGGGTTTGACTGTACTTTTAATTTTGAGAATATATTATAAGCCAAGATAGACATTTTCTTTCCTTTCCAAAACCTGTCAAATTTATCTCTAACACCATATAAATGTTGACTTTCCTACTGCAAATAAATCAAATTTTAGTGAGTATATAAATATACGTACACACACACTAAAAGAATAAAATTCCCCAAACAGAACGGTTTTGCACCACTTTTATGTCCTCTTACGAAGATTAAAATCAACATATGTTGATACTATACCTTATGTCTAAAATAGTTATTCTAATTTTAATCAAAATACTTTAAAAGATTTTGGTTCTATTAAATGTCTAAAATTTAAACATTAAGCTTGAGAGGGCTTAAGAATAAATTGAAACTTAGAAATTCATGCTTAATTCGTGTCTAACGACTGGATAAAATTTAACACAAATTTAAAATATTTGAATTTTCAAATGGTAGGTTGTACCCTTATGCCACCTAAAACCCCTTTAAAATACCCCAAATAAATTTCAAATTAGGGAATATTTATTAATTGATGTCTAATACTTATTAAAATATTAAAAATCGAAACTATTTGAATTTTCACAAAGGGTTGCATACTCTTTTTACCCCCTTTGCATAAAACTAAATATAGCCCTTATTACAACCCCTTACATAAATATATATGCATACCTATCTTTATATAAACTAGCCAAAATAGCCTCCCTACGGTCGTCTATTTTTGCTAGGCTGCCACGTCAGCAATGTACGCTCACCCGTAAACCGATGGAGCCCCAGTCATATTTCTTGGGTGGGTAGTCATTGATTTTCTTTGTTTCAAACCAAGAATATTTTTAGTTAAAAAAAAAAGAAAAAAAAAAAAAAAAAATTTACCCCCCCCCCAAAGTTTTTTTTTCACCCACCTCCATGAATACAAATATTTTCAGTTAAAAAAGAATTTAAAAACAAAAAATTCCCCACCCCCCAAAAAATTTTTTTTTTACCCTTCCCGATTAATAGTAATATTTTCAGTTAACAAAAAAAAAAAAAAAAAAAAATTTTACCTCCCCCCCCACAAAAATTACCCTTTCCCATGAATAGTAATATTTTCAGTTGGAAAAACAAAAAAAAAAAAAAAAAATGTTATTACCCTCCCCAATTCATAGTTAAAAAAAAATTTTTAAATTAGGAGGCGCCTCGGTCATATCAAAGAACTCATGTTTAAATATGCTATTGAAGGCGCCTACGTCATATCAAAGAACCAGTTTTGTTATTCTTCCAAAATGGTTACCCATTTAGTAATGGCCGAGATATTTGTTGCTTAAACTTCAATTTACAATAAAATACCTTTTCTTATCAACGTAATGATAATATAGAATGATAATGTGGAAAAATCCTCTCACAATGACGTCACTTCCGGAAAGAACCGGAATGGTGAGTCAGCAATTTATTTTTCCAAAATGGTCACCCATTTACTAATGGCTGAGATATGTCTTGTTTAATTTTAATTTACAGTAGAACACATTGTCTTGACAACGTAATGAAAATGAAGAATTATTATGATGTCACTTTCGAAAGGATGACTTTGCAATTTTAACAGTACTCGCCATTGAAAGTATGGGTTAGGAAACACACTGGTGTATGAAGAAAATGGCTTTAATTAAATGTATGACTAATTTTTCTTAATATCACCTTATCGGAAAATATTGTAAATACATATGTAAACTTGATAATAGCAGTTTTAAGTGTATATTTGTAAATATGAATTTAATTGAAGGTTAAAAGGAATGACTTATGTAAATGCAAAACCCGTTTAGTGTCTGAACGACTTTTAATAACAGTATATAACGAATTTGAAAAAGTATTACTTTTTTGTCCTTGTCTTTTGGCTAAGATCAAAGTGTAGTATCTGTTCCGATGGATACTACATCCCATAGACTGGTATTGTCTTGGCCTTCGGGGCTTGATTTACACCGGTCTATGGATCTGTCCTGTGCAGTTCTAGGAGGTCCACCCTCCCAGGCTTCGCCTCCCCTCTTTGGGGAGGAGTAAGTTTATTGCTTACTGCCTGAGGCGCCCCTACTGGGGAATGCCGACGGGGCTGCCCAGGCAATTTTTGATGGTCAGAGTGCTCACCTCTCGGGCGCTGGCTTTTCAACCCCCACTTTCCGACCCGACCTTGGGTCACATCTTACTTGTGGGAGTAGGATAAAACTGGCCTTGTGCCTAACTCCTGGAGAGGAGTAAATAATACTTTTTTGTCCTTGTAGTATCTGTTCCGATGGATACTACACCCCATAGACTGGTATTGTCTTGGCCTTCGGGGCTTGATTTACGCCGGTCTATGGGTCTGTCCTGTGCAGTTCTAGGAGGTCCAGGCTTCGCCTCCCCTCTTTGGGGAGGAGTAAGTTTATTGCTTACTGCCTGAGGCGCCCCTACCGGGAAATGCCGACGGGGCTGCCTAGGCAATTTTTGAAGGTCAGAGTGCTCACCTCTCGGGCGCTGGCTTTTCAAACCCCACTTTCCGACCCGACCTTGGGTCACATCTTACTTGTGGGAGTAGGATAAAACTGGCCTTGTGCCTAACTACTGGAGAGGAGTAAATAATACTTTTTTGTCCTTCTGGCATTTTTGCTAGGTTTGTATTGTCTTGTCCTTCGGGGGCTTGATTTACGCCGGTCTATGGGTCTGTCCTGTGCAGTTCTAGGAGGTCCACCCTCCCAGGCTTTGCCTCTCCTCTTTGGGGAGGAGTAAGTTTATTGCTTACTGCCTGAGGCGCCCCTACCTGGGAATGCCGACGGTGCTGCACAGGCAATTTTTATTGGCCAGAGTGCTCACCTTTTCGGGCGCTGGCTTTTCAAGTCCCACTTTCCCAACCTTGGGTCACATCTTACTTGTGGGAGTAAGATAGAACTGGCTTTGTGCCTAACTCCTGGAGAGGAGTAAATAAATACTTTGGCTAAGATCAAAGTGTAGTATCTGTTCCGATGGATAAGTGCACCCCATAGACTGGTATTGTCTTGGCCTTCGGGGCTTGATTTACGCCGGTCTATGGGTCTGTCCTGTGCAGTTCTAGGAGGTCCACCCTCCCAGGCATCGCCTCCCCTCTTTGGGGAGGAGTAAGTTTATTGCTTACTGCCTGAGGCGCCCCTGCCAAGGAATGCCGACGGGGCTGCCCAGGCAATTTTTAATGGCCAGAGGGCTAACCTCTCGTGCGCTGGCTTTTCAAACCCCACTTTCTCGACCCGACCTAGGGTCACATCTTACTTGTGGGCGTAAGATAAAACTGACCTTGTGCCTAACTCCTCGAGAGGAGTAAATAAATACTTTAAGTAAGATTCTTAACACGTTTTCCGTTCTAATCACGGCATCGTCTTGAAATTTCGTTCTTCTTTGTTTATTATATGTTATTTAATGTTATCTAATCTAAATTAATAATTGATTAATAGTTTCCTAATTCTAAAGGTATACAAATATTATGAATGCTGGCGGACTTAGTAAATAGTCATACTGGAGTTTCGGCTTCAGACAGACAGACAGATACATAAACTCCATTATTAATAGATATCTTTACCATTATCTAAAACCCTATTTTCATTTACATAAATAGGAGAATTATTTGTGTAAGACAAATCGATTTCTAAATTGTAATTTGTTGTTTTTTTTAATTCACAAAAATTGTTATCTTTTAGTGTTTAAATAAAAATATTAAATCTTCATTCCTTGATTGAATTTTTTATGTTTGTTAAGACGGAATGTTACAATTTTCAAAGTATATTTGAATAGCTATTTGAAAGAATAACCGACATTCTGATAACATTCAATAGTTATAATTATTGAGGAGGAATTAAGAGTTTTTGTTCTTATTTTTCATAAAATTTTCGTAAATTAGATTAAAATAATGCTTGTTTGCTCGTATGAAAAATTTCGGATTAAAATGATTTTAAAAGATGCTTTTTTTTCATATCAAAAGCAATAAACAGCATACTTAAGAACGAGTTAATTAACCAACTAAGTTAAACATGAATATAAATAAGATTAAAAAGTAACAAACTTCTAACAAAAATAAATAATAATGTAACTTTAATTGAAATATAATCTTATTGCTAGATAATGAGCTGAAAAATATACAAATGACTGTGAAAAGAGACACATTTTAACCTTATAACATGCCCTCCAGTCTATTATAAAGAACAATGTGCATTTATTTGTAAATATATATCCGTCCTATCACACAAAAGTCTAATCGACGAAGGGAAGATGCAAATCTATTTACATAATGAGACCATTTTTGTTTTTTCTTCTTCCCGCTTTCTATACAAATTTATACGTTTTTTTTTCCCCTTTTTTCCCCCCATTTCCTAGTTTGGCACGTATTCTTGTGTTCTCTTATTTTTTTTTTTAAGTTAGCGACGATTGTTTACTTTACATTTCATTTTTAATCGTTTTTAGGATTTTTAACCCGCTTTTAGCATCATTTTTTTAGTCTCTAGCCGCCCCCACCCTCAATAATCAAAGGAAAAAAGCAAAGTCACAGTTGACTCATGTTTTTTTTTTCGAGAAGGTGGGGGTCAACTCGCGATAGTTTAGTCCTATCCTATTGAAATAAAAGAAAAAGTATTAGCAAATAGAAAGTCTAACAACCCTTGCCGTCTGAAATAAGTTAACAAATCTTCCACTCTAAATAAAAAGTCAACGGTAGGTGTTTTGTTTTTATTTTTTTCTTTAAATGATTTATATATGAAAAATTAAATTACTGATATCCTTCTATGATTTTATATGAATATTCGTGCAAACACATGCCCCCCCCCCCCCCCGGTCATTTTGGATTGGAGAGTGTACACTAGTTTATCCATAAAAACAATCTGATTTTATATACAGGTCTAATAGTATAATATTTTAGTCTCTAGCCGCCTCCACCAGCCAATAATAAAACGAAAAGTAAAGGAAGAAAATAAGAAAAACAAAGTCACGCTTGATGTTTTTAGGTCATCAGAAATGACTCGTGATAGTACAGTACTATCCTATTGAAATAAAAGAAAAGGCATTAGAAAAACTTACATTGGAAAGCAAATAAAAAGTCGACGGTAGATGTTTTTTAAATTATAATTTATATATGAAAAATTTAATTATTGACGTTATTCTATGATTTTATATGAATATTAGTGCGAACTCTGGCGAAGCATAATCCCCCACCCCCCACACCGTTATTTTTGACGGAGGTGTACACTAGTTTATCCATAAAAACAATCTGATTTTATATACAGGTCTAATAAGGCCAATCTCATTATTAAGCAAAAAAATACCAAACAAACATGCTTCAAAATATTAATAATTGTTAGAATTTCTTTAGGAAATTGAATAGAAATCTAACATCAATCTCGAACGAATATAACTTATTTTCTATAAAGAGAAAAATATGACAGTCCAGCAAATAAAAAAGGTTGCAAGTTCCAATGATCAAAAAAATGCTTTTCAAGGGAAATAACTCTTCAAATTAATACAAGATTTGTTTCCCTTACAAATTACCATTTTTTTTTAAGATTCAGAATATTTATTCCAAAGTGTGGATGCCTTTTCGTCATCTACGCAAATGACAGAGACCAATATAAACACAAACGCAATTGCTTATACAGTTAGCAGATAGCTTAAGTTGAAAGAAACTTTTTTAACCAAGTCAATCTTGTATAAAAGGATTTAATTCTGCTAAGTTAGTTTTTAGTTTTGTTTGTCAGAAACTGACAGTCGATTGTAATACTTCAGTTGAAGTTTAAGGCAGTAGCGAGCAGTTGCACCCTCCCTTGGGGAGACAAAGAGAGGGGCATACAAAGAAAGTTAACAATCAAACAGTTAAAGTTAAAAACTTTAGTTGAGAATTGAATGGAGGACAAAGAATATTCGGCTTTACTCCAAGAGAGGTATGAGTTGCCACCTCTACCAGGAGGGTACTGGAGTTTTTCCTATCAGAAACACCAGAAGGAACTAAAAAAGGAAGTTAGTGCAAATTCTTTATTCTTGCTTAAGAGACTTACATTTTTTTATTATCTGGCTGAACAATGTGGAGACCACGATCTTCACTGGTCCAACCCAGACAGCGATATACTGTCTGACCCGGTCCAACCCATGCAGCGATATACCGCCTGACCCGGTTCAACCCATGCAGCGATATACCGCCTGACCCGGTCCAACCCATGCAGCGATATACCGCCTGACCCGGTCCAACCCATGCAGCGATATACCGCCTGACTCGGTCCAACCCATGCAGCGATATACCGCCTGACCCGGTCCAACCCATGCAGCGATATACCGCCTGACCCGGTCCAACCCATGCAGCGATATACCGCCTGACCCGGTCCAACCCATGCAGCGATATACCGCCTGACCCGGTCCAACCCATGCAGCGATATACCGCCTGACCCGATCCAACCCATGCAGCGATATACCGCCTGACCCGATCCAACCCATGCAGCGATATACCGCCTGACCCGGTCCAACCCATGCAGCGATATACCACCTGACCCGGTCCAACCCATGCAACGATATACCGCCTGATCCGGTCCAACCCATAAAGAGATATACCATCTAATCCAGTTTAACCTATACAGAGATACATATAAAGGAATAACTTTTTCCAACATATAAAGACGTTCTCATTCTTAACCGAAAAATTTCTTTCTGACATTCAATCCAATAATAACTATATTTCATATAATTAATTTCTCTTTCACAGCAATTATTTGTGTACCCAGATTATTATTTAATAGGCAAAACTGTCGCGTTATGTAACAAAAGTGAATAGGTATCATTGCAATACTCAAAACACTTTCCTTAAAGCCATAGGTTCTTACACTATTAAAATTGAAAAAAAATTATGACTATATTTACATTGTGACATTTTCTTTTGTTGCTTTATTCAATAAAATTTCATTGAATTAATTTAGTTTTGAATTCGCTTTTATTTCTAGCAAGTTATTATTACTTGTTTAATACGATTTATTCTAAAGTGTGCAATGGTTTAAGTATTGCTACTGTGTTTAACTACACACATTTTATTTTTTTTTACTATTTTGGGGGGCTTTTTGTTTTTTTAACAAATTGCTTTAGAGTTTGCCCCATATGATTTGCGACAGCTGCTGATTTTGTTACAAAGTGGTTTGAGGTATGCGCCAAATCTGTCCCTGTTTATTTGTAATGATAATATTTTTATTCAAATTACAAAAGATGATATTGAATATTTTTACCTCATCAAAATTGATTTTCTCCTTCAAGCTGTTGCATTCTTTGCCAATTCGAATTTCTTCCTGGTGTAATCTTTCCTTTTCACCGTTACAGATTTTCATCATATGATCCTCTGTATTTACTTCCTCAGACACAGCACTGAGAAGTTGCTGCAACAAAAAGGTTTTTAAATTATTCCAGGGTCATTTACTGATAGAACGTTTATACATTTCAATTAAATTTTAAATTAAAATTATTAAAATTTCTCATTCAATAAAAGAAAAAATATTTTTAAATATATTCATACAAAAATACAGAAACTTTTAAGAAAATAAAGTTGAACTTACATCAATTTTTTTCTTTTATTTTTCATATATTTCAGAATAACATAAGTTCATGAGGCAAAGTGTAAAACTCAAATGAGACAGAAAAATCAATCCCATTTATACTGTCTTAAAAGAGGAGTTCACTTTTAGTGAGGTGAATTAGCCTTCCAAATTGGAAGGTTCCATTATAAAATTTTAACTGAAAACCTTTTTTTACTAATGAGCCACCGCTTACCAAAGCCAAAAAACACTCGAGTATAATACTTAAGATGGATAAATTGTCAGTTGAATGATGAAGAATATTATGAGAGGATTGAATATGATGAATAGAATTAAGAAAATTTGACGGTTTATGATAATTATTTGGTGACGTTGGATTTTGAAGAAGACCATGTTGTAGTATGTAAGGAAGCAATCTTGTAGTAATGTGTTCCACCGATGGGAAGTTCTTGAAAAGAAACTCTGTTCATGGAAATTCTGTTTGATGTCAGATACATGAAGGAAGAAAAGTTATTTGCAGTTGTGGTAGACAGACAAATTCTTGCTGTGAATGTGAACAAGAAGAAAATAGACATTGGAGCTCAATTGAGGAATAACTGAATAAAACAAAAAGATTGGCCAGTTTTTTTCCGGACAAACTAATATTTATTTTCTTTGTTTACCAGCCTTTTGATCCCTCTCTTTAAACTCTCTCGATTCTTTCCTGATCCTAAAATCCTTAAAATCTCTGAAACAAAGTGTCACTGCTGCGCTATGACTCGACTCAAATGTTACTTGCATCCCTGCTCATCCTTTCCTGTTAGAGAATATGTATGCCACGATTTTGGTAAACACAGTTATGTTTAAGATTATGACAGAATAATCTCTTTTCAATTAACATACATAAAATGTTCATAAAAATAGCAAAAACTTACATGAGTGTGCTGAAGTTCTTGTTTCACATTTTTATTGTGCTGTGACATAAGAAACATATGCTCATCCACATTTTCCAGAATATTTTTCTTTTCTTGAATCTCATGCTGAAGTTTAAAAACCTGTTGAGAAATATTGAATACAAATTAATACAAAACAGAAAAAAATATAAAATAAAAACATCAGCAATGTGTAACAATGTAAAAACAGAACCCATTAAATCTGAAATCTATTTTTTTTTCAATGCTAAACTACAAAAATTTTAATTTTGTTTTAAATTAAAAAAATATTCTGCGATGCAAAATTACAAATGTCTTCATTTCTTTCAAAACATTTTTATTATCATTTTACTACTTGCAAACTGAAATACTTTGTAACATGACTATTATAAAAAATTTTAAATTGCAAATTTTTTTTAATAAATTTTAACTATGATTATGTAACTTCAAACTAAACTATTGTTTTATATATTTCATTTTAAAATAGAAAGATGGAGATTTAGTAAAAGAAATATATTAACCGTGTCATAGTACTAAAATATAGAAACTGAAGTTCACACTGCAAGTCTACAAACTTATATCGAAAACTTGTCTGTATGCAAGGAGCTCCCACATCTTTCTGATTTAAAAATGAATTAATATAAACTAAGTTTTGTGATAACCAATCAAAACAATTCACCCCAAAATAAAAGGTCATTTAGTGCTAATCCACTTTTATTTGGAGAACTCTATATAAAGAGACACTCAATTTTAGAAACGATAACAGAACACATACCACAAGGCAATTTGTGAAGAGCCAATGGATGATTCTGGTCCTATGGGTCCGATACCGTGAATCAGATGGACTCACAATCTATAAGCATGATGAAATGCTGGCTGCCCATTAGAGGTTATATCCATGCCCAGTATGTTCCAAGTGCTGCTTACACCTAGCTCTCCTTTTTGCCATTTAACTGGAGCAAGGTCTATGGACTGACACACCTGGATCCCTTAATTACAGCCTTTATAGCATTTGTGGACACTGGTAGCTTGGTCGACCATGCGAAATAACATGTCGTTCTCGTAACAGAGTGTACCCAATAATCGTGTATCCTTATTATCTCATCTGGTCTGTCCACATATCGGTAAGGTTCAACACTCTTTGTATAGTATTATACCATCTTTGTGGTAGTCGGGTCAGTTTGTTGGTTAAGTTGCAGTTTGATATTACCAATGTTACATGCAGGGATAGATCATGTTTTGCGACTAGTTTCCTGATAGTGTCCAATAGAGTTGGGCGGTTTTGAAATTTTGGTTTCGGTATCGGTTTCGTTTTTTTTCCCTTAAAACCTCGGTTTACGGTTCGGTTTTGTTGAAAAAAATTTTTTTACTATGGACGCTATTCATTCTGTTGTGTGATGATTAGTTATTATTCAACGTTTAGTTGAATTATGCCACTGTTTCGATAATTTTGTGACTGAATCATTCTCCATGATATGAATCATAAGTTTTAAGGTGTTGACTGTTGTAATCAAAGTTCTGATACCTTTTTAACAGTTAACTCTATAAAACAGTGACCAAAGATTCATGAAAGATTTCTGAAGAATAAAACTGAGTTTGAATATACATTCTATCTAATTCTTTAACCCATCAGAAGCTAAAATATAACTCAGAAATGCAAGAAATTAAAAAACGAAAATTTATTTAAACAAACAAAATAATTTTACAAATAAAATTAAGCAAAAATGATGATGAAAATGAAATATTGTCAAAATTATTTGACAGATACAAATTTTAATTTTTTTATAGGTGAAAATGTTTGCAAGACGTTGTGTTTTGTCGTGTAAAATAAACACACCATATACTTCTCGAATTGCCGGTGTTGACTGTTGGGATGTCTGTCATTTTGTGTGCTCGAAGTTCTGTCAACTGGTGCGTGTTGGGGTTAATATTTGTTTTTAAGACAGGGTAATAAAACTTTATAGACATGCGTAAAAGACTAGTAGTACAACCGAAAACCGCGCCAAGGGAAAAGGAAGGATGGTTAAAAAAAAGTAGAGATTATTAATTCATCTAAAGTCATTTTTTAAGCTTTAAGGTAATTTTAGTCATAGAATTCATGACTTGGATTAAAGTTTAATAATTAAACTTTCGAATAAATTGTCAACTCTAAATAAATACCATATTAACAATTTAGTAAAATATAAATCGTTGCATAGTCTACTTTTTGAATAACCCATTTTTGGGAGAGAAAACGGTATAGTTGAGAGATAGTTCTCTAGAAATTACAATTTATGTATGAAGTGGCTTTTCAAAAGTAAACAATGAAATGCCTAATGTTTAAAATAATTTTAAAAATCCGAATAAAGTGACATTAGCATTGGCAACTACTTTTTTTCTTTTTAAATGTTTATACTTACTCACTACTTTTCGTTTATTTACTTTTACAAGTATTTTTTCAAAATTTCATTTTAATAACTTATTTTTTTAGATAACTCTGAAACAAACAAATAATTATTTTACAATTTTGAGTTGAATCAAATAGATTTTCGACATCATACGGAACGCGTTTGATTTTTTCTTTTTCATTTGAAAATAGTTTATGCTAAAAATACGATGTCATGTTGTCTGTCGTATTTCTCTCTTTTTCATTTGAAAATTCAAAATGTTAATAAACAAATTGTAAACAAAGATTTCTTCCTACAAGTAGCAATACACATGAAAAAATTTAAATTGCTTAAAATATCTCAATAATGGCATACATAGGAAGAGCTTGATGATCTAAGAAAGAATCTTTTTAAATTTTTTAAATCTGACTAAAAATAAGGAAGTTATAACTATTTTTGTGCCTCGCACAATTGGATATTTTCCCCTCTTTAATACCATATGCGTTTCGTCACATTTTTTACACTAATTTTTCAGTAAAAATGTTATATCTTTGTTAAAACACAAGATTAAGCAATGAAATTTACCATATAAGTGTATTTTTGTACAAGGAATCAGAATATGCCACTGAAAATCTCCAGAAATTAATGGTTTCCAAGTAATCTGCACTAAGTGCACATAAATATGCTGCAATACCTTAAAAATACCATGAATCCATTAAAAGAAAGAAGTTAGAAAACTCAAAGTTGAATTGTAATACATTTTATGTACAAGAAACTAAAATCTAATACTAGGACTGTTTAAAAATGAATATATTGCAAGATTTCTGTAGCATTATTGTAGATTTACACCTTCTGCTAACTCACCCCCTTACCTCCCCAAAATATGAGATTCTACTTTTTTTATTTAGGCAATTACATGTTAACACCCTGAAAAACTTGGCAAAAAGAAAGAAACAAAAACAATTATTTTAGAATTTAAAGTGGGGATCAGTTTCACATAAAATAATCCCCCATTTCAAGGCCATTCTAGCGTTTTAGGACAGTTAATTATTTTTTCTATGGGAGATAAATCCTGTGCGTTTTTCTTGTTTTTTGTTTTTTTTTCTGTTTTTTTAGACGATTATAAGGGTTTTTGTGGGAGGAGGGGGGCTTACCACTTGAACTTCAGGTTAGTGGTAGGGCTAGGGGCAATTAAGTGTGAACACCCAGAAAGAAAAAAAAACAATTCATTTAGAATTTCGAGTGGGGGATTAGTTTCACATATATTTAATGCAGAATAATTCACCATTTCCGGGCCATTCAAGCGTTTTAGGGCATTAATCAATTTTTTTCTATGGCAAATAAATCCTGTGCGTTTTTTTTTATGGGCGTCTGCTTTTTTTTTTTTTTAGACGATTATGTGTGATTTTAATGGGCTTTTTTGTAGGATTAGGGCTTCCTACTCGGACTTAGGGTTAGTGATAAGGTTAAGGAAGGGGTTTTGTTTTGGATGGAGGTTGCCATTCGGACTTAGTGTTAGAGTTAAGGGAGTTTTTTAGGAGTGGCTTGCCACTCATATTTAAGGTTAATGGTACGATACGTTCAAGATGGCATTTTTAGGAGGTGGGCTTGTTAGTCGTACTTAGAGTTAATTGTAGAGTAATTATTTATTTTATAAATTTCACTAAAAGGCAAGAATGCCCGGGAAATCAGAGATCATTTTACATTAAATTTATATGCGAAACTGATCCCCCACTCTAAATTCTAAACTATTTTTTGTTGTTTTGTTTTTTCTTTTTTCGCCAAGACTTTAAGACGTAATCGCCTAAAAAAGTAGAATCTTAATTTTTTTTTTTTTAAATTGGCGACTAGAAATTCATTACTACTAGAAGTTCGAAAGTTGAGTGAAAACCAGTATTTTTTAAAGTATTTTTTATAAAAGAACCAAATAGGATTAACTTTTTTTAAAAGTATTTTTATCTTTTTTTACAAGACGCTGCTGCTGATTGATTGTTATATCAGCAATACTAGTAGCCATTGTTGACTTTCGCTCAAAAAAAGGACAATATTTTTTAGGATAAGATAATTTAAAATTACTATTACCGAAAGACAAAACAACGTACAATTATAATTTTAATGCATAAAAAAAGATGAAAGATTAATTTATTTACTAGTTGGGTACGAAAAATGTAACAACATTTTCTATATTCATATTTTAAAATGTTTAAAATTCGTTCTAGAATGAAAATAAACAAAAATCGCCTCGTGTTTATAGCAGTAATTGCAGTAATATATTTGTTCAATCTGTCCTCTTACTAATATAACATTTTTTGGTAATATTCAATTTTATTCAAATCGGAAAATCTTTTCAAACGTGTTTCCTTGTATATGGTGGCTTACTGTAATAAAAACACAATACCGAACGGTTACGGTTTAAAAAAAAAAAAACGATTCGGTATACGGTATGGAGACGAAACCGAAAAACCGCGGTTTTTCGGTAAAACCGCCCATCTCTAGTGTCCAACCTTCTTAATAGCATCTTCTTGCCTGTTAAAGTGTCCGAAACCCAGTGATATATGCATAAGAATTCAGATTTCATATGCAACTTCTTAGCCTACCACTGAAACGCCAAGTTGAAACCTTTCAGTAAGCATCCAACTCTGCCAGGTCAACATGTGCAGCATAGTTTATCGGTCGCAACCAGCACGCATTCTCTATTGCATTTCTATCCTTCTCCAACAAGACTAAAGAGCTTGTATCACCCAATACATTCAATTGTTGTCTATGCACACACCAATCTTCTCTGGCAGTGTTGCTCTCGCTATAGTTTCTGTCACCAAACAAACAAAGAAAATGTCTGAGAAAGAGATCAATGCTGATATTTTGTTCTCAGCCTTGTTTCCTCAAACAAACCAGAGACATATGTCCCTCTTCGTTGCATCAGTCACAACACATATGCACTTGTTTTCTTCCCATGCAATGTTTTGCCACGTTGAGAAGGTTGAAATTTCTTGAATAAGAAAAAGACAAGTGTTAGAAAGTTTATTTCAAAATACCGTTGTGTATGTGTGTGTGTGAGAGACAGAGTTTACCTACTTGGAGGTTAGGTTGTTAGTGGAGAGAAAGCAGTTGTGCTTAAAGGATTTTCGACTTGGGCACTAAAGTCCTGTCTCTTGGATGGGCGGTTGTTGTTGCCATTTCCATTGAGAGTCACCGCACACCGTTGGTGTCGTCCAGAAGAACTCTGATTTTGTTGACCTGTTTGCTGTTTTTTTTGTTGTTTTTTTTAATTTCACACCGGTTTGTTACTTTTTGGGTTTAAAACAAGCGAGAACTATTTTCACTGGTTGAAAAATATTGAGTTCAGACGTCCATGTCAAAGTGATGCTTTTTTATTTCTGCGTCAGCGAGTACTTAGTTTAAAGCAAATGTCTTTAGCTATTCCCTCTTCCAGAAGAAAGAAAAAATTGAAAAGGAAAGATGAAAGAGTAAGCCGAACAAAGAAAAAATGGGGAGCTTAAACAAGCTAGTAACTTTCCTCTTATGCCCGTCTGTCTCGCATATCAATTTCTAATCTACCACAATGCTATCCCACACAAAAGTGTTTGAGTCGAACAACGCATCAATTGCTCCGTGAGTGAGAACATGGAAGTGCAAACGAAAATAGATTGTCATCATGTAACTGCTACAGTTTTATTCATAATTATAGTCAAAAGATAATTATACTCATGTATAATTATCTTTTCACTGCTTTTAGAGCTTCTTGGGTTCTCGATATACAATTTACACTGGAAGAAATCGAAGAAGGATTATTTATTTACAAACTTTATTTACATAATACAATAACAGAATGAAAAGTAAATAACGTTAATCCACTCGGTAGAAAAATAAGTGTGACTTCACTTTGTGGTACCCACGTGAAATTGCACCGTGATAGATCTAATCAGCGGCCCTTCTTTAGTGCATGGTGTTAGTGTAATAAGGGAGATAACTTTGTAAAAATTGATTTTAAAGAAATTAAATGTTTTCAAATTGGCCCTTCATTAGTTTATGTTGTCAAACTTTGGTAAATGAAGAGTTCGAAGGGTTACACAGTTTCTTCAAAAATTCGAATAAAATTAGTGTATATACAATAATAATAATAATATAATAATATATATATATATATATATATATATATATATTTAGATTTTTCACTTATAAAATAGATCATTCAGTGAAGACCGGGGTTGTTCCAATAAAAACAAGCTCGATGATACTCGATTACAGAGTACAGAGCATTTATATGTGATTTTATGAAGGCTTACCAAAGCATTCCTTTCAGGACACCAATGATCACCATTAAAGATATTTTTTCTTACAAATATTATTTATTCAAATTAAATGTTTTTTTCCTACACGTGTTTCACTACCAAGCAGTTACTTGCTTGGCAGATCATCAGGGAAATTAAATGTCTGGAATACTGGTTTCAACTGCCGACAATACACAATGTGGCGTTGCAATAGTTGAGGTCACTTAAGAAAAGAGGAAAAAAAATAAAAATAAAAGTTAAAATTAAAAAACAAGGAAGAACAACAATAAAAGAAAGGAAAGTCCTAGAAAAGTCTTAGAAAAGTAGCTCGTGCATTATTTCTTCCACCAAGCCAACAAGCAAATAATCGGTCCCAAATCCATTCAAAAAAACCAAAAAACCGGAACAATGTGCGATAATACACTTTCACATCGGCCGGCACAATGATGAATAAATCCCCCCCCCCCAAAAAAAAACAAAAGAACTAAATCATTCAAGATACCGCTCACAAGTTACCATTCCAATCCAATGATAGTATGGGAATTCTAAATCCAACTTCTCACAAAGAAAAGTCAACATAAATGTTCGTCCGAGTTCGAAGAGCCTTATTTCAATGGCTGATTTCTTACCCTTCGAAACAAACACACGACGAGTTGAATGTCAATCTCGCAGAAAACTCCCTTATATTAAGAAAAAATCTTAATTAGTAGATAGAAACTATTTATTCAAAATACTGTTTCTAAAGATATTTATTATTAAACCTATTCCTTATAGAAATTAATTATCTAGTGTCTGGGACGTCATTTTACATTTTGGGAAAATATCCTTCATTTAATTAACTGCCGAATTATTATCGTTTTGTTGTTTAACGAAGCGAAAAAAGCCTATCCCGCAGAATTTGTTTTTAAAAGATTATTCATATATCAAAAATAAAATGTTATTATAAAAAAGTTTTCTACAAAAATCTAGTTATTATTTTAAATGATTTAAAATATTTCCTTAACGGCTGTGTCTGTTTGCAACTCTCTGTGGAGAATATTATTCTATATTCCATAAATAAAGGTTACTACGGAATATCGTTATCAGAAATCTATTTTCTATTTTGAAAAAACTACTTTTTTAATGGACCGGGTTATTTTTTGGCCAACTTTACGGGAAAATATCACTCTAACTCGTTAAATGACAGGAGACTTTGTTATTACTAATTTAAAATCCCGTACAACGCCACATTGTGTATTGTCGGCAGTTGAAACCAGTATTCCAGACATTTAATTTCCCTGATGATCTGCCAAGCAAGTAACTGCTTGGTAGTGAAACACGTGTAGGAAAAAACATTTAATTTGAATAAATAATATTTGTAAGAAAAAATATCTTTAATGGTGATCATTGGTGTCCTGAAAGGAATGCTTTGGTAAGCCTTCATAAAATCACATATATATATATATATATATATATATATATATATATATATAAGATTGACATTAAGAACGTTTTGGAGTTAAAATCAATTTAGTATTACATAGTAGTAGAGGGGGGCGTTTTAATATTTTTCGTCTTGAACGATACAAAAAAACAACGCTTCTTGTAGCATATTCTACACATTTCAAACAGGGTTTTCTTCAGATTAAATGCGTTGTACTTACTAAATAGATTTTAAGTCGAAATGGTTCCTCATTAACTTATTTAAGAAAAAAAATTTTTTTATCGCATTATGTTTACCCCTTCGAACTCATCATTTCCCCAAACTTTATTTACAAAAAAAATGCTGGGGGGGTACGGAAACTGTTAGCAACCAGACAGGACATGTTTCCGTTAACACTTTTAAAATATTTCGTTTCATTTTTTCTTAAAACCTGAAAAAAAAAATTAGGTACTTGTTCGTCTTTTTCCATAGTCCGTTTTTTACAACTTTTTACTGACCATTTTTTTTTATTCTTTTTTCGGTGTACACTTATCTATCAGGCTGCTAGAGAATTCCAGGCATTTTGGAGAAAAAAATTCAAATATTTTACATTTTAGGAGGGGGGGATCAGTTCAACAAATTCTCTAGCGAAAAAAAAAAGTTGGTTCATAAGAACAAACAACACATGCAACATGGTAAAAACTGATCCCCCTCCTAAAATTTCAAATATTTGAAAAATATTCCCTAAAACCGGGAATTCTCTCGCGACATGATAGCTAATTGTAAACAGAAGAATTGTAAATATTTGATTTGATCAAAAAGAGGGGAATCAGTCTACGTTAAATTTACATTGAAAACTGATCCCCCGCCTTAAAATCTAAATTTTTGAATTTTTTTTCTAAAACCCCCGGAATTCTCTATCGACATGATAGGAAATTGTACACCGAAAAATATTTTTTTTAAATTGAGATGGTCAAAAAGAGGGGGATCAGTATACGTTGAATTTACATTAGAAACTGATCCCCCCTCCTAAAATGTAAAATATTGGAAAAACTTTTCTAAAAAACCGGAATTCTCTAGCAGCCAGATAGATAAGTGTACACCGAAAAAAGAAAAAAAAAATGGTCAGTAAAAAGTTGTGAAAAACGGACTATGGAAAAAGACGAATAAGTACCGAAAGGCCTAATCAGCGTCCTGTATTTTTTGGGGGGGCACTTCTGCATTCTTTATGAACCCGCAGATTTTCTGTCCTTCTACTGAAAATAAAGGGAAGTAATTCAACCGGAAGTGACTTATTTACAACCTAAAAAAAATGCAAGACTGATTTGTTTTTGGGTAACAAGAAACAATTAACAATTGTTTTTTTTTATTATATGAATTAAAAATTTTATAAATAAAAATGTAAAGTTTTGATTGGGGTGGGGGGGAATGAATTTTTTGGTCAACATTGATTTTGCTTTTATTTTTTTTAAATATATTGTAGTTGAAAAGTTTTGTTTGGTGAGATTTTTTTTATCTAAATGAAAAGTTTTCATTGGGGGGGGGGCTGTATTTTTTTGTCCTTTTTCTTTTATTGAACAGGATAAAGTTCTGCAATTTGATTTATAATGGCTTCCATGGGGTTAGCAGAAAACTTCTGCCGCCACATAAATTCCATTAAGTAAGACTCCACCATTTGCGTGTGGGTGCCACATTCTATTTTCTAACGCATTTTGGCCTTTTGCCACATGTTTTCCACATGATTTGTTGTGGCACCTGTGGATGGCGATGTGCCTGTAAAAAATCGATTGTTTTTTGCGTCTGGTTCATTAAATTACCAATGTCGCGAAGATTCAACTCATTTAACTCCATTTTCTAAAAACTAAATTCTACTTCAACTCCCGGTAAATTCAACTTCCGGTGAATTCTGAATGAATGGTACTTGGAGAAAAAAAACGGAACTCTTCAATTTCGATTTCTTAATCGGCTGCGGGTTCATAAAGAATGCAGAAGTGCCTTTTTTTTTTTTTTTAGCTTTGTACACGTCTCTAATACAAATAGTTTTGGGGTTTGTTTGTTTTTAATGGTACTTATGCAGTTTACGGACCGGGCTGAAATAATAACATTATAATTTAGAAACCCATTCTTAACATGATGGGTTGATTAACTATTCTGTACTTTCATCTAACAATTTCATAAACAAAAGGGGGCTTCTGCTGTTTCGCCCCGACATTAAACTATGAAAATAAATGTATAAACTTTGTTATGCACCTACGTGTTAGCTGAAAATAAGACTATACAGAAAAACTTCCGCAAATTCATCCAGTATTTATTAAATTAAAGAAAAAGAAGAAGAAAATGATCTTAAGTATCGTTAGACATTTTCACTTATGAAATAGGCAAGGGAGGTAACTCAAATTTTGTTTACTGGTTCGACAAAAATGGCTACCGAAAGATAAAATCGTTTTTTTTTATTTTATTTTTATTTTTTTATTTAATAAATACTGGATGAATTTGCCTAATTTTTGGCGTACAGTCTTTTTTAAAACTACCACGTAAATACATAAAGTTTATACATTTCTTTAGCTATTTTTCTTTTTAAAGAGAGGCCTAACATGTCGGGGCGAAACAGCAGAAGCACAAACAAAAGATACCGTAAAAATTGAATTTAACTTGAAAATCCTATCTAAAAAATAGCCCAGTCTGTAAACTGCATACGCACCAAAAGATTACTAAGGTAGGCATCAAATATGAAAACTTTCATGAAAATAAAAAATAAAAAATTATTATTATTAATAACAATAACAACAATAATAATAAATGCTCTTCATTAAAATGAGGTTCAGGTGGGGGCCACCAAACCAAAAGTCCGGGTTATTACAGTAACTACCAAAATCGGGTAGCACTTTTCCCGGTCGCCAGCGCTAAATGGCTCAAGTGACTCAATCGCAGTCATTTAAAAATAAAGAATAGTCTTCAATATTAAAAATAAGCATATAATTGCCATTTTATTGCTCCCCCCGAATACAATTTTTTAGTATCTTTTATGTTATACTTAATCTTTTGCACTTTAAGGCCGTGCTGAAATAATAACGTTATTATTTAGAAACCCATTATAAATTTAAAAAAAACACTCATTATAAATAATAAAAAAACAATATTTCATACATATATATATATAATATATATATATATGAAATATTGTTTTTTTATTATTTATAATGGGTGTTTTTTTGTTTTTCTATTTATGGCTTGTTTGTTTGCTGTCGGTCTAAGGTATGGTCCTGGTCAGCTCTAGGAGGTCCACCTTCCCAGGCGTTGCCTTCTTACCCTTTGAGAAGAGGTTACTTTATTGCTAATCGCATGATGCGCCCCTACCGGGGAATGTCGACGGGGCTGCCCAGGCAATATTTGTTCGGCCAGTGTACTCTTCCTCTAGGGTGCTGCTTTCAAAATCCCACTTTCCGACCTTGTGTCACACCTTCCCGCCGTGGGAGGGAGATACATAACTTCAGTCACAAACAAAAGTTGGTGGCGAGAAAAAAACATGGCGTAACAGTGGGTAAAATCGTATGACTGCACGAAACAAAACGGTTATTATCATGTTTATTTTCGTTAAATAAAATTTAGGTGGTGCATCTACAGTATTTGAACCGAACCAAACCGACTTTTGTCGAACTAAACCTAAAAACTTGGGTTAAAAAAAAAAACAGTTTGGTTTAAATTTTGTAGAAGTGTACCATTTATTTAAATTATTCAAAATATTTACTCTTCTTCGTAATTTTTTTTTATGGCGGACATTTTGGGTACCTTAAATGAAATTTGTATCCACAATCTGCGAAAATAAAGTTTTGATTGAAAATGAATTTCAGTATCATCAATCTTAGAGACTTTTTCGGCCACCCATTATTTTTCTTTAACTCTACAATTCTGAACAAGTAATTCGAATTCATGACTCAGCATATATTTTTTTTATATATAATTAAATTTTTAAATTCATTTAAACTCATTCTAACTCTGAAATTTCAACAAAACAAAACAAAAAACTTAGATTTTTAAAAAATTAATTTACATTTTCCAGGCCCCATTTTACTATTTCTAATTCAAGTCCAGTAAATTCTTTTAATGAATTTCGACATTATTCTCAAACAAATTTGCGTTACTCAAACAAACAAAAAAAGATTAAAAACAATGGTGAAGGTACAGAATAGCCCCTCACCCTGTCAAGAACGGTTTTCTAAATAATAACGTTATTATTTAGAAAACCATTCTAAACATGAGGGGGTGTTAACTATTCTGTACCCTCAACAAAACAATAATTTTTCTCCAAGTAAACGATAATTTAACGTGTTTCGCAAAATTATTCTTACTTAAACCATATTTTAGTTTAAAAAAAAACACATTAAAAACGAGTTTCATCGTACGTACATATGTGATTGAAAGTCATAATTCTGTCTGAAACTACATAAGATACACTTATAAGCCTTACAAGGCTTACATCATTATTCGGTGTGACCCCAAACTGGTTATGGTAAGAAAAAAAACTGTAATATTGATTCCCTTAGTGTCACTCGAGACACAGTTAGTCCACGGGATTTAAGAAGAAAAAAAGTCATCTTTCTTTTCCTTTCTTATTTACTATTGTATTCAAACAGTACCAGAGAAGGGGGGGGGGGGGGTCTGGAAAAAAAAAGTTTGAAAATAAAGTGGTTACACTTTTTTTATAACTCTTTATTTTGTTATCCATGCCCCGGACAGTCTTGCTAGTTTTGATTAAAAACAACATAGAAATCACTTTGAAAACTAACTTTTTGTTGTTGTTGTTCAAAATGGAAAAATTCATTAATATAAAAAATAAAAACTCGATACATACCTCGTCTTGTAAGACTTTGTTTTCAGAATTAACGACAGGAATCCTTCCTTCTTCCCATCCGATATCATTCCAAATGCTTCCAATGTCTCCACGATCCATGTTTGTAAACAAAATATCTTTTTTAGGAAATTCTCAACTTTCTTCCAATTCCCAAAAGAAAAATCCACAAAAATAGAAAGTCTCACAAATGTGCGCGTTGATTTTTCAAAGTTTTGGTTGCTATGGTAACGATGATTCACAAGGGAGATAATTCATAGCTGACTTCCGCTATTCTCTCTCGTTTATTAAATTTAATCAACAATATTTGAGTTAGACGAGCTTTAAATTATATTCATTTTTTAAATAAAATTATTTTCAAAAGTAAATTTAATATATCTTTTCAAACTTATTTGTCATGACGTTATCTCACGGATTTATCTTTACTTACGGCTTAAAAATATTCTTAAACTTGTGATTTAATTCGAATACGGCAGCACTTTTACCCCCAGCCCAGACCGCCCAGGCCGTCCACCGCCGCCCAGCCTCCGGCGCCAGCATTTTGACTCACGTGACTTAATCGTAGTCACTTATGAACAGAATAGTCTTCCGTATTAACAATTAGCATGTATCCCACCCCCAATACATTTTTTTTGTTTATTAATTATTTACCTTACAAAATAGAAGATTGATGGATTTTTGCCCACCGCCGCCCACCCCAGCGCCAGCATTTTGGCTCATGTGACTCAATCGTAGTCACTTATGAACAGAATAGTCTTCCGTATTAACAATTAGCATGTATCCCACCCCCAATACATTTTTTTTTGTATATTAATTATTTACCTTACGAAATAGAATGAAGATTGATGGATTTTTGCCAACCGCCGCCCACTGCCGCCCAGCCCCCAGCGCCAGCATTTTGGCTCACGTGACTCAATCGTAGTCATTTATGAACAGAATATTCTTCGTTATTAACACTTAGCATATATCCCCCCCCCCCCAATACATTATTTTTGTTTATTAATTATTTACCTTACGAAATAGAATGAAGGTTGATGGATTTTTACCCACCGCCTCCCTAGTCTTTAGAATTAAAAAAAAAAATTTTTTTTCGTGTTTTTTTTTCTTTTTGACTGTCATTTTTGTTATACTTATATAGATACTCCCCATGACGACACATACGGGGTAAAAATTTGAAGTGTATATTGAAGCGATTAGCTTCCAAAAATGTCTGTCAAACGTTATAGACTAGTTTTGTCTGTTAATCTATGGCCGAGGTGGAAGTCTTTGTTTAATGGCGGGAGACTCAAAAGAGAACAATGGACCTTTGGATTTTAACCACAGTCGCGAAGGATGTCAGACAAATGGCCTTGCGACAATGAATCCCCCAACCACAGGCAGTGCGATAGATGCCTTTACAACTGCATGCTATCACACCATGAGGCCTCCACCATCGGACCACGTGGGGATTAAATAAAACAGTTTAAGACAACCAAGAGAAAGGAAGAAAATATTATTTAAACTTACCTTAAAGAAAGCGAAGGAATGATGAAGCTATACACATATACGAATAGGCCTTTTATAATGGTTAATAAAAAAGGAAAGGAATAACATTTTTATTAACAAAACAATTTATTTAATATTTGAAACATTTTAAAGAGTTCTTAGGTTCGTACTTGTAAGTGTATATATGCTAGCATGTGAATGTCTTTTGTGTGGCTAATTTGTAATTGATCATGTGTGAAGAAATGTTCGTCAAATTGAAAGATCGTGAAGAAATGTTCATCGAATTGAAAGATGTGAATAGAAAGATTACCTTTTTCTTCCCTCCCCCCACTTTCTCGGCCGAGGCCGCCGGTGGGGGGTTTGTCGACGAGAGTTCTTTGTGTGCGTCCGCCCAGAACGCTGAAGGCAAAAAGAGGGTGAGGAAGGGACCGTCCCCTTCTTTATAGATTTAAGATCACGTGCGCCCGAGCTGACCTGTCGGCCGCCCATTGGTCAGAAACCTCCGGCCAACGTGATTAGGCGAGATTTCGCGAGTTTCACCACCAGAGGCAACGAAGGGTTAAACAAAGATAAGAAAGAAAGAAAGAGAGAGAGTAAGAGAGAGTACCTTAATTTTGGTGTTCACCACATAAGCTCCCCACCGAGTACGGAGTAGATGGATCCGTTGTAATTAGTCTTCCCTTTTTTGTGTAGCAACAAATAAACCGACTTAGGCATTTTATTGGTAATTCGTACAGGGGATAGCCTATGACAGAACTTTTAAAATTTGTTGTCGCCATCTTGCCATCCCTGCATAGAATCAATCCATTTTTTTTTTTTTTGTTTGTCCGAATGATGGCGTTTTGCCAATTGTATTAAAACTCTTTATATATATATATATATATATATATATATATATAACTACAATCTTTATCAGCGAGGATTTAGCGTTCATTCCGGGATGGATGAAGCTGAAGTTATATGGGTGTTCCAGCAAAATTAGCGTTCGCGGGCGAAATTTTAATTTTTGTGCACATTGGGATTTTCCGCCACGCGAAGCTGGTATTGTTTGTAGTTTTAGCTTTCGGATGTGTATTTTTCTGTTGGAACTTAGCGTTCACCTAGAGATTCTTGGGCTGAGGAAATATCAGGAGAAAGAAATGTCTCTAGACGAAGCTGGGTATTTTTAGGAAATATTTTCGAGGCTTACGTTGAAATTTGGTCGCGTTCATGCAAGTATTCTTGGGCTGATACAGGTTTTCTCAGGTTGTAGATTTCTTACACGAAGCTGTATTTGGCTTGGGAGATTCAACGCTTGGCACTTGTGTTGCTTCCTTTGTTCTTCGACTGATAAGACCATTATTATTTTTTTTTTTTTTTTTTTTGGTTGTCGGGTTGACGTCATTAATTTTTCATAAAAAAAATTTTTTTTTTTGTATTTGCCTATTGTAGCTCCATTTTTTTTTTTTAAATGGCGTTTGGCGGGATTTTTCATTGTTCGGTATATTTGCGCCACGTGGGAAGATTCTGTTTTTTTTTTTTTAGACCCCTCTTTCCTTGTCTCGCGAAAAGCGCTTTTTTTTTTGTTTGTTTTTTTTTGTTCAGTGAAAGGATGCTTGTTTGTTTTTTTGTTTCGTTAAAATTTGTTTGTTTTTTTTTTGTGTGAAAGAAGTTTTTTTTTTGTAAAAAGATTCTCGTTCTTTTCGTTAAAAATGTTTTGTTTTTTTTTGTTTGTTTCGTTAAAATTTGTTTTGTGAAAGAAGTTTTTTTTTTGTAAAAAGATTCTTGTTCTTTTCGTTAGAAATGATTTTTGTTTTTCAAGATTTTCTTTCCTGGCGTTGCCGCGTGAAAAGGATTTTTCTTCCGTTGTTGTTTAAAGGAATTTTGTTTGTTTTATGAAAAAGGATTTTTTTTTTTTTTTTTTTTTGTTGAAAGGAATTTTGTTGTTTGTTTTATGAAAAGGATTTTTTTTGTTGAAAGAAATTTTGTTGTTTGTTTTACGAAGATTTTTTTTTTTTTTTTGTTGAAAGAGATTTTTTTTTTTTTTGTGATGTGAGACGCTCATTTTTTTTTTGTTAAGTTCGTAGACTTGTATTTCCTTCGTATATGAATTTTTGTTTTTTTGTTTTACTTACTGCCGTATTCTATTCTAAGTTTCCTTCGCTAAATAAGATTAATATTTAAACTTATTTGTTTGTCTTTAAGTTTAGAAATGGTTATCTTATTTTTTATTTATTTGTATCTTAAAATTTAATCAGAAGGATTTGTATTTATGTTATCGTAGAAGGATTTAGTTTGCGTGTAGACGTTGGCGGTCACCAATTATGGCCGAGGTGGAAGTGTTTGTTTAATGGCGGGAGATTCAAAAGAAGAACAAAGGGTTTTTGGATTTTAACCACAGTCGCGAAGGATTTCAGACAAATGGTTTTGCAATAATGAATCCCCCAACCATAGGTAGTGTAATAGATGACATTTATAACTGCATGTTATTACACCGTTAGGCTTCCACCATCTTTTTCTTCCCTCCCCCCACTTTCTCGGCCGAGGCCGCCGGTGGGGGGTTTGTCGACGAGAGTTCTTTGTGTGCGTCCGCCCAGAACGCTGAAGGCAAAAAGAGGGTGAGGAAGGGACCGTCCCCTTCTTTATAGATTTAAGATCACGTGCGCCCGAGCTGACCTGTCGGCCGCCCATTGGTCAGAAACCTCCGGCCAACGTGATTAGGCGAGATTTCGCGAGTTTCACCACCAGAGGCAACGAAGGGTTAAACAAAGATAAGAAAGAAAGAAAGAGAGAGAGTAAGAGAGAGTACCTTAATTGTGGTGTTCACCACAAATCCACCGTATTAATATCTGATTTTTTTCTCATTTTTTTTGTTGTTATTTTCCAAATATTAATTTATTTGCTGACTTTTGCTTATTATTTTACATTTTTGCCATTTGGGGAGCTAACCGCTTCAATATACACATCAAATTTATACATAGTTTACTGAAACGTAAAACGAAAAATAGAAAACGATAAACATTTTATTTTTGTGACATTTTTTCATTTTTTTTTTTGCAACTTGTTAGTTTTTTAATGTTATTTTTGTATATATTGTTTTTTTAGTGTTTTACTGTCATGTGGACATTTTATGTGTTTAGATTGTTGCATTTCACGTGGACAGGCATATGAATGATACATATTTGTTGGAGGAGTCGATCATGATTATTAGTCTTACAACTAGAGACATACAGCAATGGAAATGAAAGATGACAAACACAAGATTTAAATGTATAAAAGAACAAATTACAGGTGTTAGAGGCATCAGGACAAAGGCTCAAATCGGCAGTTTCCTTCAACCAATGAAAATGCAAGAGATGTTCATTTCCAAATCTTGTGCGTAGTATCAAAAACCCAAATGTTATAATTGTGGTAGTAAGACTATGAACGTTACCGACACGTAGTTCAGCCACGAATGTAAAATGTGCACAGGTTGAAAACCCGATGAAAGGAAATCAACCCGTACTTCATAAAATGAATACACATCTTATCACAAATTATAAACATATATACAAACAACCAAGACAAAATTAACAGTACATAACAAGTATTTATTTATTTAAAAGAGGCTGGTTTCTGTTATTCTGAGAAAGTCGATCAGAATTAAACGTTCATTTGTAGCACTTATGAAAGCTTACAGCCTTTATGAAAATGAAAATAGGAAAGTTATTTTTCCTGACACCAAAGTTATAATTGTGTCGAAAACCAAATGTTATAATTGTTAAACTTATTTTCACACGTCCTGCGTGGGTACGTTGCTCTTTTGTGAAGAGACCGTAGCTAGTTCAAATGTATCAATTAAAAAGCTTATAGCCTTTATGGAAATAAAAATAGGAAAGTTCTTTTTTTTTTTCTATTAATTCGAGGAAAACAAATGAGAAAACAGAATATAGACAAAAGGAAAGTTGATTTAGGACGAATTAATATAGTATTCTTTTTTTGTTGTTTTTTTATTTGTCCTGATTTGTAAACACATACCTTTTTTGTTTTGACGGTGGAGAGAAGGATATTTTATAGAATTTTGGATTCTGTGGTCCGCTTTAAACGAGCTGTTTTTAGGGTCCTGAGATATACATAATCTCGACACTGGAGAGGCTATTTGATTGACTGGTTGGTCGTAATCAAATCTTGTTGGACAGGATTTTCTTAGGTGTCCAGCATACAGCCGTAATAAATGTTGCTGCATTTCTTCCGCGTTAGATTTCAAAATCCTATTTATTTATTTTTGATTTGTGCGCGGGGATAAATTTTCTGAATCTGACGGCTTGGTGAGCGATTGATTATCATAGGCGTCCTCTCTGGATGACTTGTCTGAATATGACGGCTTGGTGAGCGGTCTGTTCTCAGAGGCGACCTCTCTGGATAACTTGTCTGAATATGACGGCTTGGTGAGCGGTCTGTTCTCAGAGGCGTCCTCTCTGGATAACTTGTCTGAATATGACGGCTTGGTGAGCGGTTGATTCTTAGAGGCGTCCTCTCTGGATAACTTGTCTGAATATGACGGCTTGGTGAGTGGTCTGTTCTCAGAGGCGTCCTCTCTGGATAACTTGTCTGAATATGACGGCTTGGTGAGCGGTCGATTCTCCGAGGCGTCATCTCTGGATAAATTGTTTGAAATTTACCGCGGTGTGATCCTTCATCTCCCGACGCTCGTTTCCCAACGCCGGGCGAGGCCTGTCTCCTCAGAGACGTCCTCTCTCCACGGACCCCGAAGCTCGACTCCTGGTAATTTTTTTTCCATCTACTTTCCCGCTCTCTGTACATCAGCAGTATTCCCTCACCCGATTAGTTGAGTCTTTCGCCCACGTGGTGATGCGTGGGCTGACTCGTCTGCCAAGCATCCTGTTGACCTCTTTTTGACAAATGCCGCCGTCTGCACCCCCTTTCTGAATTGGTAGGGAAACATGTGCCGACCAGTCCCCCACTCCCCCTTCCATGCTTTATGGGGCAAAATATGTAGATATAACACAAACAAACGTTTTTGTTTCTCTTTCCTATTTTTTCTTCCACAGACAATGCACGTAAGTGTGTCCTTAAAAGCTAATATCAGCCCCTAGCCCTCAACAAATGTTATGAGAGACACACACAGACGTCTGCATGCCCAGCAGAGCAGACACATGCTGATCATCATATGCAGTTCGTATATAAAAATTGACACCAACAAATACAAGGATCCCATACACAGATCTTCGGCCTAATATTAACAAGATCACCAAACAAAAATGGCAGGAATGTTGGGATGAGTGTCAAACCAGCAAATTGTATCAGATTTGGCCAACTATAGATGAGTGGCATCTGGAGTCTAGAAAAGTAAGGAGAGAAGAGGTTATAATAACCAGACTTCGAATAGGACATACGCAGATCACTCATAAGTACTTATTGGAAGGAGAGGAGTCTCCAATATGCATAGCTTGTCAACAAGCCTACACAGTCAAACACATATTAATAGGCTGTCAAGATCTACATCAAACCCGTAACAAGTATTTCGACTCCCCAAATTTAAAACACTTGTTTGAAAACATAAATGTAACAAAAATTCTAGACTTCATCAAGGAAGTTGGACTATACCAAAGAATTTAATTGCAAGTTCATCTTTTCACCTTTCATTGTCTCTGAAGACAATGTGAAATAATCCGAATTACATTTTTATTCGGCATTACGTAACCCATAGTTGGTTGCTATGCCGTAAAACAAACCAAACCAAACCTATACACTGTATCAACGTTAAAACAGGCACACAAATATACACAAACATCTACATGTCTATTCTATTTACACACGTTGTAACACAGTCGCATGGTGCCAGCTGAAGTGAACATGTGTACTTAATTTCTCCCTACAGAAAATAACTTATTTCATTCTAAACATTCCTTGGACTCTTTGAACTCTCATCCATTGCCGAACTCTTTATCTGTCATTGTCTTAACAAGTTGTCAATAAGTTGCTGGTGTTTTTAATTGGTACCAATTTTCTGCCCTGGAAAACTTTAGATTGTAGTGGACCGTAGAGCAATTCGAACGAACGCCAAAAAGTGAATGGCTTGAATAGGCACTCTCTTCCTTTCTCTTGTTCGTTTGGATACGCTCTCCTCTTCACTTCCACAAAGCAAGTTAGTTTTCACAGGAACGTGTTCACTCAATATTTTCAACAAATGAATATCATTTCAAACACAAAATCTAACAAGCCTATGTCAAATTAACAAGCCGATGCAAACTATAAGAGTCGGTGAAATAAGCAGGTAAGACAGATCCAATCCGGCGCACCTCGAAAGGACTCACAAGAATGTACACTTAGCCCCCCCCCCCCAGGAGAGGCGAGAAGAAAAGAACACTTCAAAATTCACGTGCAAGCTCCCTCACCTCGCGCACATCTTCACATGCACTGACAAGAGGTCAGGCGAACAGAAGCAAACTGCTAACCACTTACACGCACTAACAGAACAACGTAAACCTACGCATACTTACACAGTGCCACATTGTCTAATACCCACATACGCATATTACTCACACACGCTTATTCACGGAACATTTTCCTACCAAAAAACACGAGTTGTATAAATTTTACTAAATTAACATTTCTGCACTAAAACTGACTTTTATATTCATGTAAACTTATAGTTATATAAATGTTTTGTTATTTAATCATGTTTTCCTTCATTTTTCATTTACAAAAACTCTGTTCATGAGACGGGTCAATATACTGCCAGAACAGCCCTACTTTAAAAAAATTGCAAAATTTTGTTTTTTGGTGGTTTTATGTGAGGCTGGGTCTAGTCTACAACATACTAAAAGTTGGACAAGATTGTAGCATGGGAAAGTGTCAAATTTCGATGATGACGTTTTTTGGTTTGCAAGTCATCTTTCATTTCTAACTCAGTAAGTTTTCATGATAAATCAATAAATCTTGGGTTTTTACCTAGGTTTTCAGGGTCAATCTTTCACATAAAAGGGTTACCAGTGATGCGAAATCACTGCTTATACCATATCTAGGGGTACCCTACTCCTAAACACCTTATTGCACTCACATTGGTATCCATAACCCTAAAGCCTATATTGCACTCACCCAGGTTCACAAGCAGACATATCGGTAATTATTTTTATATGGATACCACCGGTGAAATAGTTCTTTCTTCAATTACTCATATATAAATGAAATTGTTTTATAATGTATAGGATTCCTGAGAAAACAACTGAAAAACCCAATGAGACCACGTTTTTACCCCACCCAAACTGTCCTGAAACTGCACTCAGAAACCAAACAATTCACTAGCTCTACCCCCAAAAGTCCGATTCTCTTGGTTTTTGCATATTTGGCATGCCATGAATAAATGCACAATTATTTACAAGCCGAAAAACACTGTATATTCTACCTGATGGGGCCTATTCATACTGAGAAAAAATTAAACTTTGTTATCATGTGCAATGTACGAAGCGTGCATTTTGATAAAGACTCTATCTATGTAAACCTGAGAACCGTTATGCTGCCAGAGGAAGTGGCAGCACTGGCACAGTGGCTTAGTGACTTAGGTTTAAACTAACTGTCACATGTGATAGCTTTTTACTACATGATATATCTATGTTGCTTCGCTCGCATAACGATACCCATAAAAAAGTAATCACCATATACTAATACACATATATTTCTGTATATTCTAATGATCAAACATGAGTTCAGTTACCAGCAGCAAAAACCTGTCCTTTATGTGAACAGGATTTGGACTGAAGAGACCGTGGTGCTTTGAGAAAAGGGTGCTGCAGGTGTCAACCATGCAAGTATCGAAAGAGGTGTCAAAGTCATAGTTGAAGCCAGTATTAGTATTCACAAAATATGTTGCGTTAACCACATAAACAAAAAGTACATTGCTGTAGCCTCGAAATGGGATGATTCTGCTCGGCCAGCAAAAAGGAGCGCTCGTGTTTCTCTGGGACTATATGACACAAAATGCATTGCTTTTTCTGTGGAACTGATACTACAAAACAGTGAGGGAAGGATTTGCTGTTTGAAAACTGATGCCTTTACTCAAACTATCCTGGTTCACTGCAAAACAAGAGATGAGTGGGCCACTGCTGTTCAAGATCGGATCAAATATTTTGGTAGTGATCTTCAGGCTGCAGACTGTGTGTACCACCAGTCATGTAACGTCAACTTCCGTACAATGTGAAGCATTTCAAGATAGTTCACGGTAGTTGAATCAACAAACCAACGAAAAAGTGGAAGACCAAAAGACAGTGATCAGGATGAAGCATTCAAAAGGTTGGATGTATTTCTGGAGGAAAACGATAAGGAACAAATAACGATATCGGGGCTTGTCGCTAAAATGGGAGAATACTTACGAGGTAGTAAATCAACGGTGTATGGAAATCAGTATCTCAAGGAAAAGCTGATAAGTCGATATGGAAACACTTTATTTGTGACTGAAGATCATTGTGGTGTTGCAAACATTGTGACATTTAGAGAAAAAAACCTGTTACATTCTTTGTGAATACTACAATTTACCTCCAACAAACAATGAGGAAGAACAAAAACCAGTAATTCTCAAAACCACAGCGAAACTCATCAAAGCTGACATCAAGACACAAGTGAAGGATACGTATCAAACAACAGCCAAACTGAAACTACCGGCATTCCTGCAAGTTTGTGATTCTTGTTGCTGGCATAGGACATTGCTGTTGTTCAAGCAGTGTGTCCAAGAGCTGTAATTGCACCCTTACAGCTGGGTCTCTCGGTGCAAATGCACCACTTGTATATGTCACGATTCTTGATCGATAGGCATGATGCACCTGATGCATAAGGAGTGCAAATATCCGGGAAAATCATCGGTATAGTTTCTCCCCATTATAGACATGAATCCAGAAGATAAAACCTGTATTCTGTTTACTCTAGATTACCTATGCGGTCTTTCGTCAAAACACAACATGCCGACTGTCATTACCTTTGATAATTCGCTGTTTTGGAAGGTTTCTGAAATCGTGAATGCTGTTCCAGATAGTACTCTAATTAGGAATGTGCTACTATTGCTTGGAACATTCTATACCTTCATGAATGTGTTGGGCGCTATTGGGAGGCTGATGGATAGCAATTAACTCAAGGGGATCATGTAGATAGTATATGGTGAAAATGTCGTTGTACACATGGTGAGCAGAAAGGCAGTGCAACGAGCATTTCGTAGCCACCTGCTGGTGGATCAGTGTCTCACACATCAGATTGTTGCCAAAATCTTCGAGGATGAACCTGATTTTCAGGACCAAATAGAGTAACTTGAGCGGCTGTACATGCTGATGGAGATTGATGAAGGTAACTTGAAGTCATTGTTGGAATCAGATTACATTGTTAGGATTTACAACAGTCTAACTCTGAAAAGAGATGAACTGGTAAGGGCCTCCAAAACCAGCAAATTATGGATAAACTATCAGAACATGCTAGGAATTGCTAGGGCACTTGTTGCAGTTGATCGAATGAAGTCTTGAGAACTGCATCTCAGTGCTGTCTCTGGTTGCCTGTCAATATTCGCAGCTGCTGGTCATCCAAATTATTTGAAGTCGGCTCATCTATATCTCCAGAAGATGTATGCTTTGAAAGATGACAACCCTGCAGTACATCAAAAGTTCCAGTCTGGGTTTCACGTAATCAGATGCAGTAGTCAATACTGGGTTGATCTTGGCTCCAATTTCATCATCGAACTAACACTAATGCACTCACTCAAAAGCCAAGGTGGGCTTGCATGCAGGCGTGGGATGTCCGAGCACCAGAGAACAGTTTGGGCCATGTCGTCGACTGTGTCATCTGCTTATAACCTTGCCATGCAAGAACTTACCATATGAAGGTACACAATAAGCGAACAACATAAGGAGTTGTCTGCCTCTCGGGTGAGAAGAGATGAGACAAACCTCGTGAAAGTTGGAGAGCAACTAAACAGTTTTAAACAATTTTCAGGCGATGAATCTTACGCAATATTATCACAGGAATTACTGCCAACAAGGATGTCAATGTTCAGGACATTTTCGAAATTGGAAAAGACATTGTACAGAAGATGGATGGACAATCAGTTTCTCCTACTCTCACAAACGGAGTTTGAAGGCAAAGACTCTAGCATCCAGCAAAAAGGTCAAAGTTTCTGCAAATCGTAGCATTGACCCAGCACTTTTTATCCAGAGTTTTCTCGTGGCCTCACAGATGGGTGATCTAAGGCTGGATCATGTCATGTACTATGAACTCTGTCTCTATCCAATGTCTTTGTTTGAAGGAAAGGGCATCTTACATCAAGCGGACAAACTGCAGCTGACAGCGGCTCTCAGAAATAATGTTGAAACAAAATCGGCAGTGATGTGACACAAACCGTTCCAGTCACAGAGCACAACAGAAGATCTCTTCTTCACCGTAATGAAAGGAGGGGAGTACCTACAGCTCGATTGCAAACGATTGTGTCTTATTTACTGTCGAACACTATGAGAGAGCAACTGTGTTTGATGATTATGAAGTTGGACCAAGTATAAAGAACTGTACTCATCAGCGGCGAAGTCGAAAGCTGAATGCAAGAAAGGTGAACATTACCGAGGTGACAAAATTTGCTGGGAAAAAGGTGGACAGCACTGTCGAATGTGGCAAACAAGCAGGTGCTGATTCAAACGATCATGGAACGAATGTGGCAGATCAGCTGTGATGTTATTCAAGTGGACGGAGATGCCAAGGAAGCCATCAATATGTCTGCTTTCAAATCAACCACCCTCATTGGAGAAGACATGGATCTTTTTGTTCTGTTACTGTTCCATGCACATGTTTCCAAATGTACTCCACTTTATTTCCACTCTGACAAAGCAAAATCCTATGACGACAATATCAAGGTTCTCAAGCAGGTGCTTGGCAAAGCAGTTTCTAATGATCTGTTGTTCTTGCATTCCTTTACAGGATGCGATTCAGTGTCTAGGGTATTTGGAATAGGAAAGACGTTCGTGTTCCAACGAATCGTCAAGAGAGAAAAGACAATGACAGAATGTTTGAAAGCATTGTCTCAACCAAAGCAAAGATGCTGTGGAAACCAATGGTTGTAAGGCAATGGTAGCTTTGTTCAATACGGATCAGAAGGACTCCCTGGCATCTATTTGAAGTTGCGAGAGCTAAGACGTTCGTCACGCCAGACCGACTCCAACCAACACCCTCTGCCTGTAAATTTCATTCTTTGCGAACTTACTACCCAGTTATGGAGTGGATAGGATGTAGTGATGAAATTGTGCCATCTGAGTGGGTGTGGAAGATGGAAGGGGCAAACTTGTTCCAGTGATTACGGACAAAAGCACTACTTCAGACACACTGATTTAGATAAGTCATTGCAACTATTCGAAAGGATGCAATATCCTAAGGTGTACCTGCGGGAGACATGAACTAAGATGTATGAGTGTATGTGGACATTGCCAAGATGGAAATTGTGACAATATGAAAAATAATCCAATGAAAGATGATAATGAGGAGTGAAAAGTTTTGAAAAGTACTGTCATGTAAGTGAATCAGGGTGGATGCAACAAGAGTAATGGCATTAAGGTACACCTTGATATTGTATAAGGGTTTATTTGGCATCACTGGTAACCCTTTCATGTGAAAGATTGACTCTAAAAACATGGGTAAAAATCCAAGATGTATTAATTTATCATGAAAACTGACCGAGTTAGTGCTTCACATGTAATTCGAAAATGACTTGTAAACCCTCCAAAAATCATATTCGAAATTTAATACTTTACCATACTCAGATCTTGTCCAACTTTTAGTATGTTGTAGACTAGACCCAACCTAGCAGAAAACTACCAAAAAACAAAATTTTGCACTTTTTGGGGGTCAATCAGTATATTGACCCGTCTATATATTTCAAAGAAATTTTAAACACATTAGAATGGCTTTTTTGTCGATCTATCTACTAATTTTCATCACTTTAGGACTAGTAGTTGCAGAGATATGTCGTTAAACACTAAATACGCAAAATGGACACAAACGTTTAGCGCAACATGTAAATGCATATCGTTTTTTTCTATAACATGAATATTTATGGGTATTTTTCAGAAAAATTTTACACACATAACCATAGCTTTTTTGTCTATCTACCTACTAATTTTCATAACTAGTAGTTTGTGGAGATATGCTGTGTTAAACTAAATACTGAATGGAAACGAACGTTTGGAGAGACATGATGAGATGCATATTGTTTTTTTTTATAACTTGAATATTTATGGGTATTTTTCAGCAAAATTTTGCATGCATTAACATAGCTTTTTTGTCGATCTATCTACTAATTTTATCAGTTTTTGACTATTAGTCGCATATTTTTTTATAACTTGAATATTTATAAGTATATTTATTCAAAATTTTACGCACATTATCGTGGCTTATTTGTCGATCTACATACTAATTTTCATCACTTTATGACTAGTAGTTGTGGAGATATGTCGTTAAACACTAAAAAAGCAAAATGGAAATGAACGTTTAGCGCGACATGAAGATGCATATTGTATTTTTTTAACCGTGTAATCTCCCGTTTAGCACTTGGTTTGTTCTGATAGTTTTTTGTTTGACTCGTTTTGTGGTATGTGCGAGGTGGGTGACGGCTGCGATGGCCTGGAATACACTGCTACTGTGGTGGTACTAGTAGCTACTTCATGCGTCAGTTGTGGTGAGTGGCTCGCATTTCGCTGCGCTTTTATATTTTCAAGTTGGATTGATGATGAATGCTGAACGATAATGATCCTTCTACAGATTCACCTACGGGGTTTATGATTTTTACTTTCTCTAAATGACCAGGTTTGGTTGTCTTCTCCAGGCATCGAACCCCGAGGATGAAACGCACATATATTGGCAGTGCCAACATAGCACACTGCCTGGCAGCAGCTACATCCAAGGACCTCACCGGACCGTTCAATCGATAGTAGTGACAAGCAGTGTGTACAAAGGGCATGGATACGATCAGCGTGGCCACTTGACTCACGTCTACCAGGAATTTCTCATTCACAGGGTTGGTTACAAGCTCCGATCCTTATCACGGGAGGTGGTATGTGGGGACTTTGGGCCGGGGCAAAATCCCCACTGATACCTCCAGTGTAGCGTGAGTGTGGTCCCAGACATTGAAGGACATCACAGACCTGTTATTGCTCTGCCTCGTGTGGCTTTCTGCCACCCGCCCCTGTAAGAAGTGTGTGAGAAAACCGATCCGGACCTGGGCGACACGATGCATGCCAAGTATTCCGTAAAAAGCACTCACATCAGCGCACTAGTTAGATAGTCAGAGTCTCGTTTGTTATCGGAATCAACCAGACGGATCGCTTCACAAACTAAGAATGGCCATACACTACCACCCACCGAATCTGTTAATCCTACTGGTGTCCAGACAACTGTTGAAGATACATGTAACCATTTTTTTTAGGAAGGTAAAGCTTTCGCATACTTATTTTTCTTGTGAATTGTTTTATGTCAATAGCTTGATGCAGGTTTTTTATCTTATCACATAATCTCAAGTTGTAATTGGATTACAAACAATACCTAAAATAAGGGCGCCCAGATATTAAAAAAAAATGATTATTTTTTAATATCTCACATTCTTTTTTAATTGTATAAAAGAGTTTATGATTACTGGCCCATCCCTCAAAGTATATCAAAGCTTGACCAGATTCAAAAAGAAGCTCACCCATGTCTGCAATGCTCGCTGTTCTGGAAGCAGGTGATCATTCTACTTAAATTAAAATAAAAAATACCATTTATAAACAAGTAATGGTTAGATTAGATTAGATCACTTTTTCTATTTATCAATTATTATTGCTTATATAAAGCTTTTCCGTTTTACCCATACAAACACTTACATCCCTCCCTATTCACTCTGATCGACTTTTACCAGTTTCCACTAAGAGTTAGTTAATTTATAAGTGGGTTAAGCATATATTGTTTACAATAAGTAATATATGCTCTAAGAGTTCAACCTTGCGGCCATAGTAAGGAGCAACATCACATGAACCTGTATGCGTGCGTTCACTACACTGTCTGCAATCGTCCTAAACGTTGCGCCAGTCCAAAGTTGTCGTCCAACTTAGTCAGTGCTGCAACAAAGAATTCTCGTATCCCAAGTCGAATCACAACTCCAGTTTATAAACAAATAACAGGTTTATTTGTTGGACGTTATAAATGAAACTCGTGTTCCTAGGTTGAACGACAGACTTGCAAAATTAGATTTTTTCCAGACCAAAAAAAAAGACAAATCCAATCAGCAGAACCCAACTTGCTTCGACAGGTACACAGTTCCAACTGAACTCCAGTCCTCTGAAAAAACAACCGTCTGTCATGCGAGGTCTCCATCTCCTGGAGTCTTTTACTCCTGACCTGAAATCTTAGATTCCAGTCTTTCTCACTGGTCACAATTTGACAACTGCTGGAGATATCCACTGGAGATTACTTCTAGACAGTTTACTCAGCTTATTATGGAGCCAATCTACTAACATTACATTTCGGTCTCAATGATTCTGTTTTTAAAAGACACTTATTTCATTTCAAAGTGCAATAAGATTGTGTGGTACAAAATACAAAATCAAGGATATGTTCACATTTCTCTGTGCCCCCCCCTCTTTTTTCTTTTGTCGAGCATCTATCATCTTCACCGTCTGCCATTTTCATGCACAACTAAAACATGCAGCCTACTGCATTTTTACATCTATTATAAGCTCTAGAATAAAAGATTTAAATGCTATATTTATATATGCTATATTTATTATAAGCTCTAGAATAAAAGATGTAAATGCTATATTTATACCCCCCTCCTCACTTAAAACTTTCAATCTTATCTATTTATAGACTTGCACCTCTTCCTATTTATTCACTTACATCAGGGAGCATGGTAGACTGAGGAAAACCTGGCTCATGCGCGTAAAAAGCGATATGACTGCATACAACCTGAATCAGACGTGACATATAATCCGGCATTGCCTACTTCATTGCACTTGCAACAGCAGACAAAGAAGAAAATTAAAATTTTTTACTTTGCCACAATAATCTACAGATTGTCTAAAAATCTCCACACTTCAAGATTTTTCATTTAATTACTGGAGAACCACCATCTTTAAGTTTGCAGAAATGATTAGACAATGATGTACTGTAACGTTGCTGTTAATAAAAACACAAGTTCTTTATTTCGAATGTTCTCAGTTGTCTTACGTAGTTTTCTGTATACTGATGTGTCGGCCTGTCCCCGACATCGTTGCCGTCACCATCTGTTGCATTTCGCCATCGTCACCGTAGGCCGCACCTCGTGCCACCATCGCTGTCATCATGATCGTTTAGGTCTGTAATGAAAACTTTTCATGCACGGAAAGGAGAAAGGCGCAAAGTGACAAAGAGTTAATGGTTGTTTATTTTGGAGAGATTTTTTCGTCATAATTATAAAACTCCACATTCATTAAATTGGAGAGAGAGACCAATCGTTCTTCCTAACTTAGATCTACTTCGTTACGGAGCTAGGAAGACTATCCACTCGCTATCACTCTTTTAGGAATTAAATTCCTATTTTCCGTTTTTCTGAATTACATCTTGATTTTGCATCCGTGCACCACGCTCCCGAAAAACAGACTGACTAAAAAGCTTTTTTCTTTTCTCGTTCCCACGATTGTGACGTAATTGCCTAAAATGGGGACTGAGCCTGTTACCACGCACCTTTTAGATCAGAGTTCAGGTAATGTTTATTCTTAGTCCGAGAGCTAACTTGTTTCCCAGATTCTCGTGTCAAGTTTTTGCACTGGTCAACCTAGATACCAAATCTCTACTAGCTGATGTATTCGTTCACATACATACATCCATTATGTAACAGTACGATATCTATATATTTTCTTTATTAAATGTACATTATAGAATCTTTTCTTAAAAATCTAAGTTTATTTTGCCTATATAGTATTTTTTGTTGGTCAGGTTTTCTGTACTGTATATTGTATTTTAGTAGATTATGCTTTTCTAAAACAATTACTTTGCAAAGAGGAATTCTAACTATTTTTACAGTTGCATTTTTTTAAAATTTTACTTTTCTTATTACTGTTAGAATCATACTATTGTTTTGTTTTTATTATTGTTGTTATTATAGTTGCCATCTTTTCTACCAATTTTATTTTTATCTTTGTCATTTTCATTTAGTATTTTATATGCCTTGATAATCAGTTCCGTTCGAAATTCCGTCCAGATTCCCCGAGTTCGACAGAAAGATTCCCGAGTTCGACAAAGTACACCTGAAGAAGGTCGGAGGTTACATCGGCCGAAACGTTGTGATAAAAACATCCAAGATGAGAACAGTAGTCCGAATATACCAAATTCTACAAGCTATAACTAAGTTTTAATTTACTTTTATTAAATATTTTATGTAGAGGATTAGTTGCAGGAAAATCTTTATTAACAAGATTTAGATATGACTGACCTAGTTTGGTTTTTATCATTTTATTATATAGCAGAGTGAACCAAATAATCATTCTATTCTCCCTATTATTATTTTTGGTACAACGTTTTTGATATTTAATTAGTGTTAACATACTGACTACTTTTTTAAAGATGTAGTATATACGTTACTTAATTTATTAAATGCTTTTTCAGTAGTTAATTAGAAGTCTGCATTCGATAAAATGAAGAATATGTTTCATAATGGATGGAGTTTTCTTTCGTGTATGGCTTATATATATTCTTATCTAAATTGAAGGTAATATCTAGGAGGTTTTTTGATTTTATATTTGCTAATATTTCTACTTTTTATATATTTAAATATTTCATCTGATAGTTCCCAAAAATGTCCTCTTAATTTCTTTTGCTCACCATTATTTCTTAATTCATCTTATATGATCTTAAATAATTCATCTCATATGATCTTAAATAATTCATCTCATATGATCTTAAATAATTCATCTCATATGATCTTAAAAAGTTCTACACTATCGCTTTTGTAATCTGGGAACTTGTTCCAACACTATATAACTTTATATTACTCTGTTAGTAAAAAAAAATCAAATCAACTGGTTAACATACTGTTGTACATTAAAATAATATAAGCATTTTCTCTTTCATTGAAAACTGTCTTGGTTTTCCCTTTTATATTCATGATTTACATAATTTTATCATAAAATACTTTGATTATAAGAGGGAGATGTAGTTTGCTTGAAGTATTGGGTGTTTATATATATATATATATATATTTATAAAGAGAGAGAGAAAGAATTTATATAAGGCTATTACCAATGCGGAAATATGCCATGTAGATAGAAGGAGAACTGTTTTAACTTATTTATTCCTTTGTTTTTATAAATCTTAATTACTTCTAGTTTCACTTCGTTCACTGGAGATGTACATGTGAAGCCCGTATATTATATTTCGGGGAAAAAAGATTTTTTTTTGCAAGGTGAAACAATGGCAATTGTGATGATAGAGAGACAGATCCACACTGAACATATGCTGCAGTAGAACAATATCAATTTGAAGTTATTTATTGTTTGGAGAAATTGGATTAAAAAAAATATTTTTTTATTCACCTGCCTATTTGATTATAATAACTAAGATCCCCAAATATGTTTGGTCCTTTCTTTTTCCCAATCTCAAACAATTCCCATTACAAAAGTTACATAAAAATGTGAGAAAATAAAGTGCAACACACATAATAATATGACAATTAAAATTTTGTTAAATTTTCAATTCACATTACACTCAACACTAAAAAATCCCTGTTGACAGAAAAATACATTCATAAATATTGACTAAATATAAACAACAAAATTAATTAACTTCCAATATGGAAATCAAATTTATTTCAATTTCTGTTGCATTCAAAAATTGATGTGTTTTTTTTTTCATCAATTGTTTTCAATCAATAAAAGATCGAAATTGTCTCTTTTCTACAGAAATGTAAAAAGTTCAAAGATATTCCTCCTCCTCTTCCCCAAAAAATCCATACCAACAAAATGATTAACTTTTTTGTTTTGTAAAAGATTATCTGATAAATAAAAGTCAAAATGTTGGCCACCTTTCTAGATTATTCTGTAAACCCGAAAAAAAAATTATAGATATAAATCCTAGAAAAGATTCTCCAAGTTAACCTTTGGACATTTTGCTGCAGGTTTGATGTTGAGAAAAAGTCTTTGAAGTGTGTAAATCCGTATTAAAAAGACAAATCCTCTTTATGTTCTGACACTCCAAGTTTGATTCCAATATTCATTAAAGAAATTGCCTGTTAAAAAAAAAGAATTCAGTGAAAAACAAACAAAAAAAAACACAGAAAATAAACGAGTATTCTTATAGAAATACATGGACATATATTTTATCCATAAAAATTACATAGCACACTGAATCCCCTGCTAAAAATTTAATAGTAATTAACAAAAGAATCGTATAATGTGAAAATTTTGTGATTAATCAATAATATTCTGGAAAATGTTTTTTATTAGATGATAAAGAGGAGGTAAGAGGAAGGAGGTATTGTACACGTCTTGCCAAATGTTATGCCCTTATATAAAAAAAAGAAACATTAATTTTTTCAAAATCCGAACCATGTTTAAAAAATAATGAGGCAGAGGATAATTTAACTTTAATTTTTTTCAAAATAGTTGGTGTGTTTTAAAAATACTCACACTGTGGATGTACGAACTAAAGACAATAAATTAAATGTTCATTTATTTTCAAAATATGAGCAGGTGTTCAAAGATGATCTCGACTATTATTATTATTTTCATTTTTCATCTTCTTGTCTCATGCTTTCAACTTTTCCTGTTTGTTGTCATTTCGCTTGAGTCACCCGCTAGAATCAGGTCGTCATCAACTGATCCCCTCCATATCTTATGCAGCCTACCACGTGGCTTTTGACCATCAACTTTGGATTGTTTCAAATGACTGACAGCTGGTGATGTGACCATACCAGTTGAAATGTCGTTCTCATGGAGGCCTGTAGAGTGAGACAGGCAATTTTCTTCATTCATCCAAGATTGTGTCATTTTCACGTTTCTTCGTCAACCACATCTCGCAGCATATAAGAGTACAGGTCAAACATGTGTTGTATGCTGCCATTCTCGCATACGATGGGATCCCGACGTTTTGTAAAATAGCTGACAGGTGTCTAAAAACTCTCTATGTGGTGGATATACATTGTCTTATAATTGTGTCAGTTAGCCCACTGGAATCAATTATCCTACCTAGTTTTATTAAGGATATATTAACCAAGGCAAAAGTTACAAGTAGTGTTCAAAAAGTATCAAGACTAAGGATGTATTAACCAAGGACAATGAAGCGCTCATATTTTTCCATATATACGAGGTGTGTTTAAAAAGTAAGGAGACTGAGGATGTATTAAGCAAGGACAATAAATTAAATGTTACCTATTTTTTTTTTCAAAATGTAACAAAATGGAGGACATCTTAACCAAGGACAATGAAACCTTAATTTTTTCAAAATAAGAGGTTTGCTGAAAAAGTATTTCAAGTATTAATATAAATTAAGTACAATAAATTAAAAATATGAAAATATGAGGTCTGTTTAAAAACTAATGAGATTAAGGATGAATTAACATAGCCAATAAATTAAACAGTTTCTTTTTAAAATACATACAAAAAGTTCAAAAAGTGTCAAGACTGAAGATGTATTATCATGATCATATTCGGATTTAATGTCCATTTTAAATGCTGGCATGTGTTTTTAGAAATTGATTTCCAAACTAACCTATCTCTGATCAGGCCTTTATTTATCCCTCTTTCTCTCAAGTCCATCCTTATCAATTTCTCCTTTCGTGCACTTGAATTAATGTTTTATTTTAGCCATATATGTTACGCACACTTTTCTTAATTCTTATTTTTTGTAATTCACCCCTGAGAAACGCTGAGTTTCCCTGCTAGTATATATCTATATGAAGTTATCTTGTTGATTTCTCAAAAACAGATCTAAGACGCATTGGATCAGCAAAATCGATATTTAATTCTGCCTGACGAGTGAAGTACATAATTTTTCAATCCAGGTCATTCACATAATGAAAAGGGAATTCAAATCTTTTTCATTGATTACATACTATATCCGCCCACATATATACTTCGTTAAGAGAAACTTGTAGATAAACATTACTATTTTATAAAGTTAAGGGAGATAAATATCTTTTTAATAATTAAAAGTTAGCTTACATACATTTTAAAGATATTTCATAAACAACATTTCTTTTATTATAGATGGATCACTGCTTATTAAGGCCCGGGGCACCGGGAGGATAAGGGTTAAAAAGATTTCTGGCTGAATGTTGGTCGCTGTCACAAGAGGATTGGAAACAGTGGGTGGAATGTGGAATGGGCAGAGGATTACATTGTAGGTCTTGATTTTCGAAGAGTTCAGTTCAACAGGTATTTGTTTACATTAGACTTAACGATGACCATGCTGTAGTAGGTTGGGAAGCAGCCACGTGGTATCAGTTCCACGGATGGAATCTTCTAGGAAAGAAGCTTTGTTCATGGAAGTTCTGTTTAGTTTTTAGTACAGAGAGAGACAGAGAGAGAAAGGAAAGTTCTTTGCTGTAGATGTTTTACAAGGTATGATCAGGTATTGGAGCATACTTGAGCATCTAACATGAATATCACGATACAATAGAAAGAGGTTAGCAACATTTCTTCTGTGTTGAAGAGGCTGCAGAAATGAGAAGAGGTCACCTCCCACCAGATTGCAAAGATGATTATGTACTGTCAAGACAGAAAAGAGTGCTCTGAGTAGCACCTCTCCAGATATGACAGTAGTACTCTATCTTAGGACGTATCTGGCTCTTATATAGGTAGAGGATTGGATCAGGAATCAGGTACTTTCTGGAGCAGTAGAATGATCCAACCATTTTTCCAGCAACCTTAGAAACAGATTTGATGTAAGTCTTCCATTTAAGGCCTGGGGTGAAAGTCAATCCTAAAATCTTATCAAAGAGGGGGGATTCCTCAAGGAGAGAGCCATTCATTTTAACCAAAGAGAAGTGAGAATCTGAGCATTGGTGGTGAAAAGAGAGAAGCTTGGTTTTTAGAGACGTTAAAAGTAACAAGCCACTTCTTCCCCCATTGTACAACGTGCTCCGAGTCGGAGGAAAGAGAGTCAGAAAGATCATGATCATCAATGCTCTTTGAAGTGCTGCCATAAATAGTTGTGTTGTCTGCATAGATGTCAATGAATGATTTGGAAGATCAAGAAGAGGGTTGGGCCTAGAATGGATTCTTGAGGCACGACGGCATTCATGCTGTGTGCTTCGGACTTTTATAGACCTATCGGAGAGAAAGGATTTGAAAGTTGAGGACATTTCCATAGCTAATAGTTTGTGGAGTAAACCTTTGTGGCAAACCCTATCGAAGGCCTTGGATATATTATTTGTATTTCATTTTTCAACTAAGAAAACAGGAACATTTTATTTAAATTAAGATAATTAATGGAAACATTATTATTTACAATATATTCGGATAATATTTACACTACTTCTATTACTTGACAATTAATATTTGTTTTCATGGGAGGGTTGGGCTGGGGTCCTCTCCCAGGATTTCCATTTAGTCAATGATTTGTCAAGGGATATAGAGAGAGATATAGTTGTTAGGGGAGAGGCATCATTCTCTTCCGTAATGTTAGTTATGAAGAAAGTAAATACATAAAAAAACATAGTTCAATTAAAATGAAAAAAACAAAAATGAATTTCGATATATTCCAGACCAACGGCAGTGAGATATCAGTCGCAATATGACTATTAGAATATACCGATATATTTCTTATATCATCCAGATATCATTTATTTTTCTATGTAAAGTACGAATCGAAAGCTACGAGGTAAACACTGTTTAAATTGCTAGCTTTTCAACATTATTATTAAACATGGTTGCCACGATTGCCATGAGAAAGCTGAAAGTATTGTTGAGGCTTTTAAACTGACGCTTTGAAAATCTGTCGAAATTTTGCTTCTAATCATATTTCGTGTATACAACAAAAAAAAAAGTACATGTGTTGATACTTAGCCACTACACACATCCGTTCTATACATTTTTTTTTTTTTACTTGAAGTTTGAATTTGCCGACACACACACACTAAAAGGATCTCTTCAAAATTAGATTCTTTATTTTATTTAATAAAAAAAACATCTATTAAATTTTACACAATAAATAAAATTCTTTTTTACTAATCCTATTTACTAAAATAATGTAGCATTCTGCTTATGGGCAACACTGAGTACGTACAGCTAGTATATATATATATATATATATATATATATATATATAAGCAAAGACATTTGCGTGTGTCCTCACATCACGACTCATTATAATCTTCGACTTTGAGTAAAACAATGGCATATTTGGAATCAGCAGATCTTTTAACATGGTTTTACGTGATTAAAAATAAAAATAACTGGTTATATTTTAGTTAGAATGTTATTGTTGTTGTAACAGCATTCAGCCTGGTTGGGTTTAGCTTGCTTCTTGTTTGGCTTGCACTACATCCTGAATCATGGCGGCAAATGCACAGTGGTCTTGAGCAATGTCACACGAGATGGCTAACCAATTGCGATTCCACCATCGAAGGCCGACCACCTGTGGACCAGAGAGCTCAGCTAAGTTCTCCTTCATGGTTGTCATCCAGGTCCTGAGCTGTCCACCAATACATTTGTTGCGCCAAAGAGGTAAAGAGGATTACATCGCAAATTAACTCTCCCTCCGAGCTGTATGCCCAAACCATCGAAAACATCGCTGAAACAGGACAGATGGCAGAGACTTTAGATTGAGGTGTTATCAGAGAACAGCAGTTAGAAAACAGTTGAATCGTTGGCAACGCAAGATGCAGCAAAGGCCATCATTGTAAAAAATGTCCAACTTCTGCCGATCAACACCCTCATTGGCGATGTCTCGCAGCCATAGAGGAAGATTAACTGGATGACAGATTGGTAAATACGCCTCTTTGTTAATATTGAGATCTCCTGATGCTCCCATAAGGACAAAGGTGGATCTTGCAGCCCTAACTCGATGATCGACCTCCACCGTGCCATGCCTAGATGAAACAACAGTGCACCTAAGGTACATGAATGACTCCACATCCTCCAAAATAACACCATTCAGAAATAGCGGCCTCCAGACCCCTGGAGAGACCAAGGTGGAGATTTAGAATATATACAAAATCGAAACTCTTAATCGAAAACAAGCTCTGGCGTGTACGTAGTAGCTATAACAAATTCGGTGCAAGTTTAGAATTGGACATTGTATTTGCCAGCCAAGGAGATAACTCACCTTGGCTGGCAACCCAATGTTCAATATGGCATCGATATATTAATGATCTTTGTTTACCCATAAAATTTGATTTTTTTTTTAAAACAAAAAACACTCGATCAATTTACGTCATTTTAGGTATATGATACATGCTTTCCGTCATGGGTACGTACATCATAAAGATATTTCTTCATTTATTTTTTTTCATGTCGGTCGAATTCTAAACTTGCACCACAAATTCTTTATTTGAGACTGTTTTCTTGATTGATCCATTTTACTGATTGATTAAAAAAGAAAATGACTGCAGATAAATAAAAGATTAATATTTCATTCATTGGTAAGTGGCTATCTTCTTGTGTTTTGTACAAAGATTATTCATCTAATAGCATGTGTTACTCAGTCAGAAACTGTTAAATAGAGTGAAAAAAGCATTTCCTTTAAACTAAAAGGAATAATGTAGACTTGTCTATTATGTCACATCAGTAAGCAATAGAGACAGTGAAAGGAGAAGAAACCAATGGACTGTACTCTAAGTAAAAATTGTTTCCTGAAATTTTTTGCCTTTTCCATCTGTTATGACAAAATGAAAAATAAGCAGAACTAATTTATTTGCCTTATTTTGTCTTTTATAAACATCATTTTTTTGAAAAATTGCTAAACCTTTTGTTTTCACAATAAAAATAGGAAATGATCCATTTGAAAATTATCACGAAATTGAATTTTCTTCTCATAAAACAAGACAAAATTTGCATTTCTTTCAGGTTGAGCAATAATAAATTATTATTTTACTTCTGAAATAAATTATACATTCAAAATTTTCTATAGTGATATTTTATGGTCCTAAATACGATCCGAACAAAGGCAATTACCGTTGCTAATATTTGATAAAATCAAAAATGTCATCATCATCAAGTTTTGGCATTTAAGATGCTGCGAGTGTCCAGGACTCCGGGGTGGGTAACAACAGGGAATGTCTCACACCTGCTCTTCATACGGTCTGATCACAAGGATTGATATTAATCAGGTTGCATGTAGTCAAACTACTTCTTGCACACTCAAGCTAGGCCTTCCTCGATCTACCATGCTCTCTATAGCATGGAATTGATCCGAGAGGTGGCATGCTGTACATGGCTAAACCACCTGAGACGCCGAGTGTGTAAGGCATCCATAATCCCACCAATACCAAGTTTCTGATGAAGTATGGTTGAAGGGACCCTTTCCTTCAATTTGCAGCCGCACATCCACCTCATGCCAAAGCCGTTGCAGATCAGAAGTGTTTGGGCCTATATCTCACTGCCATGCATGATGGCAGCGCAAACAGACTGAAAATATGAAAATGGAAATTCTTACTCTCATTAGCCTCCCTCTATCTCCCCCCAATAGATAATAAATTATTTTTTATTTCCAAACCTTTTTAAATTTTGCTTGAATCTTTCGCAAATCTGTGACCAGTTTATCATGATGTGGATTGTTTACAGAATAGTTTTTCAAGTGATCCAATAAAGAATCTAACACGGAACCAATTCTGAAAGGAAAAAGATGCAAAAGAATGAGTGAGAAATATTGGCAATTTATTAAAAAAATTTTTTTACTTTTGTCCACTACAAACAAGGCATATTGCCACTGAAGAATAAAGGGCTACTGTGATGGGGGGGGGGGGGCAAACTGGGTGGAGAGTTGGGCAGCAACAGTTTTGTTCACATTACACATAAATTTCTGCATGTTGGTACAGTCAGGGAAACAGAGAGTAGGAAGGGAATTCCAAAGACAAGCTTTCAGAGGAAAGAACAGATCATAAAAGAGAATCTTCTGGCATCTAGGGACCTTTATAGTGGGGGTGTAGGATTTGGCTGCTAGTCAGGTGTATTTTTGTTGAGGGGGTACAAGTGCAGAAAGTTCATCAATGCACATTTCATGGAAATACTTGTAAAATAAGCACAGGGATGCAATATGCGACAGAGGTTGAAGTTTGGCAGACAGTGCAGGACCTATTAGATTAGAAATTCTTTTTTGTGTCCTGTCACAAAAGGGAGAGGCTAATGATTCATATGCCAGCTGATATGGTGGCTTAAAGTACTTTGAGAACTATCTGAAGAATTCTTTTAAAATGGTATGATTCATTATAAGAGTTTACTTCAATTTCATTATAACAGAAGTTTAAAAAAAAAATTTTTTCAATTTGATTATAACAGAAGTTTAAAAAATTTTTTTTTCAATTTGATAACAGAAGTTTAAAAAAAAATTTTTTTTCAATTTGATTATAACAGAAATTAAAAAAATGTTTTTTTCAATTTGATTATAACAGAAGTTTTAAAATATTTTTTTTCAACTTTCTCTTTAAATGTGTAGACAGTTCAAGAATATTGCTGCATAAACGAAAAATATATTTTTACTAATAAGTCATCACTGATCAAGGCCTAAAGCCACTTGAGAATAAAGGTTAAAGAGATGGAACAATCGTCAGTTTAAAGTTGAAGAATATTATGAGAGGACTTATTGTTATAATAATTATTTGTTGACATTGAATTTGAAGACGACCATGCTGTAATCTGTAGAGAAGCAGTACCGTAGTAATGTCTGAGAGATACTAGAGTCTCTGATTGGTTGAACTGGATCATGTGAGGAAAGAAGGCACATTTTTTCAACTCAATTCAATTAATTTGGCAAAAAATAAAACAAGCATGCTTCAGCTGCCATGTAGGGAAAGGGTGGCAGAAATTTATACAAAAGCAGATTCACCCTTGCATTGCTGCGTTGTTGGCGCATTTAGTACCTCTCTTGGGAGACTATTCCCAGGTCCAGGGATCCTGATTGAGAAAACAGCCTTCCTCCTTGTGGTGTCCGCATAGACCTCTTTCTGGACGCCATACTTTAACAATGGTCTGATGAGGGAGACATAAAGTGGTAGAAATATTTCAGGAGCGAGTTGTCAGAAAGAACGAAATAGAGTTCTCCTTGCTTTGTTTGCAGCCTGAATGCAATGTTTAGATAACCATGTTGTAATCTGCAGGAAAGCAATTTTGTGGTAATGTGTCCCACATACAGGAAACTCGTGTGAAGAAGCTCTGTGGAAGTTCTAACTGACGCTAGGCACGTGGAAGAAGAAGGGTCATCACTTATCAAGGTCGAAGGTCACTCGAAGATAAGGGTTAAAGAGATGGAACGATTGCTAGTTGAAAGGTGAAGAACCTCATGACAGAATTGAGGATGATTAATGGAATAGGCTAAGTTTAGTTACTTGTGGGGACGGTATGAGACAGGAATCTGTTGACATTGGGTTTGAAGATGACTATGTTGTAATCTGCAAGGAAGCAGTTCCACGACAATGTGTTCCACAGATGAGAAACCCTTGTGAAGAAGCACTGTTCGTGGAAATTCTACCTGATATGTGGCACACGGAGGAAGAAAGGAAATTTGCTTTTCAGTGTGGTAGCAAAGCAAGTTCTTGCTGTGAATGTTCTACAAGGAGGAACCAGAGATTGGAGCTCAGTTGAGCACCTTCCATGGAAATAATGATAAAGTAGAGAGAGGTTAGCAACATCTCTTCTGTGAGAAAGGGGCTGTAAGAAACAGAAGAGATCACCCACACTAGATTTTGAACTCTGTCTAGGCAATGAAGAGTGCAAAGAGTATCTACAAAAAAACGGATTCAAGAATTGGCTAAAAGGTCAGATGTTCTTAAAACGTCTCCAAGGTTCTTTTGAATTTAGAGTTTGGTCATAAGCAAAACAGAGAATCTCTGCCCTTGGTCCAAATAAGGGTCTTCAAAATTTATTGTGTTGCACAAACATTGAAGAATTTCAATGATCTAATAAATAAATAAAAAATCTAATTCATAAAAATGTCATTTTAAAAACTCACCGAGGTTTTACTTCAGGATTATCATTCAATAAAATCGACCAAGCTGAAATAAATCCATGAAAGAAACCAATCTGGGTGGAAAAACAAAAACAAATGTTAAAGACAAAAAAATAAACGTTTATTTCAGGTCAACAAGAACGAAGAAAAAAATTAAATTAAATTTAGAATATGAAACAACCACAAAATTAAATCCATTTAATCTCCTCGTTAAGCAATGAAAATGCTATTTCAGAATTAAGCGTTACAAACCTATGAACTGACAAAGCTTCTCATAAAAACGAAAATGCTATTTCAAACTTAAGTGTAGCACACCGACAAAAATGCATATTCTACACTTCATTTTTTCTGTCCTTGAAGGAGAAATCTTTCTGGACTGAGGCAATTTTTATTTTGTCCCAATTCAGAGTGCCTCGTTTTGGGGAGCTGGATTTTCACCATATTAAAAACCGACCATGTATCTAATTCCTCTCTCGTGGGGAGAGAAGTAAATAGGGACTGCTGAAAATGGTATTTCAAGCTTAAGTGTGACAAATGAATGGCCAGAGCATCTTATAGACATGCTTGTAACCATCTAAAATAATAAACCATGATACTTATTCTTCTTATTAGATTTGGTATTCTATTATTGGGGAAGGGTAACACAGGTGGTATAAATTTATCCTTTTTTCATGGGTTAATGGGAACATTATACTTTCTGTAGAAAAAGTTTTTACTTGTAATTTTAATGAAACTGTAACTACACACAAATGACAAAATTGGACAGATTCCCAAAATGTGAATAAATTCAAATTATTTTTATATTCTGCAATCGGGTTTCATTATACAAAATGAAAAACTTGTTTTTAGACCATAACTTCAGCCATGTAAACTCTATTTTCACAGTTTTCATCATAACAGTATCGATTTTGATTGTTTTGAGTATTTTCAGATTCAACACCACCTTCCACTTATTAAAGGTTCAAAGGGTGTCTCAGCATTCTGAACACATCCTGGGACAAGTATTCTAACTAGTAATCTCTCTCTCTCACTTTTCTCCATATTATTAATTTCACCCATTTTGAAATTTTTATTCATTTCAAGTTTATTAACTTGAGGATGATTCTTGGCAGAAGCGAAAGTATGAGCTATGTTTTTATTTTCACTCCAATATTAAAAGATATATCAACAAAAGAAATGAAAAATTAAATAAAAGTTATCTATTTCGTTTAATCAAAGTTACTTGAATAAAAAAATACTCCCTAAATACACACATATATATGTTTTAATCATTACACTGCGTACACATGCCTGATAGACTCTTCCCTTGCATTATACATAAAAAATATATACATTACAGTCACTAGCAGGAAATGTTTAATTAGTGAAATATCAATCTTGGTAAACAAAAAAGCAGGCAAATTTACAAATAAATTAATAATCAGATTGTTCATTTTTTGGGGGGAGAGGGGGGCTTGTTTTTCCTGTACAACTCCAATCAGTTTCAACTAAGTCAAAATTAAGAGAAAGAGACTGAGTGCACATGTGTGTGTGTGTGTGGGGGGGGGGGGGCAGAAAATAATTATTTGATGAAACGAGAGTCATCTAACTCCCCATCATGCATCATTTGAAATCTTAGTCCTCATAGCAAAATTAATATTTTTAGTTTTCAGAGAAAACTGCCATAACAGAGGAAAAAAGGCAAGAAGAGCAAGAGGAAGCTAGAAAAGACAGGAAAAAGAGAAATAAAACCTAGCCAAATAGCAATGAAAAAATAAGGAGATAAGGCTCTAGCAATTTGGCAGAAATTTTTTTTTTTTTTTTTTAAACAAAAAGCAGAGAACTCACATCGATGGGCGGCTCTGGATTAAAAGCGGCATTCTGCTAAAAAGCAGAGAACTCACATCTGAGACAATAATAAAGAGATAAATCTAATGTGAAATAAAAAAGATAGTTACTTCCATTCCAATATGACTTCCCATAGAATATCCCATGTTGTATCCGTCACGCTTTCCAGTTTCAGATGCATGCTGGCGTCCTTCGCTAAAACCTTTTTCCACAGAACTACAACCAAAATAAATACAAAGTTTTATTAACAATTTCATGTTTTCTTTTTTCTAAATAAAAAAACAAAACAAACAAAAAAGATTCCAACCAATCGGTTACAAAATCTTCAAAAAAAAAAAAAAAATTTGGTTTTCATAAATTACACATTTATTTGTCACTAGCAGGGCTACCCGGCGTTGCTCGGGGGCATAAAAATATAAAATAGAAGAAAAATCGTGTATGTAACATATTTATATTCAAACTTCAATTTCTCTCCCTCTCTCTATAGCCGTCTCTTTATCTTTCTAATTTTCTTTTTCCTGGTCGCCCCGTTTCACTGCTACTTTCTCTTTTTGCCTTTTGCGAAAGCTGTTTCTTCCCCACCATTCCTCTTCCGTTGCCCAGGGCAAAAGTATGATATATTTCTATAAAAAGTACCACCTCTGTCTGCGCCTTCTATATACGCACCTATCGCCGCCCCGGTGCGCATACTATATACGTACATATCGCCGCCCCGGTGCGCATACTATATACGTACATATCAACGCCCCGGTGCGCATACTATATACGTACATATCGCCGCCCCAGTGCGCATACTATATACGTACCTATCGCCTCTCCGGTGCGCATACTATATACATACGTATTGCAGCCTCAGTGTGCATACTATATAGTCTATTTTTAGAATTCTTTATCATTTTGAGAAGAGCAGACCCTACAGCCTCTTAATGGATCACATCCAAAGAATCCCAGTAAAACCTTCATAGCAAGACCTTGTTTTTCTACCAACACTGCAAAGAATTCTCCTTTATTCCTCTGTGCACCTACAGTCAAACAGAACTTACATGAACAGAGCTTCTTTCCAATTATTTCCCACTTGTGGAACACGCAACTGTGGGACTGCTTCCATACACACTACAACATGCTGGTTTTCAAGTCCAATGTCAACAAATACCTGTTGAGCCGTCCTCTAAAGTAATTAAACTTTGGTCATTTCCTCCACCGCTCTAAATCTTTTCATAGTACTTCCATAATCGAACTAGCAATCTCACTAACCCTTATCCTCAAGTGGCTTTTGGCTTCGGTAAGTGGTGAACCATTAGTATTAAGAAAAATATATTCAATTAAAAAAAAAAAAAACCTTAAGTTTTATTAAAACAAACCCTGAAGAATTCATGCAAAGCAAACACTTTAGATTCAACTAAACAGTAGTGTTGTGCGGTAGTAAAATTTTATTTTGGTGTTATCGGGTTTCGTGTATTTTTAAGTTGATACCTCAGTATTAATATCAGCAGAGCCCGTTCTAAGAATTGGCCCAATTGGAAACTTGTTAGCAGGATCCTCATTCATACAAAACTTAAAGAGTAATGGTGCTTTATGATTTGTACAGTATGTCAGCTCCAGCAAAAATCTTGCAAGGCTTAAAGGTTCCAACATTTGGTCACAATTTTGTCCATTTCCATTCATCATTTTCAATCATCGATCTGAAAATATCATAATTCCTTATCTTCAAGTGGCTTTTGGTAAGTGCTAACTCATTAATATAAAAAAATACTAAAAATTGAAAGGCCATATGAAAGTTGTAATGTTTTATTATAAGTCAAGATAAGTATTGACATAAACTGTCTGTGTTGATGTTTTTTTTAAACAGACAAGTCTCAGCAATTGTCTTCTTTTTCTTTAAACTAAAATGGTGACAATAAACTAAAAAAAAATTAGCATTCTACCATGGTTGAAGAAACAGCTGAACAGATCTGGTTGCTTCTTCTTGTGGATATCACACTGAGGTGAACTGAAAGAAAATTTGTCCTGAAAAGGACAGGGTTTGTTCTGAAAAGGACAGAGTTATCCACAAGTGTCGTAGTACATTATTGCACTGAAAAGGACAGCTTAATCTCAAGAGACTAGTCTGGTCAATGGCTGGGCAAGCGAAGTTAGTCAACAGCAGGTCAAAATTGTCAGAACATTAGCAGGAGCAGCTGATCAAGTCAATGGCTGGACTAGTAACATTAGTAAACAACCAGACGAAATCGCACGAGTTATAATCGGAGCAACTGATCATGTACTCAGTTAAATTAAAACAAACGTCCTGTTGCCAGTCAGAAAAATAAATTAATCCAGTAATTTAATACGGTTCCAGGACAAGAGATCAAATACAAACCAAAGGCTACCAGTGAAAAATGCTATCTCATTCATGGACGTGAACTAACGGCCCAACAACTGAAATCAACAAGAAGCTCCCTCAGCTATGTCGAGCCCCTAACAACATTTAAGGAAGAGACTGACATGAGAATCCCCCTTCTGGGGTCCTCCCTCCTGGCTCAGAAGCACCATATATCCAGTGAAAAACACACAACAGCCCGAGAACAATAATGGGGTAATGAAAAGTTGCTATGGCCAGACGAGGTTACAAAACTGACCCAACCATCTGTGAATGTAGAGAGAACCATATGATAGAATACTGTCTTCTTTGCCCGCTACTGCCCAAGCAATGCAGCTTGAAAGATATTGCGCAGTGCAATAATAATGCAATGGACTGCGTAAAAAGTGAGAAACTTGTATTATGACGCTCGAATTCTCCACCTCCTTGCAGTCTCTTCGTCTTGGGAGCATCTTGGCGCTGAGGTCAACGAATGGTATGGCGTAGTCTGTTATCAATCATTTGTCCTCCCATATTGCGTTATTGATCTCGGGCAAGGTCTGATCTGGAACTGTAGGGCTACTGAAGAAAACATTCAAGGTGACGGCGTCACAGATGTTAAGAAAAAGAATAAGAATCAACTCAAGTTTAAAGAGTAAGAGAAAACAATTTATATGTATAAAAAAAATTAGAGAAAAATACAGTTCAAACCTTTCCCACTGTTGTTTGTGTGTGACACTGATCAAGTATTGGTAAAAGTTCTTGTCAATAGTGTGGCTTAGGGCATGAGCGTAAGGTCTGGGCTCAGGAATCAAGTTGGAGACACTTGGCAGCAGCGGGTGTGGGCTTTGGTCTGACATTCACTTTCAGACAGTCTCTCTGACTCTCATTCCAATCTGCCATCAACTCTCTGAGGGCCTGCTTATATGGACATGAGCTCACTGTTAGCTCCGCCAATGCCCATCTATAGCGTCTTGGTCCTGATCCAGCCCCCCTTTTCTGCCCATCAATGCTGACGTGACCTCGGTACCTCCTCCCTTCAAATCTCGGTCAAGCAAAATTAAATTTAGACATTTTTCTTTTATCTCCCTTTAGTCAAAGCAGAATCAAAATCAAGTGCTCTTAATTATCTGGGGTTCTCCTTCGGTCAACCGTCAGGTGTATCAATACAATTATCTAGGGGATCTCATTCTATTTTTGCCTATCTTAGCTACAAGCGTTTAATTCTGGAAGATGGTCGCTCCGCTCGGTCAAGTGTCCCAGCATGTCCTGTGACTAATTTCTTTTCCCTCCCATTGTTCTCAAGTTCGGCCAGCTTAACAAAATCCTCAAGCATGACTTCGGGGAGAATGGTCTTTTTGATTCCAAGTGGTTAATCCCCTAAGTGGTGACTTCGTCCATCAGCCGACGAGGCATTTCATTAATGACATTTAATTTGAAGTGGCAGGTCTGGAGTCAATTTCGTTATTATCTATTTTCTGTTTTAAGTGATTTCTTAAGACGATAATTTAACACTGATCCGGGGAACACGGATGAACTCTCAAAGTCATCTATGCACAATTCTATTTCGCCAACAGCTGCCAACCCGAGGTCAGTGATTTATTCTAACAAGCCACTTGACTTACAATAATTCCATCTCTCCAATAAAATGATGATGGTTTGAAACCCCAAGATCGACCATGTCACAGTATGACCACATGCTTCAAAGACACGCAAAGAATAAGAATAGCGATTGACAGAGTTCCTGGGAGCAGAAAAGAATATTGATTCAATTTTAAAAAATTAGGCACAAGGCCCTCAAAAGTGGTCTTCCCTTGTCCATCATACTCTTAATTAGATACATTCTGACCCATTCATCGAAGCACGTTTCCTTTCTCTTGCACTTCAGCAGTCATCACAATACTACATTTATTCTATAGGCTACCCTATTTAAAATATCTCCAATCACATGAATTTAATTTTGTTGATAAATATATATTTATATACACTTTGATATTGACGATCGGCCAAGTAGCCGGCCTGAGGCAGTTTTTTGTTCGCTGGCTGCTAAACTCACGTTTAACAGACTAACGACATCGATGGACCAAAAATGAATTTAGCATCTGGTTTTGTTCAACCTGCGAAGAACAGGTGGAGCAAACTGACAGCGTCAGGTTTGTTACAAAGGAAGTGGTTGTTGTAAACTATCTCCAACATTGTGGGGCTCAATTAGAAACTCGTTATGAGGGGCCTCTACCCTACAAAAGCCCAAGAGTGATGCTTTAAGCTTCGTGCAGAAGGCCAGTGCCAGCCAAAAAATTATTGAAGGATTAAGGATTTAATATTAGTCACAAGAAGGTTCCTAAATTCGAAAAGATGCACCAGTAGAAGGCCGAAGGTTACATTGGCTGAAATGTAAATATAACAATCAAGATGAGAATAGTAGTCCGAATAATACAAATTAGCAATCTTCATCGAAACTCTTGAAAATACTAAATTCCTTTCATAGTTTGTATTTAAAATGACGATTTTGTTTATTTTTTACTTGATAATTTGCCAAAATGACTCAATGACTTCGAAACAGAAGAAAAGCAATCATACTCTCGCTCTCTCTGTACAAGGACTGATTTCTAGGTGCTACATAATGTCTACGGCAAATTAAATACTAACACTCACCTGGCAAAAAGAAATTCCCCTACCCTTCGTCCATTATAAACAGAATTTTATAATAAAATCTGAAACAAAAAGTAGTTTTGTATTTGGATCATTCAGACTGTTATTCTGATCTTGGTTGGTATATTCACACTATTTCGGATTTCGGTTGATGTAACCTCCCACTTTTTTCAGAGATATAGACATATGACCTAATGATTAATTGTGCTAGTTAACAATCAGCTCTAAATGACAGTCTTCTGGAGGTTGAAAATAAAATTAACACTTCTACCCGATCATAGCTGACAGATTTCCTAGTAGTCCGAATAATACAAATTATCAATCCTCATTTAAAACACCTAGGTATGGGCAAATAGGATTGCAAATCCGCAGTGCCTAGTGTGGCGACTATGACAAAACCCTCTGAATGACAGTCACCAATAAGGTAGACAAAAACCAGAGAGGGGTTCCTCCTCCAAGAGTGATCAAAAAACCCTGATGGTGATTCAAAACAAATTCCAAAAACATAAAAAGCCTGTTTTTATTTTATTTTAAAAACTAATTTTTCTTGAATTTAAAAATAAATAAAATTTTCTCCTATGAAATTGTAGTGTAGTCTAACCCTAAGAAAAAAAAAAGGTTACAAAGACAATCCAACCTTCCAACAGATTTCCAGCACCACCACTTTCTCTCTGAAAATCCACTCACTGATTTCCATCAGTCCTTTCATTTATCTCAGTTGGTCTCCACATATGCTAATTAGTTATTCACATATGCAGATCAGACCCAACTATAAAAGTCTACAATTGTGAAGAGAAACCTTTTTTTACCCTGGCAGATGGGCAGTCACAACATGTGCAGCATCTCATTCTCTTTTCAGCTGGTAAGTGTTTCTCTTTATTGTCACATGTAGATATTTAAGAAATAACTTTTGTTAACATAAGCAGCTTGGTATGAATAGTTTGTGGTGCTACTTTAGTAGGCTGTCTACCTACCTGCATGTATTTACTTTTAGTTGCAGTACATCTGTAAAGCAGTCTACTTGTAACAGAAAACAAAATGTTGCCTTGTTAAAATCTTTATTCATTTTAAAGTAATAAACAAACATTCAACTAAAATCATAGAAAACAGTTGGAATAAAATGTTTAATTAAATCAAAGAGCATTCTGAAGTCAAATTTATTAACAGAGAGGTAGCAATTATATCTAATTTTACTGTAAACAGTTAAGGGTTTGCAAGACAGATCCCATACTAAATTAGCACTATTTTTTTTCTGTGAATTTCTTTGTTCAGAGCCTGGAGTGGAAGACTCTGATTAAGTCTGACAGGCAGACCCCACCCTCTTATAGAGGACTAATCAAAGGCCTGTTCAAAAAATAAATCGGATGAAGAAGAAAAGCTTTCTGTTGAGTGTAGTACCTGTAGGATCAGGGGGTCAGATTCTTAGGAGGGGTTCAACTTTCAAATTGGAATTCCCAAATAAGTATTTCCCTTTTCTTCCATATTCTTGTTTGGGATTATGGGCAATTTTCAATATGGTTGACTAGAAGATAAGTGCATTTTGTTCAAAGAATATATCGTCCAATTAATGTTAAATATAGTTTTTAACCCAAAAACGTCACAAATCATGAGTTTAAGTAAAAATAAGTAGTTTTAATTCCCAGCTTTTTTTACTTGTTAATCAATTTGACTGCTAAAGTTTTTGCCATTAAATCATATAAATGGGAATCTATTTAAAATTTTTCTAGAATTAAAGTATGACTAAGGACCCCCCCCCCCCCACACACATTTTTCTTACATTAAAAATCTACTTTGTGACATGGGGAGGCAATAGGGACTTTATTTTCTCAGGTTCAGTTTAATTTTCATAAAGGTAAACTCTCTAGATGTACCGTGCCCTCACTCAAAAGTAAAATTAGTTCAGTATGGTTTATACAGTAAGACATCAGATGTATTATACAGAAGGACATCCTTTAACTCAAGACACCCCCCCCCCTCCCAATATTGGACTAACACATCCATGGCTGACACTTTATAAAGCAGGTAAATAAGCCGTTTCTATAAGACAGTATTAAATCATCATTCGAGACCAGAACACGTCACATCCATTACACTGACACATGGCATTGATGATAGGATTTTTTGTAAATAATTATCATCATTATCCGGTTTTGATATTTAAGGTGCTGCAAGTGTCCTGAACACTGGGGTGGGCAATACCAGACAACGTTTCACGCCTGATCTCAATGCAATCCGATCCATAGGGTTGATACCAGTCACGTTGTAAGCAGTGAAGTCACTTTGTACACACTCAAACCAGGTTTTCCTTGGTCTTCCATACACCCTCATGCCTGGGGTATCCATGCGTGTTATTGAGCTGATGCAGGAGGTGGCACGTTGTACATGGCCAAACCACCTGAGATGCCTGGCACGTAAGGCATCCAAAATCTCACCAATATCAAGCTGTTGATACAGCATAGCTGAAGGGATTCTTTGCTCTAGTTTGCTGCCGTACATCCACTTGATCATGGCACGGCCATTATGCTGAAATGTAACATTGAAGGATGGAAACGACGAGACCAGCTGTAGACCAACAGTATTTACATCTCATGCAACAACGTGCTGAGTTACAGAAAGAAAATAGTGCACTATGAAAGAAAGGATTTTGTGGCCAGCCGAACAAGTCTCACATAAAAACATAGATCGATTTATGATAGGACCAGAATCAACCAACAGTGACTGGGCAATATTTATTAATTTGTAGAAACAGTTAAAGAAATGCGTGAGTTGACAGACCCAGAAGTTATACGGAACAGGCTGAGAATGGCATGCTCTCCCGAGGTGAACAGGCTGAGAATGGCATGCTCTCCCGAGGTGAACAGGCTGTTATTTGACCTTATGAGAGCTGAGACACAGAACTGTCACAAAAGTACAGCTACACATTAGACTCTGTGAGACAGAAAGAGAGAGAATCAATCACACTTTTTTGCTCAGCTATGATCACGTGCACAATTTTCAGTAACTTATCCAAATGAAACAAAACGCGGTTGGCAAGTAAGCTATTCCAGTGACATGGTAGCAGAACGTGCTTATATTGAACACCAGAAGAAAACATTGACAGAAGTTGTGACTTTCGCAACTCTAGAGCAAAAGGTTTGGCGGATCAATGGAGTGTAAGAGCTGTCAAGATTACCCGCTTTAATTGTGGGATAATCGGACACATAGAGAGAGTGCACCAGAAACCAAAAAGGGGTCCACAAATGGGTTAACAACGAGCATGACGAAATAAGAATCCCATATTATCACTACTAAAGGGTGCATGGAAGATCCCAGCAGGATTACCTGCCAATACGGAAAAAGGAAACTAAACCTGTGCCTCACCTCATTTTAAATGGAAGCAAATTCAAAAGGAGGCCTTTGGATCGACCACAATTCCTCATACTAGAGATAATCTTCATTCAAGAAACCCATGCAGAATTTGGGCGCATCTCCATGAGACCAACCCGCCTACACACTCATCAAAATGATGATGTAGCTGACACTGGACACAGACATGCTCCAGTGTACCTTTAGTACAGAAAGTTCTAAAATGCCCAGACAAACACCTAGTACCGACCAGTCACCGAAGCCGGAGTATAATAACAAAGAACCAGTTACATATGAAAAATGCGATATTTGCGAACATGAAAGTTGGATTACAGGAGACATGCCAAAGCATATACGTGCCAGAGAACACATCTAGACTCTACTTACCTGAATTGGTCTAAAAGGATCTAAGCATATTACGACCCAACTCTAACCAGCAACATCTGGATGCATGGAATAGCTACCATAGCCTTTCTCTCTCCTCAGCCACACAGGATGCGACTATATCATATTACTTACTGCAGCAAAAACGGTGTCGTTTTAACCCAGAAATATTTTACTTTGCAAAAAAAGATGGGGATAATAACTAGGTTCCAGGTAACAGAAGACGAGATAAAACCTAAGAGAATGACAGAAGCAATCCTGAACTTCCCTACACCTCAAAACATCACCAATGTCAGATCCTGGCATGGACTTGAGAACCAAGTTACATACACATTTCCTCAAGTTGAGATAATGGATCCATTCCAGGAACTACTACGAACAAAGGATCGGAAGTTCTACTGCAACAGCTCGATCAAATATTTAATGAATTAGAATGAAGAATTGCACTGGAGATCGAGGCCGGTGTAAAGACATGCTTCTCAACAGACTTCAGTCAAACAGGGATAGGATACTTCCTATTCCAAAAGCATTGCAACTGCACAGCCAAAAGGGAAAAGGAAGGGGGACTGACCACTGGAAACTATTTCTTGCAGGATCTCAATTCATCAGTGACGTTGAGTCATGCTATGCACTGGTAAAGGAGGGAGGTATTGGCACTAATATATGGGTGTAAATTGTATCGAATATTCGTGTTAACTGTTGGTAATGGTGGATCACAAGCTTCTAATAAAAAAATTTTTCAGACAAGGCTCTGGAGGATCGAAAGAATACATGACTCTTAAGTCTCAAAGAATGGTTCTTGATGTATAAGTTCCACATAAAACACCTTCTTGAGAAACACAACCAGATATTACATAAAAGCACCTCACAACATCAAAACAAAATGAGGCAACCAATATAGAAGTCGCATAAATCATCACATCTGGGTTAGTGCACCATCAACTAGTCTCTCCCTCCTAAACAGGGTCACAAAGAGAGTCTGTAATCTAATAGGTCCCACACTATCTACAAAGCTCCAGCCCTGCATCCTTTTGCCACAATGTTGCATCCCTTTTCTTGTTTTACAAATACTTTAATGGAATGTGCTCCGACGAACTTGCTGCTCTGGTGTCCTCTCAATATAAATACACCCGACAATCAGCTAAATCCCATCCATTCACTGTGGAGGTCCCCAGATGCCGGAGGACTTTCTACTCTAATAGCTTCTTTCCTCGCACTGCTAGTCTTTGGAATTCCCTCCCTGCTCCCTGACTGTACCGACATACAAAAATTTAAATGTAAACAAACATCTCGATGCTCAACTCCTCACTTAGGACCCCCCCCCCCCTATAAATCTGGTTTCTAATCCACAGGAGCCTCTTACGTCTCAGTGACAATGTGCCTTGTTTGGGTGAATTAAAGTAAAAAAAAACAGACATCATTCAGTTCAATGTATGAGTAAGACCCCAAATTATGAGCAATCACAAGGGACACGACTGGCTGCAGAAACCATGGACAAGGAATGTTGATCCCTGCTGGAATACACACAGAAAGGATTTCCCAATTCTCGGCATGATTTTTGCATATGAAGGAAGTATTACACTCTTTGGAAGGAGTAATCATAATAGAGAATAAAATACTCATACCCAGGCAAGTATGGAGAGGAGTACTAGAATCATTCCACTAAGCATATCAGAGCATTAATGGCTTGCAGGCAAATGCCAGACGACTGTTTTTGCCAAGGCTAGAAATATCTATTTGCAAAACATGCAACACAATGGCTCCTTTACAATCCAGGAAACCTTTGATACCACTGTCGAACCCCCATTCTTGAAGACTTTAACGGATTTTCTCCATCTTCCAGAAAAAAACTATATGGTACCTGCAGATAGATGTGCAGAATGGGTAGAAGTTGTTTTTATATCTTCCGGGAACAGGACTGGCGGGACAGTTATTAAAGTGGAGGGGGGGAGCTCTTCTAAAAAGTGGGGGAGGGGGCGGTTAAACACATGCATATATAACTTCATTATTAATTACCGTAAAGTGGGTGGGGGGCCAAGTCAAAAAGTGGGGGGGCTTGATTTTATTATTTGTTAATATTTGCAAAATAAAAATGAAAACAAAAAACAGAAAACAAATTAGTATATATTTTTCAGCCATTTTGTAAGCTAACTGCTGACCCCGCCCATCCCATACAGCTTTTCTATCTGTGAAGTTTACATACAAATATAAATATCTGATTTTAATCAGTCTTTCACTTTTAAAATATGTCAATAGTTGTTAACATTAACAGTAATTAATTAAAGTGACCGATTAAAAAAAATGGATAAATTACTAAAACCTTTCTTAAAATATTTGTTCATTAATTTTCAAGGGGAGGGGAGGGTAATTTAAATGAAACTAACATCGCTAGTTAGAAAGAAAGATATCCAACACGGCATAAGCAAGAAGAGTTCATAGGGAAAGGGGAGAGGGTGACTGCTTGCTTGCTTCCTCTCTCATTAGTGACGCCACATTTTCTTTTTTTATTGTTTTTAAATTCAATGATTGCTTTGATTCTGTGGACAAACGATTCGCATCTGTGTTCAAATGTTCCCCTCAGGCCTTTTTTTTAGGGGTACTAACTTGATTTTCAACAAGTTGCCATCCGTTTCTAAATTGTAAGTTTAAAAATAAACAAAAAGAACCCCCCCCCCCTACACACGTGGATTGATTTCTTTTTTCTTTTCATTTCTTTACGGTCTTATTTAAAAGATAAATAAATTTGTATAAAAATTTCCAAAATGTTAATATTTATTTATATGAATAAATGCGAAAGATTTTGTCTCGTGTTTACAACAAACTTATGAATGGAATGTTTATTATCTAAAATGTTGGCTTCAAATGTTTCAAGTAGCAAATTTTACGAAGTGATAGCGCACTGGCAAAGCCACCTAGTTAAAAACAGAAAAGTAAGACTTCTTGCTTCACTTTTTAAATCCGGATTTGATTTTAATTAATTAGTGGGTTTTCTTTCCATCGCCTTCATAATCTTTAAAAATATCAAAGTAAAAAAGTAAAAAAATCAATCAGATTAAAAAAACAAAAAAACTTGCTCATCAATAGATGTTCATATAAGAGAGAGGGGGGGGGGTATGCTCTCAGATAAATGTTCAAGAGATTTTGTATCAAAGAACACCAGGGTGAGGGATGCTGAGTGAGAAACTGACTCACATTATGCCTCACCATTAAGATCACCTTGATAACATTCCTTCACAGATTATGTAACTTTTTTCTTTTGCTTTTAAGATATCTTAAAAATGTTATTCATACAGAGACAAATCAGAGTAATAATGGTAAAAAGTTTATTAAAAAAAATAATTTCATTAAACTCACGTCGTCATTATTGACTAATGTTTTCTGTTCATTCAAACTTCAATTCAATTAAGTCGAAATAATGCATTTTCTTTAAATGAGATTTTTTTTTAGTGCGATTACACGTAAATACACAGGAAATACCTGGATATTAGACTTTAGAGTGAGTGTTCACTTTACTATATAAATATAACGTAAATGATCATCAACTTTTATAAAACAGAATAAATAACCATTTTTTATAAAATGGTTAATCGTCCTGTCTAAGTTACAGATATTTATATGTGACACAAGGTCGGGAAAGTGGAATTAAAAAGCCAGCGCTCTAGAGGAAGAGCAGTCTGGCCTACAAAAAATGACTGGACAGCCCCATCAGCATTCCACAGTAGGGGCGCCTAAGGTGATTAGCAATAAACTAACCTCTTCTCAAACGGCGAGAAGGCAAAGCCCGGGAGGGTGGACCTCCTGAAACTGCACAGGACAAAACCGCAGATACTACACTTTGAATTATTTATTTGCAGAAAATATAGAAGATTTACATTCAAAACAAATTAGGCACAAGGCCATCAAAAGTGTAGGGAAAATGGGTGTCGTTGATCATCCTTGGTGTAAAGTAATAAAAATGTCTACCATACTCTTAACTAGAATCCTCTCAGTCACCACAATACCACATTTGCTCTAGGGGCCGTCCTACTTAGGCTATTATCAAATTAGTATGCAATTTTTTAATTTTTCCAAAGTTCTTTCATAAATAAATAAATATGGTTCTATGTACAGAATTTCATTGGTGTATTCTGGGCGAGGGGAGAAAAGCAAAAACCAGTTACTAAGACTCTCCTAACCCTTTCTAAATATTAGACTGACCACTGTTTTCCGGTTTGTTCTGAACCGAAAACAAGCTGGTCCATCTCTAAATGGGAGTGGGATCTAAGTGGGAGAAAAAAGAAAGTGGGTGGTGGAGTTTGGTGAGTGAGTGGTGCCCTTCCAAGATAAGTGCAAGTTGGGGGAGGCTGAAGACAAAGAATTGAAAGTTGGGAGTGGGTATCTTGGAGGGTTCTATTACCAGGAGGGTGGGGTAACTCATTCATTTAACTAGATCAAAAGTTAAACTTACTCGAAGGGCTGGGGTCCAACCAGACGAGGAACCGGGCACGCCATGCTCAGGCCAGGAACATGTACTCATACTTGACTCCTTTTCGTACACACAAGCTCGCTACTTGTATCCACCTTTTTTCAAAAACCGAGGAGTGTAATCTTTTCCTATCACATCTGATCTTGACCTTAAGCTGGTGCTTGAAGAATGCCATCAGATCCTGATCAGCAAATGATTCAACCTCCTGGTTATATCTTAGACGAAACGTCCACACCACCATTCGCGCTGCAGCCAAGATCGCGAGAAACACCATTCGTCTCTCCCCATTCCACGGCGGCCAGACGTTGTCTATTACGTAGGATAGGTTTAGCAGCAGCGGCTGCTCGGGATCGATACGAGCTGTAAGCTCGTTGACGTACTCCCAGTACTGCTGGAGTTTATGGCACAGGAAGGAAGCGTGATCAGGCGTTTCCTCAAAGAGCCTGTCGCAACGGGGACACTCGGGCGAGCCCTAAACTCTGGAATTGTGCAGTATGGCATTAAGGGGTAGCGGATTCCGGGCCAATCGTCAGGTCAGAGAGAACTTAGAGTTGTTGACATGACTCGTTTCTGGCACCCAACTCCATTCAGAGCGGATCTCCTCCTCTGTACACCCATACCGTTGACTAATGGATCGTCAGCTTCATCCTTACTAATCTTCTATGGAGTTCTTTTCTAGAACGCCGCGAAAGGTCACTGAACTGAGAAAGCTTTTTGAGCACTGCTCAACACTCTCTGAAAAACTACGATTCACCCCTCAGCCTACCACAGCCCTCAACTGAATGGTCGAGGATAAGGTCAGGGAAAACACTATCGACCGCGGGGTTCCACGCAGATTCCTGTGTCAATGTTCGACTCAGGAAAGCCAGTCTCTCAGCGTCTCGATGACACATCAAGTCAGGCATCGCAAGCCTCCCTCACACAGACGTTGAATACAGGCCTGGCTACAAACCCAGTGCCTCTTCCTGTCCCAGAGAACTGAGGACAGAAGGCGCCGGAGAGCCTTGAGGTGGTTCACAGGCAGGGGAAGCACGGTCAATCAGTAAAGGATGAGAGGGTAGACATAAGTGGTGCACCCCTCAGCTCTACCCTTTAAGGAGAGTTTCCTTCGAAGCCAAATGTTAACCGATGCTCCGACTTTTGACTGTACCTCCGACCAATTCCTATCGAGCTGGAGGCCGGTCCGAACCACACACCAAGGATTCGAACCGGGCCATCTGTCCAGCAGAAAGGAGCTGGAAGGGTTATGTCACAGATCCAGGCACCCAACCGCAGGCTAGTTGACTTGCTACAGTTCATTTTGTCTCCGACCCACTGTATGTATTTATAAGAAACAATGTTACAGCCAACAGGCCCATGACACACGGAAACGACTGAAATTAATTCCTGGCCGAATTTATCACGGTCAAAAATAGCTGGAAAGTTAGTTGACTGTGTTTACAAAAATCCGGCCAGTTCTAAAAGTCGAATGTTTTGGTCCAAAAGGTAAATACTGCAAAATCCCTGCTTTAGTAAGCAGCAGGAGCTAGCAATCTTCCACGCCAACGCATGGAAAAGAACTCAGCTGTCCTTGCTTTTATTACTAAGATTGATTTTGGTTGTTTAGGTGCCTATGCTTTTTGATGAAGGCATGATTGAATTTTGCAAACAAGTGGAGCGGTGTGCTACTGCTGCAACAAGGCCCTCTCATAAGAGATCATAATCAATTAAAACATAGACATACAACTTGTATTTCTCAGGGAAGGTGACCTTCCTCCTTGAACGGGTCTGCCTAACTGTACTGTCTAGGAACCGAAAAACTGGAAGAGTTATATGACATGCACCACATGAGAATGGATAAAACATTCTATTTGGTGCGAAAGGTTGATCCACTTATAAAACGGGAGGAAATTCAAAAGATGATCAAGAATTGCGTTTGATGTCAATCAATCGATCCTGCCCCGAATAATCATTGTGAAATTAGGACTGCAAACAATTGGACAAGATTAGCTATTGATACAGCACACTATTGACTTCAACTGCTCATTCTAAGTATCACCCTAACCCTAACATCCTAACCACCTACTTCAATCGCTCATGCTAAGTATCAGTTCTGTTACTTGTGTATTTGTTTCCTGGTGAGTCATGTTGTTCTCGAACTCGAAGTATTGACTGTGGACCTGGAAGACTAGCAATATGGAGGGAGCTACATGCGGAGTCGGCAGTTGCGAAATTGAAGAAGGTGATGCTTCAATTAGGTCCAGTAATGGAGGCGATAATGGACAATGACACCGTTTTTCGCTCAGAACTTCTCCAGACGATGCTAAAAAAAATGGAAGATTAGATATTACACGACAGCCTCTAGGCCAGGGTAAATGGAATAGTGGAGCAACATCATACGACGATGAAAGCAATAGCTGAGAGAGGAGGGATATCACCTGAAGAAGCCACATTCGGGTACAACATGTCACCCAAGGTCAGACAGAGAGAGAAGACAGTGCAGCATAGATCAATTTTTAATTATGAATGGAGGCACCCAAGAAATACATCCCCAGAAATCGATGAGCAAAGACCAGCCACAATCCAAATAGGAGAAGAGGTTTGGGCGAAGCCACCGAATGCACGATGTATAACGCAATGGTGTTAGAATGTTTAACATCCCCTTCACTGATTGGCTGCTGCTTTCTCCCTTAAGGGCCACCACGGATTGGCTGTCAGGCATCCCAACCCATACTCCCTTAAGTGTCAGCTCATAAAAACGCTTGCACAATGTGTTCAGGCCGATTTTTGACCTCTCCTTTCAACCTAGTAAGACTGCGACTGGACCCCTCGGTGACAAAGCCCATAACGGCAGTCACAGAGAGCCTCCCCACTTCTTTCTTCCCGTTACCCACCATCTTGGACTGAATTGAGTACATCTCGACAGAGCCCTAGATAGCAGTTCAGATTCAGCCAACCCTTATTCCCAGATTCCCAACCTCGGTTGTTATCAGCTCGCTTGCATTGCAACAAAAGTCCTCGAAGACAGCACACACAAAAAGCCTTTACTTCCTCACGACAAGAGCCAGAATTGAGGCGCATACACGTGCAACCCTAACTCTTTAACAAGTTCTTGCAAAGCACGTTTTCGTAAACCCAACTTAACCTACCCCCTTTTTGAACACACTATTTTGTAGATATATATTTTGTTGTATATACATGCCTTCATTTTTCCTCACCTAGTAAAACTGCTCTAAAACTATGTAAAGTTTTGTTGTGTTCCTTCTAACAAAAGCTGTCGCCCTGTTTCTATTTTAGCACTTATCTACACAATTGTTACTGCATTCTCACATGTGAGAATTGAACATTTTTCCAGGGTAAATCTATTCCTAACAATGGGGAAGAGGAGTAATTACTGGCGTGCAATCCCCTAACAACTTGAGCGTCAATGGGATGCCACGGCACATTTTAGATTTAAGGCGCATGGTTAATGTAAATGATGGAGATGTAAGCACCGAACATGAGGACAATGAAGCTCAGGCGGTTGCAAGGCAAAGACCACAGAGAGAGCTTAATTTATCAATTTGGTCACGGGATTATGTGATGGGAAATAATCTTTGATGATCATGGGGGGTGGGATTTAAGATACAAAGGAATTAATGTTGCCTACAGTAAAAATTGAATAAAAAATGAAGAGTTACCAGCTTTGAAGTGTGTGGACCGTTTTGCATGGTGGGCACTCGAATTTCAGAGGAAAAAAGAACTTGTGTTCATGGTAGATTTTTTTATAGGTGGCATTCATTTATTTACATATGAGGAGAGCAACTGCTTTAAGAAGGAACGTATTGGGAAGACAGCAGTTGAGTTAGTGCCAACAGAGAGTGAACAGTGATAGTGAGAAGTTGCTTCAAATTCATTACCGGGTTACAGTAACATCGGCTGAAATGTTGTGAATATAAAAACTAAGTTGAGAATAGTAGTCCGAATAATACAAATATTTGATTTTTCGTGTACCGTTTGACATTATTCTTTCGAAGATTGTCACATGCGCATATTAAAATGAAGGTGCAGGAAAGCGGAAGAAAAAGAGAAAGAGAAGAGGGTGTGTGATTTGTTTTATAGGGAATCAAATCACGCGTGGTCAAGCTGACCTAAGAGAAAGAAAAGAGGGTGCGTGACTTGTTTTATAGGGAGTCAAATCACGCGTGGTCAAACTGACCTGTTGGTCCCTGATTGGCTGGAATCTTCGGCCAACGTGCTTTCACAAGATCACCCCCTCTTCTCTACTTCAGAGACGAAGAAGGGCTGAGCAAGCAAACAAAGAAAGAAAAGTCGCACATAGTAGCATCTGCTACAGGTTCATTTTAACTAAAGAAAGAAAAGTCATGGATGACACGGACTGATGACCTGGATGTGTGAAGTCCGAATTTAGTCAGTTCCATAGTATGTTGACAACCTTCACGTGGTCCCTCCTGTAAGTACCCGATTTGGGGAAACAACAGAATCAAGACAGTCAAAACAGTTGTACCATGCTGATTCATATGAATTTAACTATAAAAAAAATATTTGTCAGAACTATTCTATTTTTGACATTTTTTTCGTATTGCCACTAGGACTTAGGGTTAGTGTTAATTAAGGGCATGTTTGTTTTTGGCTGAAACAAAAAAAAAACACATGCATGGGGGTTTTAGGGAGGGGGGGGAGTCTTTCATTGATTTAGGGAAACAAAAAACATGTCCTTCATTAACTCTAATACTAACTCTAGGTCCGGGGTGGCAATACGAAGCTATCTTGAAGATGTTAGCTTCCGGTAATCATTACACTACTGACATAAATTATTTTAAAGAAAATAGAGTTGGGAAATAAGTAAAATATAGCTGGCACTTTTTATGGCCGCCACTGTCCGCCCTAATCACAATCAAAGATTTGTCTCACCTGACTCAAATTAACCAAATCAATTGCAACGATTTAGAATTAAAGAAAATTGTCTGACTTGAATAATTTATAAAATAAAATGCGCTGCTTATTTTTACGTTCCCTCTGAATATTGGCAGACTTTACAATATTTTTTTGTTTTCAGTTTATTTTTTTACTTTACTTTGCAAAATAGAATTAATGTTAAAGTGTAGCATCTGTTGTGATACTATACTTAATCTTTTCTCTCCTCAGTCAGTGAAGGAGAAATCCTTCTAGAACAGATACTACACTTTAACGTTAATTCTGTTTTATAAAGTAAAATAAAAATAAACCGACAAGAAAAAATATTGTAAAGTCGGCCTATATTTAGAGGGGACGTAAAAATAAGCACCGCTTTTTATTTATTTAAATATTCAAGGCAGACGATTTTCTTTAATTCTAAATGGTCGCAATAGAGGCGGACACTGGCGGCCTATAAAAAGTGCTGCCGGTCAAAAACAACTTCGCTTTACCTACTCATTTGTGCCCTATTTGCGTTAAAAAAATAATATTAAAGAGAAGTTGAAAGTTCGCGTAAATACCAATTCTGAGAAAAGCAGCCATCTTAATGTAAACAAAACGGCTGCTTTTCTAGTTGCTTCTACAGAATTTGAACCGAACAAGCCGACTTTTGCCGAACTAAATCTAAAAATGTAGTTTAGGGTTACCCCCCCCCCCCCAACAGTTTGGTTCAAATTCTATAGAAGTACTCTTCACTCAGAATCGGTTTATGTTTATAAATTCTATCAAAAAAAATGGAGAAAAAAAAATTAAACGCAAATAGGTGACAAATGAGTATGTAACGCAAAACGAATTGTTTTTGATTAATTTCCTAACTATATTTCCTTTTAAATAATTTATGTCGATAATAGTAAAGACTACCTCTCCCATTTTTTCATTACTAGTTTTATCTGTTTTTCGTTGTGGTCACAAGTCAAATAAGTCCACCGTGCAACAGTTCGTTGTATTAAACACAATTTCGGTGCTTTTACAGATTAAGGGAGACATTCGAAAAAAAAACAAAAAAAAAAACTGAGAAATATGTTTGATGCACGTACCTGTCACGAGCTAAATATATACCAAAAATCACGTCAATTTATTAAGTAGTTTTTTATTTTATAAAAGAAAATCAAATTTTACCGATTAACGAGGAAATACGGCCGCCATTACGGCTTATTCCAGGATAATAACCGAAATTCAAAATAAGCCGTAATGGCGACCGTATTTCCATGTTATTCGTTAATCGGTAAAATTTAATTTTCTTTTATAAAATAAAAACTACTTGATAATTTACTAAATTATCAAGTAGTTTTTATTTTATTTTATATATTCAGCCCGTGACAGATACGTAAATCAAACAGATATTCCTCAATTTGTTCTTTTTTTTTTTTTCGAATGTCTCCCTTAATCTGGATAAGCACCACAATTTCTTCGCCAATATTCTATATTGGATACGTTATTATTACGCCGAAGTCCGGAGTGGAATACGAAAAAAAACAACCTAAAACAATGGTTCTGGAAAAAAATTTATTTAGTTGAAACGCACTCCTTAATGTTAATTTGTAATATGCGCGCGCCTATCTCCGAGGAAACGGTGCGCGTGAGGCCATGATTTCAGATTTTTATTTAAAAAAATGGAATTCAAAAATCTTTCACTTGCAGAATTTAGATTAAAGGAATTAACAACATTATTATTTGGAAACCCATTCTTAACATGGGAGGAGGCTTTGTTAACTATTCTGTACTTTCACCTAACAATTTAATAAACAAGATACCGTAAAATTGAATTTAACTTGAAAATCCTGTCTAAAAAAAAAAAAAAAATGGCACAGTCCGTAAACTGCAGAAGTACCAAAAAATAAATTAGACATACTATTTGAGTTTGTTTTTATTAGAATAGTGTTATTAATGACAGTAAAATATTTAGAAAACGAATACAACAGGTTTCATTTTTCACAAGCGATTCTTTTATTTTATAATTTGCGTCAGTTCTAATTTTTCTAAAGCAAATCGAACTCGATCCAGAGTTAGATCTATAAAATTAATCAATGTTTCACTTTTAAAAAAAATGATCAACAAATTTAAATAGAATTTAAATTTTGCATAAAAGAAAGTGTTCAAAATAGTCGCAAGCCATGTGCTTCGAATTCGACAACATTCAACGAAAGTCTTCTTTTTTTTCTTCTAATGGAAAAAATAATATTAAAATGAATTTTAAATAAATAATTGAAATCTATTGCGTTTTCTATGGAAAAAATAAAAAAATTAAGAATAGAGGAAGTAAAAAAAGCACACAAACCTTTTTTCGATCATAACAATTTCGTCAAAAATATCGACATCGTCGGGAAGCTCTTCGATGTTTACATTTCCCAGTGACATGTTTATTCCGACTGAAGAGACGAGAGAACTAGATTACATATTCGAGTTATCTCCCTTGATTTAGCGGAAGTCGCCTGCTACAAAAATAAATTCTATAATATTCTCCTTAAAATCACACTTTTACATTTATTGTATTTAAAATTAATATAAGTACCCTATTTAAGTAAAAATAGAACAATTGTGAATTAGTTTCTTTGAAATTTAATTATAAAGAGAGAAAATTAGCAGTTACTCTACTTGCAAAAAAACGTTTAATATGAATTTATTTCCTATTTCGAAGTGACCTATATTTTTTAGCTTTCAATTTTCGATCAATCTTTAGAAAAATATTTAGTTCCTCACAAGGTTAAAATTAGATATAAGTGTAAAATTAGACACGGGGTCTATGATGAAATCTAGAGTAATTTACTCCTCTCCAGGAGTTAGGCACAAGGCCAGTTTTTATCCTACTCCCACAAGTAAGATGTGACCCAAGCTCGGGTCGGAAAGTGGGGGTTGAAAAGCCAGCGCCCGAGAGGTGAGCACTCTGACCATCAAAAATTGCCTGGGCAGCCCCGTCGGCATTCCCCGGTAGGGGCGCCTCAAGCAGTAAGCAATTAACTTACTCCTCCCCAAAGAGGGGAGGCAAAGCCTGGGAGGGGGGACCTCCTAGAACTGCACAGGACAATCCCATAGACCGGCGTAAATCTAGATCCCTCTACTTGGGGGCACCGTTTTGGGTTATTCAGACTTAGGAAGGAGCATAGATTAAACGCGTGTTCTTATTATTCACTCATGTGTGTTTAGGTATACGATAGCAGCATCTGTGATGTAGGACGATCACTGAGTTTTTGTGACCCATTAGGGTCACAACCATTATCATTATTTTTATTCTGCTTTGATTTCATTTGAAATATTAAACTGTCACATATCTTTTCAGACATTCTTCTTACATAACTGTGGGGGATGCTAACGCATTCTATTCCTCTTAAATATTGAAGAAAAACGAGCAAGAAAACGTCAACATTCAACACAAATGAAGGGCAAATAAAATATCCAATACTCAAACATTTATAAGAACAACAACAATTTATTTTGCATTTTTACACATAAAAATTATGTTCCATATTTGACGAAAGTCTTTTAGCGTCTTTTGGATAAATGTCTCTTTGACGGCTTGAAAGAAATAAGTGTCTTTTTGTTATTTAAAGCAATGTCTCTTTAAATAAGTTTTGTACGGAGAAAAACGCACGTGTGTGTGTGTGCGTGTGTGTGCGTGTGTGCGTGTGTAATTGAAAAGAGAGAAAGAAAATGCCAAGCTTACTATGAGTGTCCAGCAGTCAGAAAAGGGAGACATTGTTGACGAAACCTGTTACTTGCTGGTGAGCGGCTGAAAAAAGGGAGAGACGAAGCGCCAGTGTCGTTCTGTCAAGGCTGTGCGAGTAGAAAAGGTCGATTTCCGTTTGCAAAGGTTTTTATAGTCCGAAGGGCAGATAACTCTGGTGTCGCTTTCCAGCGCCACCTGTTGGTGAAAAGGCGACACCTAACGGCCAACCGGTGTAGTTATGTTTTGAAAGGGAGGTCGTACTTGTCTCCCCTTAGTTATTTGGATGTCAATCCGATAAAACCCCCCTCAGATTGAAAAATATTGAAAATATTATTCAATATGTACAGTTGTAGATGAGAAGCATTCTTTGTGGGTATGTCTGTTTTGCTGTTGAAGATTAGAAAAAGTAGTGTGCACGCTACATATTTCTGTTTTTCCATCTGTATTGAAATTGATCGCAAGTGGGTCTTCGGAATTGAGTGTTTGTAACGCATGTGGATCTGCGTAGTTGTTGATGAGTGAGCACAAGTGAGTCTGTGCAGTTGCTGATGAATGAGCACAAGTGAATCTGTGCAGTTGTTGATGAATGAGCACAAGTGAGTCTGTGCAGTGGTTGGTGAATGAGCACAAGTGAATCTGTGCAGTTGTTGATGTTGTTCATGTTAATTAGTCCGTGTTGTGGAACTGATGAACAAACATCTAGTTGTTGAGATTGGTGGTACACTATGGTCAAAATCAGATGCACAAATGTCTGCAAGTGAGTTAGCAGGTCCAGGTACAAGTGGGTCTGTACTGGTGTTGGTGCGCGTCGTTCGAGTTGATGTGTCCTCCTGTAGATCATCGAACGTCCAGTTGTTGAGTATTTTAGTCGTGCTAATGCAGTTGTACTCGTTTTGAACTGGTGTGATTTCTTCCCAGTGATGTCCGGAAATGTTTGGTGCTTGCTGAGCCTGACTTTTTACAACCAGTATTAAGTCTTGAGGTTTGGTGATGTTGTTCGTGTTTGGCTGAGTTTGTAATCGTGTGTTGTCTGTTTTGTAGTTTTCTTTTCTTTTATATATATATTTCCAACACGTGGGTAGAAAGGAAAAAGAAAAGAAAAAAATGGAGTCATAATTTGTTTCACACGAGGAATGACGTTTTTGTTTTCGTTTGTTTGAATGTTAGTTTCCACGTAGAGAAAGAATTGCGGATTCTCTTTCCCTTGTTGAAAAGAAAGAAAAAAAAATTCGTATTTTCTTTCTTTTTTTTTTTTTTTTTCTTTTTTTTTGTTTGAATTTTCATTTCCACGTGGTAAGAGAAAAAAGATGGCGGCTTCCCTTTTTTTGCTTGTTGTTGAGACAGAAAATAAATTTGTATTTTCCTTTTTGTTGTTCGAATACTGGAATCTTATTAAATAAATCACGTCGGGGTCACCAAATTGTGGGGGATTTATCTTGCATGTTTACACATAAAAATTATGTTCCATATTTGACGAAAGTCTTTTAGCGTCTTTTGGATAAATGTCTCTTTGACGGCTTGAAAGAAATAAGTGTCTTTTTGTTATTTAAAGCAATGTCTCTTTAAATAAGTTTTGTATGGAGAAAAACGCACGTGTGTGTGTGTGCGTGTGTGTGCGTGTGTGTGCGTGTGTGTGCGTGTGTGCGCGTGTAATTGAAAAGAGAGAAAGAAAATGCCAAGCTTACTATGAGTGTCCAGCAGTCAGAAAAGGGAGACATTGTTGACGAAACCTGTTACTTGCTGGTGAGCGGCTGAAAAAAGGGAGAGACGAAGCGCCAGTGTCGTTCTGTCAAGGCTGTGCGAGTAGAAAAGGTCGATTTCCGTTTGCAAAGGTTTTTATAGTCCGAAGGGCAGATAACTCTGGTGTCGCTTTCCAGCGCCACCTGTTGGTGAAAAGGCGACACCTAACGGCCAACCGGTGTAGTTATGTTTTGAAAGGGAGGTCGTACTTGTCTCCCCTTAGTTATTTGGATGTCAATCCGATATAACTAAAAATAATAAGTCTTTTTACTTCTATTATTATTATTATTATTATTATTATTATTATTATTATTATTTTTTTTTTTTTTTTGTACTTACTAAGAGTTCTCACACAAGTCATCGTCAGTGATTCCTCATTGATAATAACCGGTGGTGTTCCCTGGAGTCTGAGTGACAACAAGTCTCCACATATTTCCAGTACGCTCTATCTCTTTTCAATAGCCATTGCAAATGACTTTACGGTATTGCAACAGCCGCCAACTATTGATTTCTCACTGGTAACGGCCATTGGTCTCCTCTGGAGTTCGGTGGCAATAAGCCTCTCCACGGTCCCAGTACTCTCCGCACTCTTCTAGTGGAGGTCTGGTTAGTGCTCTCCCTTCTCGGTCTTCCCATTCTCTTTGACCCTTCACGACTATTCGGCTGATAACATCACTTTGGGGGGGGGGGGAGTTTATAAAATTTCTTGCAATTTCTGTTCCTTGGGTTTATGTAGTGGTGTTCTTCCTGCGGTTTTGTTTTCTTTAATGTAACTTCCAGGTGAATGGTTACCATTCGTAGTTTATGCAGATTGGTTTCCGTATTCAAGGATTTTCCTTAAGATTGCAGCTGTTTTCATCATTGCCGTTCTTTGTATGGTCTCAGTGATCCCTTTGATTCCAACTTCTCTCAGTCTTTTCTCCAGGGTTTTGGGACTGTTCCTAGTGCTCTTACAATTATTGGTATTATATTGACTTTCTTCATGCTCCATATCCCGTATTTGTTTCGTTTTTCTGTCTCCTTGATCTTCACTCTGTGGACTGCTGGAACGGCAAAATCTACGATTTGGCAGGATTTTTCATTCTTGTTGATTATTATGAAATCCGGTCTCCTTGCTTATATGAGTTTATGTTTGCACCTCCATGTCCCAGAGGATTTTTTTAATTTTCGTTTCCAGTACTGTCTCTGGTTTATGTTTGTACCATCTGTCTGTATGTTCGAAATGCAGTCGTTTGCATAATTCTCAGTATACTGCTTTCCCCATGCAGTCGTGTCTGTTCTTGTATTTTTGGGAACTAGTTTGCTGCATTTACTTATGTGATTTACTGTTTCGTCTCTTTGTCCACATAATTTGCATTTACTGTTTTCCTGGGTTTTATCTATGTTAGCTTTAATGTAGTTTGTTCTAATCACATTGTTCTGTGCAGCTGTCAGGAGAGATTCCGTTTCTCTGTTCAAGTTTGTTTTTCTTAGCCATGCCCAGGAGTGTTTGTGGGTCTCTTCTTTTATCATTCTCATGAAACATCCATGTAGCTGTTTTTCTTCCCACTTTTCTTTTCTTGTCTTTTTGTCTCTGGTGTTGATGCTTCTCAAGTTGTTCATTAGGACGGTGTCTCTTGCTGCGGTGTTCAGCCTTTCTGTGTTCTGGGTTATGTATTTCTCCAACTCTTTTTTTGTGTCTTCCACAGTCTTCTATACTTACCAGTCCTTTTCCCTCTTCGTTTATTTTCAGGTAGAGTCTGTCCGTGTCGTCTTTTGGGTATAGTGTGTCTCTATGTTCCCATTGCTTTCTTAATGAGAGTAATAATCCTGTCGGGTATTTGGTATATTTTTAAGAATTCAATTATCCATGCTTGAGGGATTCTGTCGTAAGCTTTCTCGTATAAATCCATGCCATGGATATGTTCTTTTTCCCCCTTTTTACCTCCTTTAGGATCTTTTGATTTATGTTTAGCAGATCATGCGTCCCTCTTTTCACTTTCTGGCATCTTTTTTATTCCTCGGGAGCAGTCCATGATTGTTCAGGGAGTGGTAGATTTTTTCTCTCAGTTGTGCTGTCAGGATTTTCCACATTGTTGGTAAACAGGTTATTGGTCTGTAGTTGCTTGGTATCGTTCTCTTTTTGGCGTCTTTTTGTATTAGCGTTGTCCTTCCTTTGGTCATCCACTCTGGTACGTCTGTTTTGTGGATACATCCTCTCAGTTTCTGCGCTAGCCTTTCATGTAGGGTCGTGAATTTAAAAAAAAACCAGTATGCATATATTCCATCATAGCCTGATGCTTTCCAGTTTGCCATTTTCCTTAGAGTTGTCTAAATCCTTTCTTCATTAATTTCTGCTTATGTTCCTTCTTCAATTTCCTGTAGTTTATCTTTCATATTTTTCAACCATTTGGCATTTTTGTTGTGTTTTTGAGGCTTTTCCCATATCTTGCCCCAGAAGTGCTTTGTTTATGTCGGGTACGGTTGCTCTGTTGTCTCCTTTTACGTTTTTATAAAACTGGCTTTCATTGTTTTCAAAGGGCCTGTTCGGTTTGTGCTTTTCAGATTTTAATCTGTATCGTCTGAGTCTTCTTTCTTTTGCTGCTATCTTTTGTTTTAGTTCTTCATGTTTTTTATTTAGTCTTTCCTTGTGAGTCAGATTTCTACACTTCCATCGTTTCCTGTTCTCTTTCATCCTGTTTACAGTTTTAGTTTTTTTTTTTCGAAGTTTGGTGATCTGGGTTTCTAGTCTGATTTCCTATCCAGACTTTGTCGGTCCATTCTTTTGGCCAGTCTTGTTTTCTTTTTTTAGTTTCATACTTACTGATTTCACCCCCGCATATATCAAGTTGTTTAGGTCTGTGATAGTATCTGTTGAGATTTACGCGAGGTGTCTGTTTACTCTCTCCATTTCTAATTTTAATTTCTTCCAATCTTCTTTCCTTAGGGATAGGAGTTTTGTTTTGTTCTCGGTCATGAACCGTTTGATGTTTTCCACTTCGCTTGCTTCTTCCTGAGTGAGTTCTGTGATTGCGTAGTCTCCGACCTCATCAGTTTCAGTGTTTATATTTTGCCAGTCTTCTACCTGTGGGTTTTTGCCAAGTGGTGTTCCTTGATCTGTTACGCCATTTATCTTTTGTTTGATTTCTATTAATTCCAGCTCCAAGAACCACCCTCTCTTGAGAATCTGTCTTGCTTGAGAGGCTTTTTGGTTTGTTCTTTTCATTTCTGCTTTCTTGTGTTTGGTCTGTGTTATTGTCATACCTGGAATTAGAGAGGTTACTTACCTCTTTTTGGTCCATGGTCTTGTTCCTAAGATTAAAGGAGCCAACATTCACAAGATGCAGACCGGGTTCCCCATGTTGGCCACTAAAGGAGCACCTGCCCATCATGACACTCAGATCTTTCTTCTGAGTCCCACAGCGTTCATTTGTATTTGTAGATATTTATCAAGGTTTGGTGTTTGTGGTAACACCAGGCCCAGGCTTAGTGTATCTGTGGATCTGTCACAGGGATATGTTTATCTCTCATTTTCATGAGGGGCAAGGTACACTATCACACATACATGAAGGGATATTTACGATAGACAGGATAGTTACAAAGAAAAGAATTTAAATATATGTATACACATACATACATACATACATACATACATACATACATACGGGAGAAATTGAATTACCTACTAGACACCTTCCTTGAGTGTCTGTACAAGGGGTTGTCAAGAAAACCTGACATGAGAATCCTTCCTCCTACAAGTAAACCCTGACCAAATATTCAAAATAAAATAATATTTGCAGCACAAATTAGATCCCGTCAGCACGGCTATACACTTGCTCATACGACGAATGGTGAACCTTCTCCAAGTGATGTTACCTCAAGTAACAGCACTCAGCTGGATACTCCAACAGACTAGATGAATTCTTGTCCTGGAATCCGGTGAGATCAAGAGACCACAACAAAGATATACTATAACATAATTAACTGGCCAAATGTGGGAGAGAAAAATTAATGTTATTTACTTCTTTACACATTAATAGAGTATTTAGTTTCAAATCATAATTAGCTCAACCTCTTTTGCCAATAGCAAGTGGCAATTAGTTGATTTGGTTGGATCTGAGACTTTTATATTAGCTTTTTATTCTTTTAAATAGATTTGTAATCTTTATTGGTTTTTTTTCTTCATTTACATAATTGAAACTTCTTAACAATTCTTATGAATTAAACAGCCCAAATAATAAGCACAGTCGCCCTCTGTCTTGAAGTTTCGGTTTTACTTCTAAGAACTTTCGAGAAAGGCTGGCTTGCTGGATCTCCGATTTACTTATCTTCAAGTGTGCATTAGTGAGTCACTTTAGCCCTACAAGATCGTTGTTTTCTAAGGTAGAAGGTACTGTTTAACAGGGTTGGCATTTAATCTGAATGTGGCTCCGTTAATTATGAGGTCCATTGTGAACGCAGTCTTATCACAAGTCAACAACATCAAGAAGGCGACCTCAACTTACATCGATGATGTGCATGTGGATGAAAATGTCGCATCTAAACCAGTGTTGCTGAACATTTGCCGCGTTTTGGATTGGTCAGCAAAACCCCAGAGCTCGGGTGCTTGGCTTAACTATCTGTGGAGTAGGCGATGCCCTGTCTTGGAAATGTGGGAATGAGCTGACACTATTACCAGAAGAAAGGTGTTCTTCCTCTGTGGAAAGCTTGTTGGCATCTCCCAGTGTGCGGCTGGCTGCAAGTAGCGACAAGTGTTATCAAGCAAAGGGCAAGCACAGAGACAGAAGGATGGGACGATCAAACCGAGAATGTCCCATTAAGATGTATGTTAACCGAGACTCTTAATAGAGTGAGTCAGGCCGACCCATGCAAAAGTAAATGGTGCATCAATGGTCAGGAGCTTGATGTGTGGGTTGACGCAAGTTCTTTGGCCACAGGCGTCCTGCTCGAATCACATGGGACTGCAGTTGAAGATGCATGTTGAATGTGACCAGAATCGGACACACGACACATAAACCTCACAGAGTTGGATGCCATTCTAAAAGGAGTAAATCTGGCTATACACTGGGAGGTTTTGACCTTACAGCTGAAGACAGACTCCTTATGTGTTCACTGATGGCTTACTAACGTGTTGACTAACACATTCAAAGGCTGCTAGTGAAGTGCTTATCAGAAGACGGTTGCAAACCTTTTCAGCACTTGTCAAAGAGTATGTGTTGGGGGTAGACGTTGTGCTCATCAGGTCAAGTCAAAATGAAGCAAATAAGATCACTAGAGTCCTGCCAAAGTAGCTGGAGACAATGAGGAAGGAAACAGAACCTGTGCCGCAGATACGTGCTGCCGCTAATAACAGCAATGTCTCAGTTCTGTTTTCTTTGAGAGGGGTCCACCCGAAGAAATTTTGACCGACAATGGTACAGCTTTTTGTAGCAATATGTCCATAATGTTTTCTGAAAGCTGGGGTGTCCGATTACGTTTCCGGTGTACATATGCACTATCATGAAGTGATATTGTTAGGAGGACCCATAGATCCATAAAACGGATGGCCGCTAGGAACGGATGCACTGCTGAAGAGGCGTTTTATTGGTACAACATCACGTCAAAAGACGATGTCCATAGTGCGATGGCTCCGAAAATGCACTGTACAAGTATGAAGTTCGGATGAAAGGTATTGGTGAAGCCCTTCTGTTGCTACCAGAACACAAGCATGCAATTTATGAACAAGGAGGCGTTGTGCACGAGTGAATGGAGGACAGGAACTATGAGGAAGGTGGTGAGTCCCCAAACAGTGTGTGTGAACAGAGTACCTTGCCATGTAAGAGCTCTTCGCCTGTATCCTCGGATGGTGAGCAATTTCGAAGACAGTGGAAGTGCAGTGTCAAGTGATAGCGAATTGTGTGTGCCAGAGATGGATGACGAGGCCGATAGCTCAGTCGATGATGGCCTTAATCGGTTGAGCGACAAGTGACGACAGCGACAGTGACAACGACAATAGTGAAGATCAACATGTCTCAAGAAGATACTGAATTAGCTGTGCCACGTCTCAGAAAGAGCCACAGACTGAGGAGATTGCCTCACAGCTGCTGCATGTGTGATCATGAGAACAGGGGGGGGGAGGGTAATGTATCCCCCCCCCCGATATAAACAACTAAAAATAGCCTGTGCCGTGCATGAAATTTGCATAGCGTCCAGGTGAATTGATAAAAAGAAAAGAATTTGAAAATGAAAACAATGAACTGGAAAGCAGCAAGAACGACAGTTGATTTCTAGACGATTTTTCGTTTTATTTTGTGCTTTTTTACAGAGATGATATGTGAATGATATGATGGATGTGTAATGTGAGTCTTATAAACAGGGTTAGATATGATAACCTCAGAAGAACAGTAAATCTGGACAGTATAAGGAGATGTGTGCAGAACAGGAGACTGTTGGTTTTGTCTCATTGAAAGAATGAATGAGAGTTATTTGTTTAATAGATGTAGAACAGTTGGGGTAGCAGGAGCAGTTGGTGGACGAAGCCAAAGGAAAGCATGGGAGGAGGTGATAAGTATTGATTTGAGAGAAAGAGGGATAAATAAAGACTTGCCAAGAGATAGGTTAGTTTGGAAATCAATTTCTAAAAGCCGTCCAACACATGCTAGCATGTAAAACAGATGTTAAATCGATGACGACGACGACGACGACAACGACGACGACGACGACGACTATAATGACAGCGATGACAGCAACGACGATGACGACGATAATAACGAATTTTGGTATTTGTTTCTGGTAATGTTGGGGAGATTTGTCCGTAATATTATGTTCATAATATTTTAGCCGGAGGAGAGGTGGCATTTTTTAAATGTGTTATACATAATGCTAGGAGTACCATGTAGGTATATTTATTGGTTTTATGGCTTCTTTGATAGCTTTTTTTATAGCCTGTTTCTTTCTTCCATGCCATTTGGCTTGAGGGTAGTTTGGACTGGTAGTTTATTTTGTTTAAATTCCATTCCTTGGCAAATGTCTCAAAGTCTATCAATGTGAATTTGTAGGATGGAAGTGACAAACTCTCATTCTAACATTTAATAACAACTTTATTGGGTCGTCTTCGTTAGTACGTGAACAAAAGGGAAAGAGGTTAGTATGTCCATAAGTACGGACGAAGACAAAAGTAAAGGAAGTCCATTACTATAATTTCCCATGAGTAGGGAAGAGGGAATAGTTCATAATATAAAATGTTTGTACACCGGCTACAGTGTCAGAGCGCGCCCATATGTGTATGTAAGTATGTGTGTCTGTACACCAGTGTGAAAGTCAGTTCACATGTGAGCAGTTATGTGTGTTTGTGTGTTATATTAAGTCCACGTGTATGAGGCAGTAGCCATTTTAGCTTCTCGGTACTTCGTGTTGAAGTGGCCAGGGCTAGGTAGTCCGGCCAGGTGTAGTAGTCATCTACATGTTCAGAGAGGGAAAAACAAAAGAGAAAGTGAGTGGATATTAATTCCACATGTATGCGGCAGTAGCCATTTTGGCTTTTTGTCTTCTTGTCGAACCCAGGCCCAAAGGCCCGGGAAGATTCTGTTGCGTCCCCAGAGAGGGGGACGTGTGTTTGGCAGTGCCAAAGAAGGAAAGAGAGAGAATAGGTTTCTCGTGCTGAAGAAGAAAAAGAGAAAGAGCAGATGGCGCTCAAGTGTTTATATAGTTATGCTAGCCATCCGAGATTCGCCTAAGAGAAGGCCACTGATTGGTCAAGCCAAGGAGGAAGTATATTGCCTGACCCAATCAGCAGGCAGCTAAGGAGTTATCGATATTTAAACAATACGGTGATTGTGTGCTGGCCCGTAGCAAACTGCTACAAATTCAGAAAAGGAGACTTAGATGGTATGGCCACGCTGAAAGAATAGATCAGAGTTCATTAGTAGATGTAGAACAATTGAGGTAGCAGTCTGTTAGCAGGTGAAGGCCAAAGAAAACACGGAAGGAAGTGAAAAGGATAGGCTTGAGAGAAAGAAGGATAAATAAAAACCTGGCCAGATATAGGTTATTTTGAAAGTCAATTTCTAAAAGCCTTCCAACTAATGCTAGCATGTAAAGTGGACGTTAAATCGATGATGATACAGATGATGATGATGATGATGGTGGTGGTGGTGGTTTTTGATAATTTTGAATCACAAAACAGCTGCCATATATGAACTGCTGATATTTTTGCAAACAAATATAATGCTTAAAGCTTCACTTTCAATGTGACAGTAGTTGTGTTCTGTTAAAGTTTTCACCATTGATGCGAATGACATGCATAACAATTTCCCATGATGCATTTGTTCCATTACGGCCACAAGTCCATGTTTACTGGCATCTTTCGAGTTTGTAAGTTAGGGTTGTAAAATTATAATATTGATGATCATGTTTTTTTAGATGTTTATATCTAAGATTTTTTTTTAAATGGCGTTCTTCTGTAAAAGTTTATGCAATGACATTGTAACCTCTGAATATTTTGGGAGGAAGTTACACAGAAAGTCTTGCTTACATTTTGGGAGAGGCAAATTGGTGATTGCTTCTACTTTTTTCGCTAGTTATGAGGTGTCTCACGTATCTTATTTGTGATTTAGCAAAACTACATTTACTTATTTATTTAGACAAAAATGTGAAGTAATAGTCATATGAGTTGCCGATTCAAAATCACTTCCTACTGAACTCACATACATACAAGTTCACACACATACTCTCACATCCAAATTCAAAATTACTTCTTCACACTCAAAAAACAAATTCAGTTCACGGACCACGTTATCATCGGCACATTCTGGCAGGTTATGTAAACTGCAGGAAGGTGCCGAACAAAAACTTTATGTCTTTGTGTTGAAAACGTTGGCCAATGTTAAAACGCTAGCAATCAGTAATAATTAAAGGAAAACCGTTTAAATAGAGAAGAAAACAGTCGACGTAATTTCAATGAAAAAAAAATTTTTTTGTTACGAAGAAAATACAATGAAAAATTAATGGAAAAATACTGTTGGCAGATCTTGGGTTTGCTATTGCGTATTTAGACGATATTCTAGTCAAAACTAAGAACGTTCACGAACACAAAAAACACATCAGAGCTATTTTCAAACGACTAGAAGAATTCGGTTTCAAATTAAGTCCCGAGAAGTGTCAATTCTTCATGGAAAGAATTAAATACCTCGGACAAGTGATAGATAGTGAAGGCAGGAAACCGGACCCACAGGATCGATGCAATTAAAAATATGCCTGCACCCGACATAGTTGCAAAACTACAATCGTTTCTTGGGTTGGCCCAATATTATATGATCTACATTCCAAAAATATACGATTTAAGAGTCCCTCTTAACGAATTATTAAGGAAAGACATAAAATGGATACGGTCAAAAGATTGCAAGACGGCTTTCCAGAAAATAAAAAGAAGTCTACTCTCAGATCTCGCCGTAGCTCATTATGATCCTGTGAAAGAAATCATCCTTGTGACTGATGCTAGTGAATATGGAGTAGGTGCTGCACTGCTACACAAATATGAAGATGGTACTACTAAACCAATCGCGCATGCTTCGAGGACTCTTCTACCAGCTGAGAAAAATTATAGTTAAATCGAGAAAGAGGCATTATCGATTGTGTTTAGAGTTAAAAAATACCATCGCTTTTTACATTTACACTTCAAACAGACTATACACCGTTAGTTACGATATTTGGATTAAAAAAAGGCATCCCTACCCACACTGCTAGCCGTTTACAGCGATCGAGTGTAACCCTACTGAACTATAATTTTAGGATGGGGATGGACTGTCAAGATTAATCCCCAAAAATGAAGAAATTTTAGAAGAGACAATTATAGGAACACTAAAAGAGGAAAAAGAAATCCCAGGTCTGTTGTTAAACACTATCAGAGAATTACCTTAAACATTGGAACAAATAAAAAAGAAAGCTGAAAAAGATGATTTTATATTAAAAGAACCAGGCGAGATTGAACGAAACAGAAAAAGAGAACCCAGATTTTACCATTCTCAATATGCGACAACACTTTAATCTACATAAAGTTATGCTGAAAGAATTTCATACCTGTCATCCTGGCATGTCCCGGATGAAATCACTCATGCGATGCTATGTAAACTGGCCAAGAATGGACAAGGAAATAGAAAGTTTTGTAAAACTATGCCGAGGTTGTCAATTGGCTGCAAGGGTGCCTCCGGTACACGAACCTATGTATACACCTACTGGACCAGCCTTACGAGCGGCACAAAATTTGTCTTCGCCTCAAACAGGTAAGGATCCAATTCGATTAGTTCGAATAAAAGAAAGAGCACACATGAAAGAACACCAGTGGAGCGCTTCAGCCCGGATCCTAAAAGGAAGAAATATTAGAAGCATAAAATTCAAGAGAGATTTCCAGCTTCGGGGGGAGATGTTGTGCTGGGATACCTGACTCCCCTCAAGGCTGATAAGTGTACTAGTCTGTAGTATATATATATATACTACGAACAGTAGTATGTATGGTGGACTGTATTCGACGATATTCGAGTGTATTAGGTTAATCCTATTGGATTACCGGTCGTGCTATTGTTTTGTACAAGATATATGTTGTAATAAACCATCCTCTTTTAAAGACCTTACACTCTGGTTATTTTTGTTATTATAACTTCTAACCAAGTTATATCACAGATGAACTCACATACCCACAAGTTCACACACATACTTTCACACTGACTAAACAAAGGCAAGCACATATACACACATTCCCTACTGAACTTACACACATACTCTCACACTGACTAACTCAATGTTTGAGAAATAAAGTAGAATTTTAATAGAATATTTGGATATCTATGTATCTCATATAGAGATCAAGTGTTAGCCCCAGGAAGGGGCCCCTTGATTTCTGAGAACTTCGACTGAAGTAAAATTAAACACTAAGCAAATGCAAGTATATATGCACACACTGTCTACAATGCCTACTGAACTTACATATAATGTCACATGCATATTCATACTGGACGCAGAAAGGGACTATTTACCAAGACAAGCAGAGGAATCCCAGTGGAGACTGGAAAACAAATGGAACAAAGAGGACAACTGCACTCAAGGGAACAGCCAGAATCCTGAAAAGAGCTCTCGGTTGGAGTCTGTAAATAGCGGGTGATCGTATGGCATTTGGAAGAATGCCCCGTTCCCAGCAAATGAATGAAAATAAAAATTTAAAAAACTATGATATGAAAGGAAACTGGAACCTCAAAGAGATCTCCATCATTCCAGTTATCATAGGAGCCACTGGACTCATGAAGAACTTGAAAAAGTATTTGGCAAGTATACCTGGTGAACCAAGTGCAAGAGAAATCCAAACAACTGCACTCAAGGGAACAGCCAGAATCCTGAAAAGAGCTCTCGATTGGAGTCTGTAAATAGTGGGTGATTGTATGGCATTTGGAAGAATGCCCTATCCCCAGCAAATGAAAGAAAATGAAAAGAAAAAGAAAAAGAAAGAGAGAAGTTTTAGTTTCAGATCATGTTTGCCAAGTCGGTCAGCAAAGATGAGCCTCAGTCTTGTTATGTGCTCCTGTAGTGTATTAGACCATATTACTATATCATCTTGAGAATATTTTTGTTCACGCTATTCCTCCAATCATTTCCTTCTATGAATCACAGAGGTCAAACGGGTGCAGCAAAATCGTCCATAAAGTGAGTTGAAAGTTAACAGCTGCGAGCTTTCTTCATCGACTATAATCTGCCAATATCCGTTTATGGTATCTTACTTAGTGAAACATTTAGAATTCTGCATCTCCACAAATATTTCTTCTGCTGTGAGGAGTTTAAAGTGTTCCCTCTTTATCGTTTTGTTTAAATCTTCGGCCTAGATTTCCATTTGGTTTCTCTCTCGTGCCAAGGGAGCAAATCAAATCAGTTTGTCCTTAAGTGGGTTTAATCATTTCAATGTTTGTCATTCGTTAGAGTACTTGTTTTAGTTTTGAAGAAAAATGGAACTTTCCTAAGGGGGTTAATTACTGGGTTTACTTTTTTTTATCATTCTAATTCAGTTTATCTAAAGAGATCAAGGGGTCCCCTCTTGAGGCTAACACTTGATTTCCCTCTCTTAAGGATAGATGTTATCCCTTTTAGGGCTGCTATATGTACTTCTCTACAGTTTGGTCTTCCGAGGATTGTGTCTAAGTATTTTCTTAGATTTTTTTTCACTAGAATCGGTATGATGTTTATTTCGTGTTGATGGTAATGTGGTGAATTAATGGCAGGATACCAATTTCACTGAAACAATGATCATATTATTGAATGTTTTAATCTGAACTATTTATTTCAAGAATTCTTTGAATTAAATTTAATTCTTCACAAGTCTTTGCACAGAAAACAGTGTTTTTGTCTTTTAGTGTTGATGTACATTTTCCTTTCTTTTTATTTTAGATAGTACTTAGAGATTAAGCCCCCCCCCCCCTGCTGATTTCTTTATGAGTTACATTTATATCCGAGGGTTCTTCTATCGATTGACATTGACATTGTCCATTTTAGAGCTGCTATCTGGAATATTTTTCCCTTTTCACTTTTCTTAATATGTCAGCATCAATGTTAGAAAGGTCAGAAGAAAATATTGAAGGGATCCAAAGTATTGAAATATTATTACATTTTGATTGATGCGTCACATGGACTCGTTAAGAGTGTCCATAAAGTCTGGACAGATAGGTAAAACATTTTTTTTTATTTTTTTATTTTTTACATGGTTCACCCCAAACAAGGCAGGACGCCACTGTAAACGTAAGGGGCTACTGAGAAAAAGGAAAAGGGGAGAAAGATTTGGTGGTTGTTTGATTTGATTATAGAGTGGATTGGCCAAGGTGGGTACTTGCTTGGTGCCAATAAGCTCACACAACCAGTCCATTAGTCACGACCTGGTCCATGGGGGTTGTGGCCTCGGGAAAGCCTACCGTAGATAATTGCAGGGTCCCTTTCCATGCGCGACATGGCACATACAACTACCCACGGTATTATGCAACTGATGATGGAGCAGCCGTTCTTGGCGCTACCCAAGAGTTTGGGCTCCTGTCCTGTCAGTCGGAAACAGCAGCCAGACAAGCTGTCTGACCTGTACCCTCAACCTGTCGGAACAAGAGAGACCCAGACTGGTCATGTAAGACTTACTAACGAAAAAACTTTCCCCGAGTTGCCCAAATAGAGAGAAAGAGAACGGCGTTCATTGTCCTAGTAAGGAAACAAGGCTAGGCACTGAGTGTTTAGAGGCGTCCCAGCGCTGTTACCTCTGCGCCTGACTAATAAACAAAGAAGGAGTGCAAGGGCCGGCGATAGGTAGAACCTACTTGCTTTCTACTGCACAAGGCCGGAATGTTGGAAAAACCAGCTCCCTCGAGGGAGCACTCTGGTTGGGTGCAAAAATAGTCAGACCCATCGACATTCCCTGGTAAGGGCACCTCAAACGATCGACAATAAACCAATTCTCCTCCCAAAGGCGGAGGTAATGCCTGGGCGGAAGCACTTTCTAGGAATGAGCTATACCATACCTCATTCCAACAAAGAATGGTCATCAGCTAGGTTGTCAGTATGGTGCCAAGGCAAATCAAGGCTGGTATGACAACTGGTGAATATCCAATCATACTATGTGTCTAGACTTTATAGACACTCTGTGGATAGATTAGCAGTCAGATATAGGGGCCTCGAGCCATCTGTTGTCATGACGGATCGAGATGAAGAAACATGGTTCAAGGAAATTAATGTGATTTAATTATCTTTTTTTTTTTTTACTAATGAGTCACCTTTTATGAAGGCCCAGAGGCCACTCAAGGATAAGGGTTAATTAGTTTGTCAGGTGGACGGTGAGACAACACCCTGATGATTGATAACAATGGCTAAAGCTGGGCAGAGTTTTATTTAAGAGGACGGCTCAACAAGAATTTGTTTACGTTGGTGAAGTGCAATATGGCCATCCAGATGCACATGGGGTCCTGAGATATATAAGAAGAAGCCAACTAGACCAATAATTCTGAACCTTTTCAAAGAAGCCAGACCTAACAAAACCCATCGACCACTTGCAAAACACTTCAAGTTTGATTTATTAACCATGCATGAAATAAAACATAACATAGAATGGTAAGTGTCTGTAAGTGTATGTGGCTTGCTCTGCTTTGCGATCAAATATGCAATTTCATATGATGCAGTAACGATCGTATTTTTCATTATTAGACAATGTGGAATTTTCGTTATTATTTACAACTGGTTTCTTCATCTTGGTTGTTAGCACAGCGTTTTTGCCATTTAGGAAGACTGTTACAATGGTGACAATTTTAAATTATTGAATCTTAAAATTATTCCCAAACAAAAAGCAATATCATTGGCCGACTTTAACGTGTGTGGGAAAATTGTTGGAGAAACTAAAGTCTATATCTCCCGATTCTTTGCATTTTTGATAGTGGATGTAATTAAGAATTTATTTATCAACATTATAATAAGAAAAGACGTTCTATGCAAATGCTACAAGGTAACCTTCAAATTTGATGGCCGAACTTATCGGAGACGTCACCAAGAATAAACGTTTCTCCTCCCCCATTATTTTCTCATTTCTCTATGAAAGCAACTCAAATCAACACCAAGTCACACCGCCACACAATCGCTGATAGCAAATTCATATGAATAGAGACTGCAAAATTGTTGGAGGAATATAAAATAGAACCCTTAATTTCACCTTGGCGAGCGTAGGTTCTAGTAACATCAAATGAAAACCAGAAAAAAAGAATAGTAATCGATTATAGTGACACCATCAACAGATTCACCGAACTAGACGCTTACCCTATGCCGAATATATAAAAAATGGTCGAGGAAATAGCCAGGTATATTTTTACTACTCTTGATCTTAAATCAGTTTACCACCAAATCCCTATCAGTAATGAGGATTGTAAATTTACAGCCTTCGAGGTAGATGGTAAATTGTACCAGTTTACTCGCCTGCCATTCGGTGTTACAAATTGAGTAAGTGCATTCCAAAGAACAATTGACGGCAGAGAGAAATTATCAGAAACATTTGTCTATGTCGATAATGTTACCATCTGTGAAAAAAAAAAAACGAGCATGACTACAATCTTCAAAGATTTTATGAGGAAGCTAAACAGTACATCATCATGCTTAATAAAAATAAAAGCATCGTTTCAGTCTCGACCATAACTTGGGTACACTATCTAAAACAACCAGATATCGCCTGACTACAATTGTCTTAAACCTCTACTTGAGATGCCACCGCCTCTAAATCTGAAATCACAAAGAACATCCAATAATCCATTGGAATGTTCTCTTAATACAGGAAATTCATCCAGAATTTTTCAGAGAAAATAGTAGCACTAAACCACAATAGAGAATTTCCATTAACTTCCTCAGCATTGGATTCCTTTCAAAGCCTAAAGAACGATTTGAAAGATGCTATTCTGGTAACAGTTGACCCAGAAAAATAATTTATAGTACAAACCGATGCTAGTAACAATTTTGTAGCGGCTACCTTTAATCAACAAAATCGTCCAGTTGCATTCTATTCCAGATCACTGAGTCCCAGTAAACTAAACATCATGCAGTAGAAAAAGAGGCAGCTGCTATTGTTGAAATAGCACCATTTCCTTCTTGGCAAGCACTTTACTGTAATTACAGACCAAAAAAGGAAAACATTGTTGCTGATACGTTTTCCTGAATATCTGCACTCACTCATTCTTTACAAGATCTCTGCGACCTTCATTGGAAATTATGCTACCATGGCATTAGAGGACTATTTCATTTTTCCAAAGAAAGAAATCTTCCTTTCTCACTTGACCAAATAAAAGGCATAACTAATTCGTGCTCGTCTTGCCATCTAAAACCTAAATTCGTTATCGGTAACAAGGGAACTCTCATAAAAGCAATACTACCCTTCCAGTAATTAAACATGGATTTTAAGGGGCCACTGCCTACGCCCACACATGGTAACAAATACCTACTTACAATAATCGACGAATACTCCTATTTTCTGTTTGCATTTTCATGTTAAGATATGACAAGCAAAACTGTCATGTGATGTTTGAATCAACTATTTGCGATATTTGGCATGCCCGATATGATTAACACAAATAGAGCAACTGACTTTCTGTCAGAGGAAACTACTAACTGCTTTATGGGAAAGGTATTGCGACTTCGAAAACGAGTAGATATCATCTGGAAGGCAATGTGGAAATTGAAAAATTAAACGACACATTATGAAAGGCCATACAAGTAACTTTGCATTCTTGCAATATGGGGCTATCCTGTTAGGAAAATATTCTACCTGATGTTCTACATTCTATTCGACTGTTGTTCTGCACAGCTACGAATGTGACCCCTCACGATAGACTATTTAAGTACTGCTGTAAATCCACTTCTGGTACTTCAATTCCTCTATGAGCAAAACCAGGCCAAGTATACGTCAGAGATCATACCAGATCGAGTAAGTACGACCCTCCTGCTACGTTACTGAAAAACAATCGTCTTTCTACCCATGGACGTCTACCTTCTGGTATCGAAACTACCGTCAGAGATTTGGCTCCCAAATCAATTAATGAAGATAATACTATAAGCCCAGAGGATGCTTGCATGCCACCTGTTAGTGAGCCAGAAAGTTCTACAAGTGAAAAGGAAAGTATGCAATTTTATGAACCGATAGAAGAAAAAAAAACCTTGTGGAAAGCCAGTTGAGAGTGAAGTTCCAGCCGAGCCACTACGAAGATCTTGCAGCATACGAAAATTTCCTAATAAATACAACAGGTTTATTACTAAATAGGGCACTATTAAGAAAAATAAATAAAATGAATAAATAAATAAAAATAAAACAAATAAATGGATAATTAATATGGTAAAACAAAAATTTAACTCGAAGGTACAAGGATTTTATTACCGAAAGAGGGCACTATTAACATCTCATTATAAAACTTAAAGGGGAAAATGTTGTAATTTATATTTTTAACAACTCCTCCCACTCGATGAACTCATCTGTCAGTTTTTTTCGTTAAGCCCAAGACTATTTAAATGCCTCTTCATTGTGTATTATTTGTTGTAGTTTTTTTTTGTAATTAAAACCTTTACCAAAGGTATTCTGGTCTTTTATTATTCTCCTTCTCACTTCAGTCGGCATGTTGTGGGCAGTGTTGCCAACTGAGATTTTCAAAACCCGCTAGATCGAGGGAAAAAAATCTCCAGAAAACCGCTAGATTTGTAACTTTTCGTCAGTGTTGCCAACTTAGAGTTTCCAAAACCGCTAGATCGAAAAAAAAAATCTTCAAAAAGAAAAAAATACTAGATTTTAACTTCGTACCCTCTATAAAAGATTTATGAATATACAGAATACTCGATGTTTTCTTTCTCGATATATTTTTGGGGAATATTGAAGCGGTTAGCTCCAAAAATAGCTGCCAAATTGAATCGACTAATCTCGTCTGTTTTTCGCAGGAAGGTATATTTTGTTTTGTAAGAAACAAATCATAAAATCAAGCAGCGTTTAATAAAATTTAAATTGAAATATATCGCAAATATTGCCGACGAAATTCTCTGCAAAAAAGCAGGAAAACGAATTAATATTTGCAAAATAAAAATTATTAAATAAAAACGGTAAAAATCAGAAAACAAATTAATGGATAAATTAATTGATAGATTTTAGAACCGTTCTGAAGGGCTTGGGGATTAAGTAAAAATGGCACAAGTGGATAAATAGAAAAAAAATGGTATAAGGTGAAAATCTCACAAGTTTATCAAAATCTTGGAGACAATACATAAAGGGAGAACATTAAGAAGTTTGACAAATTAAAAAGAAATTATATTAATATTTAAAATTGATGAGGACCCTTAGCTACACCTCCTCCCCCCAAAAAATGAGATTCTACTTTTTTAGGCGATCATGTGTTAACACCACGAAACAAACTTTTTTTAGAATTTAAAGTGGGGGATAAATTTTGCATATAAATTTAACATAAAATGTAATGGGAATTTACGGGTCATTCTAACTTTTGGGGCAGTTAACTAATTTTTTATCTCGAACCCTAAGTCCGACTGGCAAAGTCGTAAAACCACACGAGATCGCCTTAACAGTAAAACAAACAGAATTTATTTTTCATAGCTCTCCCCGCCAAAAAATGTTACCAGTCCTGAATCTTAAAACGTTACAATGGCCCGGAAATAGGGAGATCATTTTACATTAAATTAAGCAGCACTTTTGATACCCGCCACCAATCACAATAAAGGATTTTTTTCTCTGTTCTGAATATTTTAAAAACTGAACCAAAAATTTTTTTACGATTTAAATATTTGCCGATTTTACAATATCTTTTTTTTTCGGTTTATTTTTATTTTTATTTTTTACTTTTCAAAATAGAATTAACATTAAAGTACAGTATTTGTTCTGATACTATACTTTACCTTTTCTGTCCTCGGTCAGTGAAGAAGAAATCTTTCTAGACTGAGGCAATTTAAATTTTTGTCCTAATCCAGAGTGCCATTTGGGGGGGGGGGGGGGAGCACGATTTTGCTCACATTAAAAACCGACCTTGTGTCTAACTCTGTCATCGTGAGTCGGCAAGTAAATGTTACAATGTTTTGTTTTTGTTTTACATGTGGAAAACTTTCTTACTTTTTTAACTTCACTCAAAAATAAATCCAATAAACATTTAAATAATGTAAAAACTCTTGTGGCAGCATGAACTGTAACTTCACTGATGTGGTGACATTTGTTGCGTCTTGGAAAAGGTGATCCACACATTATAAATGTAATAATAAAGTTGGAAAATTAGTAAACATAGATAAAAACATGAATGTTAGCCTTTTGGGGAGACAAGTAAATAAGAACAACAGAGTAAATGATAAAAGTGCAGAATAGTTAACAGTTGAGAAATCAACAAATGCCTTATACCAAACGCAGTAGAATTTAATTATCTATCGCCTGTATACTTTTATACGTGCTAAAACCTTTTTTATTTCAAGTTTTTTTAAGCTCTCTTAACAACATGTGAGAAATAAATGGTTGCTTGTCGCTTGTCGCTTAACTTTTGGGGGTTCCTTCCTGAAAAATTAAAAAAAGACTATGACTACCACTAACCCTAAGTTTGGGGTGCAACTCGAACTTAGGGTTAGTGGTAGGATAAATTATTCCCCCACCCCCCGTTAAGCAACAAGCAGTCATTTGTTTTTTGCTCCTGTATGTAAGGACGGCTTTGAACAAGATAATATTTTGAAATAAAAAACAAACTTAAAAGACAGTTTCAGCACGTTAAAAGTATACAGATTGCTAGATAATTAAATTCTACTGCGTTTGATATAAGGTATTTTTTTTTATTGTTTGTTTCTTTTTACAATTTCTCGACTGTTAACTTTTTTGCACTTTTTCCAAATGAGTAAATACTTATTTTAAAATGAGGGGGGGGGGGCTTAATACATATTTAAAACTATAGAGGCGCCTCCCCCTAAAAAATATTTTTTTTAGAATAGTTAACAGAAACAAAGGGTGAAAGAAACAAATAGTCAACAAATAATTGTTACCAATGGCAATAAAAGCTACTTTTTACCCACCTGGATTAGTTTGTGTTTTAAAATATTTTAAAGCGTTTCTTCTACAAGTGCTTCAATGGAATGCGCTCCGACGAACTTTCTGCCCTGGTGTCCCCTCGATGTAAATACACCCGACAAACCCGACAATCAGCTAAATCCCATCCATTCACTATGGAGGTACCCAGATGCCGGAGGACTTTCTACTTTCATAGCTTCTTTCCTCAAACTGCTAGCCTTTGGAATTCCCTCCCTGCTCTCTGTTTCTCTGATTGTACCGACATGCAGAAATTTAAATGTAATGTAAACAGATATCTCGCTGCTAAATTCTTCACTTAGGATGCCCCCTTATAAATCTGACCCCTAATCTACAGTAGGCTCTTACATCTCAGTGGCAATCTACCTTGTTTGTTTAAAGTAAAAAAAATAAAATACATTTTTTTTATCTGAAATTGCAGTTGTGTGGGTGCCAAACAAAATCTCCAGATTTTACAGAAAAAAAAAAACGATAGCCGCTAGATCAAAATTTTACTTGCTAGATTTGAAACGAAATCGCCAGATCTAGCGGGAAAACCGCTAAATTGGCAACACTGGCTGTGGGCTAAGAAAAGAGAAAACAATACTTCTTATCACTTTGGTAAACATGCAGTTTAAAAACAAAAAGACACAAAATTATGATGTGTTTCAATGTATCTGCTGAAGACTAGTGGTTTCGTTGAACACAGCTTTAGAACCACTGCTGATGATCACGAATGGAATATGCGACAATATCAATTAACCATTTTTTCATTCTATAACATTTTTATTCGGTTGTAGTATCAACTGCTGTAACAAACTAATTTTCCTTCCAAACAAAATCACAACTCAAGCTTAAAAGAAATAACAATGTTTTATTTTGAGAGGTGATAAAGATACTTGTTTTTTTACCGAATGACAGACTTACAATGAGGATAAACATATCTTCAAAATAGAACACAAGCAGATCCAAAAGCCATTCAGTCTCCAAGACCAATCAGAAACCAAACCGACCCCACCACCAATTTTTCTAGAATATATATTGGACCACATTGCAAGACCACTTGAGATTAATCAGCTGTTAATCCATGGACATAAAAACTTACTGACCAGAAGGGTTCACTATCAGGATTGAACATAACTTTTGTAAAATTCAAAGTGGCTCACAATCACAGCATAGAACCTCATATCAAAGAAGACATTATTATTTTAAAGAGACCAGGCGATTTCTTGTGTGGTCTTTTTTCGTTAGTTAACATTTCTCCTAGTGAAAGCCTGCTGTTTGTAGCCTGCCTCTATACACCTCAATAAACATGTAGCATTATGCATGTTTACAGAAGTCCCATATTTGGCAATTTTTCTTTATCGCTATTCTATGGAACTTTGAAAATAATTGATGCTGATCATCTCTTGACAAATAACATTATGCCAGTCTTTCTTCTTCATCTAGTTGTGGTATTTAGGATGCGGCGAGTGTCCCAGACCGTGGGGTGGGCAACATCAGGCAACGTCTCATGTCTGTTCTCCATGCGGTCCAATTCAAAAGTTTTACATTAATCAGATTGCATGCAGTTGTATCACTGCTTATGCACTCGAGCCAGGTCTTCCTCAGTCTACCATGCTCCTTAGTGGCTGGGAGTTGATGCAAGAAGTGGCATGATGTGTATAGCAAAATGGCTCTAAAAAAACTCCACCCCTGAGCGCTTTCTTGCCTAAATTCTACCATCAAAGCTGAAGGAAAGTGTAGATTCCTGTCTTTTTTAGGGCAGTTAGTGAAAGTAAATGAACACAATGAGACTTGAAGGTAGGTTACCAATCCCACAATTCATACTGTGATAGGCATTACATGACCCTCATCTCTGATGATATAAACACACAGGAGGGTGTGATTGGTCTAATGCATGCATGGGCAATCTAAGACCTGTGGCCCAATTTGGCCTGCAAGGGATTTTCCTGTGGTTAGAGGACACCTTAAATAAAGATGATCTTTTTTGGAAAGTATTTAAAAAAAATTCCAAAGGAATTATCTGAAACACCACTAATATACCACAGAAACTTTATGTCTGGCCTTCGGCTAATATAGAATTACTGAAAATTAGGGCAAATGAATTCATAGAAATCTTTTACAAGGTATTAAAGGCACTCCCCGTACCTGTTATTCAATAAATTTGTTTTAGCTCTTACGATTGCTTTTTGAATACCCTTTTTATATAAAGGATTTTATATTGAAAACCACTAATTCATAAATGAATAAAAACTAATAGTTGAATATATCTATATCTATAACATATATGAATGTAAGTACATATGTGCAGTCTATAATTAAGGTTCTGGCTCATGCTCAGGCTGAGAAAACCTAATTTGGCCCACACATGAACAAATGTTGCCTATGCATGATCTAACACATATCGTTGTGGCCTATTGAATCGGCTCTGTCAAGTTCAAATCCGATTGGCTCTATTGTGGTCATCTATGTACTAATACTGTCAGGAAAGGTATGCACCCACAAATTCGTCTCATCTATAAAAAAAATAGCAACCTGTGTTCAATTGACTATGTACAATGAAACCAACTCATTGATTTACTTGTTTCATTTTCTCAGCTTACTTTGTTGTTGAACTAACGGCACATTTATTACCAGCAGATCAGTGCCAGTTGAAGCATTTTCTTCTAATCCATTATCCCATTGAATTGATAAGCAAGATATTATCCTTCAAGAAATCTCTCAGGGCAATGGGTTATAAATCTCCAATGTTACCACTCTCTTCTCTGTGTAATATGCGATAGATTATGTCTTGGGTTACATGGTATCAACAGCATTTTCTTCGTTGGAGTAAAGAGCTCCAACTATACTTATGTTTTGCCTACTGACCTTCAGGCCAATATCAAAGTGTAATATCTGTTCTGGTCGATCTCAGGAGGCCATTAGTCCATCCATTACCTCCTTGTGCCTAGCGTCATGCAGAATTTCCATGGGCAGAGCTTCTTTGTAAGGGCTTCCCACCTGTGGAACACATTACCGCAGGACTGATTCCCTGTTTATTACAATTTGATCGTCTTCAAATCCAATATAAACAAATTCTTGTCCTAAACCACCCCAAAAGTAATCAAACGGAGTTCATACCATCGATCAATGTAACTACTACCATAGTGTTCCTCCTCTCATCTTTCGACTGGCAATCATTCCCGTCTCATTAACCGTTGTCCTCGAGTGACTCTTGGCCTTGATGAATGGTGACCCCAATAGTGAAAAGAAAATCCCACTTTAAACTAATCTTGTGTTAAACTCTGCCATTGCATGATGCATACAGGCTTTTCTACAAAGACGTTTATTCAAAGTGAACAATCTGAGTTGACTTTGGATAACAGTGCTGTTACTCGATGATGAAAATTCTATTAGAATTGTCTGAGACTAATTCTTTGTTCTCATTTACCAGAATTTAAGGTCAAGAAGAGCGCAGGGTATAAAACCTGAACATTTGGTGGTGGTGGTGGAGGTGAGGGGCAAAAATAAATTGTCTACTAATGAAAATTCTTTGCCAAAACCGAAGACAATTTACGCGTGGGTGGGGGGTGGGGGACATGAGAGGATTGTTATTTACCTGTGACGGTTTCAGCCATTTTCCTAGCCAGACTGGCCTCCATAATTAACAGAAAGAAAAAAGACAATGTTAACTCATCAAGGACAGGAACTTCTGTTTTTCGTTTCTAATCTTTTGTTTCTCTTTGTTCACACAGATGTCAGTAAGTGCATACGAGTCGTGATTAAATAATTTATTCTTATTGTTGCCAACGAATGTTGATATTAATATCTGGTTCAATTGTTGAATAGGGACTCTCACCTCTCTTGATTGTTTTTCACATACATTGTTGGTCTTAAATTTTATTTTTAGTCCTGAAAAAAAAAAATCATGATTTAATTTTTTAAATTTTATACTAACTAGTTTATACCCGCCCCTTAAACGTTGTTCGCACAGTACCTGGGTAGGTCAATTTCCATCTTTATCTAGCTTTAATCGCTTTATACCTAGTATGAATAAAAATATTTGCGTAAAAAAAAATATGCTACTTAGTATTTGCATGAGAGTAAGTAACTACTATGACTGCATTTACGTATTGGTTTTATTGGCAAAAAACATTAAAAATTATGTCTTTAAGTAAAAATAATTCACTTTGAACTAATGCTGAATATCCTTTATGTCTACTTTTTTCGCGGATTATCAAAAAAAAGGTCACTTATTTAAAAAAAATATTTATACAATGTACTTTTATGTTATGCTAATTTCTTTAAATTTCTAAGACACATATCCAGTTTTAAAAAATCCTTTAGACTTACGTGAGATTCGAACTCAGGTATTGACATTGTAAAAACTACTGCCTTAGTAATGTGTACTCTGCCTATTCCTCTTTTTTTGTAAATCAATCAGATGTTTCTATTTATGTACGAATAGACAAACTTCTAAAACACCATAACTTTTTAATAGTATAGAGATGAGTCACCACTTATCAAGGCAAAAATTTACCCAAGGATAAGAGTTAATGAGATTGTCAGTTGAATGATGAACATTACTATGAGAGGATTGAAGAGAATTAATGGAATGAACAAAATTTGATTACTTAAAAGTATGGCTCGACAAGTATTTGTTGACATTAGACTTAAAGACGATCATGTTGTAGTCTGCATGAAAGCAGTTCCGTGGTAATGTGTTCCACAGATAGGAAATTCTTGGAAAGAAACTCTTCGTTCGGTTTTAAGTTTGGTAGTTTGGTAGTTTTGTTTTACGGCATATCAACCCTTTTTGGGTTATTTAATGCCGAATCTGGTCTTGTTTTCTTCTCTTTCTTGTTTCCTTCCCCTTTTAATATCTGTTTCTATTTAACCCATAGTTGGGACCCTAACAGGTACTACCACTCCGGGTCAGGGTGGACCTGGGAGCAATGGTAATTAAGAGGAGGCTCCACATTCCCCAAAGTCCGTAAGCCGGATCTCACCATCGGATGTAGTTTAAGGTCATATCCAGGACCGGGAGTAGGGTAGGAAAAATAAAAATAAAAAAGGGGAGGGAGAAAGGGAGAGGGGCTGTTGTTTTTGTTTTTGGTTTTGTAGAACATAATTAAGTTTTACAAACAAAAAAAAAAAAAAAAAAAAAAAACGTCAATGTAGGTGAATTTCGTCTCAGGGAGCCACAGGGCAGCCTGATCTGGTATCACCAGGGTTTTAAGTACACAGATGAAGAAAGGAAAGTTCTTTGCAGTTGTTGTAAGAAGACGGGTTCTTGCTGTAAATGTTTTACAGGGAGGAACCAGAGATTGGAGCTCAGTCGAGCACTTATCATGAAAATAGTGATAGAGTAGAGAAAGACTAGCAACGTCTCTTCTGTGAGAAAGGGGCTGCATGGAAGAGAAGGGATCATCCCGTACTAGACTGTGAAGTCGATTTTGTACTCTATCAAGGTTAGAAAGAGTGGTAACAGTATTTCAGACTTTTTAATGTCTTTAAATTTAAGTAAAAGTTTAAATTGTTGATAGCCATATTAAATTGGCAGTTATTAGGAGAGAAAAAGAGAGACTCATATGGAGGGAGAGAGAGAGAAAGAGAGAGAGTCCCTATTTACTTGCCTCCCCATGATAGAAAATTAGACACAAAATCGTACCTAGATTCTCCAAAATGGATTAGGACAAAAATAAAAATTGCTAAGTTGAGTAGGATTTTTCCTCCTCTGACTGTGGACATAACAGATACTATGCTTTGAAAATTTTTCTTTGCAAAAATGTTAAATAATTTTTACAAATTAAGTACAAGGCTATCAAAAGTAGAATGAAGGCGTCTGTGGTCATCCCCTGTTAACTACATACATTTTTATCCTTTCATACAAGCATTGTTTCTTTCATTCTTTTACCATTTGTTCACCACTTTTACTTCAGCAGTCACCACAATACCACATTTACTCTATGGACTACCTTACTTAAAATGTTGCCAATGGTTTAAAAGTAACTTTATTAACAAAACATATTTACAATTTCATGAAAAATGATAGGTAATGGGACAACGAAAAAACGCACCAAAAGATAGAAAAACACAAAAAAAATCTAAATAAAATTAAGGGCAGGTTAGTAAGATCCTCTCGGCCGCCTACTGGGGTTGTGTGAACCGAAAACAAGCAGGTTGGTCCCTAAATAGGAGTGGGATTAAGTGGAAAGAAATGAAATAGTGGTGCAGTTTCGGAGTGGATCGTGTCTTTCTAGGATAAATACAATTTGGGGAGGCAAGGGCAAAATGTATATACGTAATGTGCATCTTGGAGGATCTCTATTACCGAAAAAACAGAGGGGACAGGATTCACTTATTGAACTAGTCAAGAGGCTACCTTAACTGACCTAGGGTTCAAAAAGACCAAGAATCACATGTGCCATCTCAGGCAGGAAACATGTACTCTCTTTTTTATGCACAACCGCGCAAATTGTCACCATCTTTTATTGAATTCTATGGAATGTGATCTTTTTCTATCACATCTAATTTAAACCTTAAGCTGATGCTTGAAGAATAAAACCAGATCCTGATCAGCAACAGATTCAACCCAATACAATCCCTTCAGACATATCATTCACACTACTATAGGGAAGCATCTGGTTTTGTTTTGGTGATGTATATTAACATCTTAAATTATCTATCCAGTATGTTGCATATTAGATTGAAATAGACGAAAATATATATATTATAGACTACTGGTTAGACACAAGGAAAATAAAGTTAGGTAAAATGAATGAGAGTTCAAAATGTCCAAGGAATGTTCCTGATGGAAAGAGTTGTTTTTCATACAAGGAGAAATTGAGTACACATGTTTGTTTTGGCTAGTGCTGTGTACATTTAGAAGGAAATCCAGCAGACATGAAGATGTACGTGTGTGTAGCATTTACCGTTTTGCTTCTTTTTCAGCAAAAGAGACATTTTGCTTTTGGCAGCATAACAAAGACATTTTTGTTCAAGTTTATCAGTCATATAATCTACTTTTGCCTTTTCATGTTCTTTCCATTGTATTCTCATGTGCTGCTACTATAATCAAAGTTTCTCTGGTATTATCGGCTAAAAGCCTAAGCAGGGGATTATGTAGCAGTTGCATGAGCGAACTATTTTGTATCAGTCTACGTGATCGGTGGTGAGATTGTGATTCGAATTATGGATTATGTAACCATCGTCTCTTCACCGCATGGACAAACAACATGCCTACATGCAACAAGATTCATATGCAATGAATCGTTTTGGCATGGAAACCAACCCACGTGATGGACAGAACAATTCAGTTCATGGTTTCTCTTCAAGCTGACAGGGCATGCTTTTTCCATTCTCACCCTGTCTCAACCCTGAGGGGGTGCAATATCAAACTCCGGGATAATAATATTATTTTGGTCTAACCGACATGAATCAACCCATTGTACCATCTTTACTTTGTTCCTTTGTTCCCAGGAAATAAAACTTAATATCTATTTAGTTGTGGAACCATTATTTATTTCGTGGAAGAATCGTGATCTTTTTTTGCTTATGTAACATTTCTATTTCAGTCAGATTCGGCCAGCCATATTACTCTTCCAAGTATGTTCGTCATACTTATTTTCTTCCCGATTTAAACCCCAAACTATAATTTGCAACCACATCTAAATGTATATATTAGCATGCCTTTGTTTTATTAGTGAGAGAGTGTGTGTATCTACGAACTTGTATACATGTGCATTCGTTGAGTGGTGTGTGTGTGCTTCACCGTGTGTTGTGTTTAGTAGTCCATGAAAGTTTTCAGTTCGTCTGTCTAGACTGTTCGCCCCCAGACAGGCTTGTGATGCATGTAAGTGTGTTGTCTGTTGAAACAGAACAGCAAAACAGGAAGAAAGCTGAGTTTGTTTTTCATTGTATGTGCTGGAATTCTCTGATTGTCTGAAAAAACTACGGCTTGGAGATTTTTTTTAATCAAGAATTTATATATAAATACAACAATCCTGCCACCGCTTCTTTTGGACACTACCATTCTAATTATGGCCAGGATTGCAGGAAACAAGATTTTTTTCTCTAGCCCATGTTGTCAATCATATGCACAGCATCCAGCAGTACCAATTGGTTGGGAGTCATCACCTCATTGACATACCTCCACCTCCAGAACAGCTAAAGTTTGCTACAGTCGAAGAAAGCGTACGGAGCTATTTCTTCCTCAGCACTGTTGCAGTGCAGACAATCAGGTATTTCTGCTATTGCAGGGTAATGTGTTCTGAGCCAGGTCAGAGAGTACTCAGAGTTGCTGACACATCCCTAATCTGTCACTCTACTCTATTGAGAGCAGATCTACTTCATCAAACATTCCAGCCACTCACCAAGCAGAGACGAAGCAGAACCTCTACTAAATCCCTATATAGTACCTTTCTAAATCAGGAAAGGTTACTGGACCAAGGAAAATCCATTTGGGGAAGTTAGTTTTAAATCTAGCAACTTCTAAAACAGATAACAAGAAGCAATGGTAAACCCTGTCGAAAGCTTTAGATTGATTCAAAGTGGCCTCTGTGTCATTTTCTGTCTCTTCTATGATTGTACGAACAAGAAGCGATGGTCAACCCTGTCGAAAGCTTTAGATTGATTCAAAGTGGCCTCTGTGTCATTTTCTGTCTCTTCTATGATTGTACGAACAAGAAGCGATGGTCAACCCTGTCGAAAGCTTTAGATTGATTCAAAGTGGCCTCTGTGTCATTTTCTGTCTCTTCTATGATTGTACGAACAAGAAGCGATGGTCAACCCTGTCGAAAGCTTTAGATTGATTCAAAGTGGCCTCTGTGTCATTTTCTGTCTCTTCTATGATTGTACGAACAAGAAGCGATGGTCAACCCTGTCGAAAGCTTTAGATTGATTCAAAGTGGCCTCTGTGTCATTTTCTGTCACTTCTATGATAGTGCGAATAAGATGTAAATGGTTCTTAATCAATCTCCTCTTCATCGTGTAGTTCTGCTCAGGATCGATCAATTCCACAATGACAACTTGCAACCAATTTGAGAGGATCAAGGCCAACATTTTTAACACTGAGTTTAGGCTCTTCCTTATGCTCACCCATGTTGAAGTTTCCAGCTTCATTGGGGCAAGACTAAAGAAATTATACCCCAACTTGCCACTGTCTGGGCTAATATATTTTCTAAGAGTTTCTTCATCTTGGCCCTATCTAGTGCAAGATGTTTCTCAAACCTGATGGATAAAGTTATTATGTTAGCTTTAAAACTAATTCCCTCACTTACCCCTGGTAACCGCCCCCAGTAGAGCCCGCTGAATAAGGTTTTCTAGCTTTTTCTCAAAGTGGCATATCTTCAGCAAGAAGGTATTCCACTTTAAGCACTTGGTTAATTTAGGCTTATTGCTTGACTGCAACCGAGCAATAACCAATTTATGGTCCGATTTCCTTAATCAGTAGAACGTACAACACAATCTAAAATCTACCTCATATCTTCTAACTAGCATCCTATCTAAATAAGTATTTGGACAGGAAAGTACACTATTTGTCCATGTCCACATCTCCTGCCCCAGGTGATCAAGATTAAATCTTTCAAAATGATTGCATCTAGTCATTAGGTCAGACAGACTGCTTTCACACCTATCCAACTCTCTAGTCCCTCCAACCTGATCTATCTTGAGATCAAGGGTGGTATTTCAATCACCCATTAAAACTACATGCTTTGGACTCATGAAAAACACCTCGAACCACTTTTTATAAAAAGAGAAAACTTTCCTGAACTGTATTCGGTGCATTAATCGGTATAACTCAAAACTCATAATCTTTTATGGTATCATTAGCTACGATTAGCTTACCCTCTGCATCTGTATAGACAAGATTTATCATAGCAGACAGGATGCATTTCACAAGACTTGAACTTGTATTACTCATACCCCTGGTATTCAAACTAGTTAGATGCAAGGCTTGAAAGCGAGGAAGAGCTGAGGGGGTTGTAATGTGAGAGTGGGGTTGTTTGCGAAACTGGTGTTGGGGTTTGGGTTTAAGAGGACTGGCCAGATTTTTCTGTCATGCTGAGATCGAGATGGGAGTGTGGCTCAGCCTCCATCTTTTTTTGCTTTTCTTAGTCTTTTCTTTTTCTCCCCACTGCTCTCTTTTTCTTCCACTGAGGGGGAGGCTTCAAACGATCATAGCGTCGCCTCTTCTTCACTTATGGACTCCCCTTCAGATTCTGAAAAAGGGACCGGATGCTTTCTTTTCACTGCAGCTGTTGTTGTTGTGAATGTTGATGGCTGCGGTTGCAGGTGACTCGTTTCAAAGAACACTTAAGTGTTTTTTTCCTCTTTCATTTTGATCACACCTTATGTTGAACTCTTCTGATTACTATTAAGCTTTTCACACGTACATGACACATATGACATTCACAAAACCCAAAAATAATCAATAAATTTTTATCGTAGCAAGGAATTCACCCCAAAATGTGTTTGTTCCTCCTTCCACATTTATATGTTAATTTTGTATCTTTGAATTAGAGTACAGAGAGGAGCTGGTGCTAGTTTGATTGCAAGAGTTAAGAATGGATGGAGTAAGTTCAGGGAACTTTTGCCATTACTAACCAGCAGAGCGTTACCACTGTCGTCCCAGGGAAGAATCTATCAGGCATGTGTATGAAGTGTGATGATGTCTAGAAGTGAAAACTGACTAGTGAGGGTTGCGAACATTTTTTTTTTTACTAATGAGTCACCACTTATCAAGGCCAAAAGGCCACTCTAGGATAAGCGTTAAAGAGTTGGTCAGGAGGACGGTGAGACAACATCGTGATGATTGATACGATGGTTGAAACTTGTCAGAATTTGATTATTTAAAAGGACGGCTCAATGAGAATTTGATTACATCGGACTTGAAAATGATTATTTTATAGTCAGCTGGGAAGCAGCCCCACAGTATTGTGTTCCACAGGCGGGCTGTTCTAGGAAAGAAACTTTACTCATAGAAGTTCTGTTTAGTTTTAGATACGCAGAGGAAGAAAGGGAAATTATTGACAGTGGTTGTAGCTAGACGAGTTTTTGTTGTGAGATTTTTATAGGAGGGAACCATAGATTGGAGCTCAGTCGAGCACTTACCATGAAAACAACGATAGAGCAAAGAAAGACTAGCAACATCTCTTCTGTGAGAGAGTGACTGTAGGGAAGAGAAGAGGACATGGATTTCAGAATTTGGTGCTCTGTGTGGCACCACCACCGATGTGGCAACAGTTCTCCATCTAAGGATGTATTTGACTCTTATTAAGGTAGAGAATTGCATCAGGAGTGAGATACCTTCTGGAGCAGTAGAATGATCCAACCATTTTTCCAGCAACATTAGCAATGTATTTGATGTAAGTCTTCCATTTCAAGTCTGGAATGCAGGTCAGTCCCAGAAGCTGATCAAAGCAGGGGCTTCCTCAAGGAGAGAGAGCCATTCATTTCAATTGGGTCAAAGTGAGGATCCGAGCATGTATAGTGAAAGGAGATAAGCTTGGTTTTAGATGCATTAAAAGTAACCAGCCACATTTTCCCCATTACACCACATGCTCAATCGAGTATCGATACACGGTGCGATGGAGTGAGACCTCAGAGGTTTTGTTGCACTTGCTTTGATTTTAATTGAAACAACTGAGTGATCGGAAGATCCCAGCAGAGACAGAACAGTTGATGAGCACAGTTCAGGGCAAGTTTGTAAAATAAATATGAAAATTAAGAAGACAAAGGTGTTTTGGTGTATTTGCAGTTTACTATATATACAGTATTTCAAAATCTTATGTAGTACCATAAAATTGAATAAGTACAACCTATTTTGATGTTAATATGGTTAGATAGAAGATTAGACAAGGCACAATTTAACATGTATTATTAGAAGGGTTTATATACTTTCGAATATTCGGACTACTGTACTCATCTTGAGTGTTATCATCACAACGTTTCAGCCGCTGTAACCTTCGGCCTTCCTCAGGTGTATCTTTTCGAACTCAAGAATATTTCTGTCGAACAGTAGTCTGAATAATTGAAATTATACAAATTATCAATCCTTATCTCAAAAATTCAGAAACATAGAAGGGTTTAGTTTTTCATATATTTTCATCAATCGTCTTATTAAATTCTTTTAATCTAAATTCGACTAAAGAAGATTTTAGTACGCATTTTAATTTCGTTTTTTAAAATTTATTTTAAGTTTATTTTCTAAACCAGTACGTGTCTGTCCTCAGAGAAATCATCCTAGACTGAGGAAATTTTTTTTCTGTCCCATTCAAATTAAAAAACAACTTTTGTTCTTGTGGAGAGGCAAGTAAATAGTGACCAGTGCCTTTGAGAAATACTGTTTATCTTTAGTTTATGAGAACAAATGAACCATAATACTAGACATTTGTCTATGAATTTTCATTCTTGTAAATCAGAAATCACATTCAAATTTTTTATGTCCACCATAAACATGTAACAGCAGTACTACAAACGGCAACAACAACAACCGCCATTAACAGTGTTTTCAATCTCTGCTTGATTTCTAAGCTGGGCTCTGATTGGCGCAAATATTTAGCTTCGTTTCTGGTTTGCCCAATCAGAACCAATCTCTCAGGCAAGCAGAGCACCTGCCCTGGAGTTTATAAAAGGATGTGCTCACTACGATACTTCCTCTTTTAACCACGAGACAGCACTGTTGTCCACCTATCCACGTTGCACGGATCAATAACAAAACTTTCCTCTTGGCCTGCAAACGGAACCTGCTGATTCCCTGGCTCTGGTTTCAACAAGAAGGCTTTAACAACACACATGGCGACCAGCCACATGAACGTGGGCTGATACAATTGTAAAACACACGTACAAACACATATGAACTCGGCCTTTAAACAACTAATATTTACACATTCTTCTTATATTAAACTCTTCTCTGTTCCCTACCTACGAGACATTTATCCAACCTTTCGTATTATGAACTTTTCCTTATCCAGACTCATGGAGATATTATCCTCTGCTACTAATCTCTTCTCTCCTACTCAATTATTATATTACATTAATGAAGACAGCCAATAAAGTTGTTTTAAATATTAGAATGAGACTTTGTTTTACTATTCTACAAACATCGTGTTGGACATGTTTGCTTTCATTATCATGTATAAAAAATTACATTGGCCCTGATTTATTTTTCATAGTGTTATGGTACCTTACCTATAACGGACTTTGGACTCTTCCATCCACCATAAATACTGGGAGCACCTGCTCCTCAAGGTTGAGTCACCCAACCCCAATCGGTCGGTCTTTCTGTAACGTCAGTTGTTTAGAGACTTCGGACTGGTTAATACCAGTCGAGGATTCGTTCTCGACAATCAGTCTGTCAGGAACTGGGTCATTTCGGTGGCCTTCTTTCTGTCTAGCTGAGGTATTAGTCCTGGGTAGTCCTAGGAGGTCCACCCTTCCAGGCCTTACCTCCCCTCTTTGGAGTGAAGTAAGCTTATTGATTACTGCCTGAGGCGCCCTGATTGGGGAATGCCGACGGCGCTGCACAGTCAATTTTTTATAGGCCAGAGTGCTCCTTTAGGCGCGCTGGCTTGATTTCTGGCCTTTTTCCACATCTTCCTGCGGTGGGAAGGAAGTAAATACCGAGTCAACCCCAAATTTTTCTCTCGTTGTTGGATTATTCTGATTGTGGTCTACTGTTGGTTAGTTATTGATATTGTTGTTGTTATTTCCATTTCCTTTTAATTTGTCTCTCTTTTTTAGAGTCGAATTATTATATATATTTTTTTTTGAACTGTTGATTTTTTTTTCTTTTTTCTCTATCGTTGTTTTTAGTACTGGTTTGTTTTAAATTGTTCTGACCATGGCAATACCTTGCCTTGTGCCTCCACCCCCATGATACCATGGAAGTCACAATTGAGAAGGGTTCGGTTGAGGCTACACCAGGTCCGTCGTGTTGGTCAAAACTCCCGACTGTTCAAATAAACATTGGGGAGTTCCAAAAGAAAATGGAACAGTATTCTACACTAATAACGGACACTGGTCTAACTATCGACATTCCAAAACCGGAAGATATAAAAAACAAACAAATAGTTTTTGTTGTAGAGAGAAAAACGAAGAAAGTTGTTCGAGCCACAGTCGACATTATTACTAAATTGCTAGCGTCAGTTGGTCATAGACCTCAGAAAAAAATAAAATCATGCGGATAAAACACATGGAAAAAATTATTCGCATCTGAAGAAGAATGTCTAACTTTGTCACGAAAGGAGATAATCACTAATGAATACATTCTGGGTAGAAGAACAACAACTGTGTCGGTTTTTCATAGATGGAGAACATATAGCTGCATTTCTCACTAAATATGGGGATTTAATGTCTGTCACCTGTGACAATTACTTATCTGTTTGGCACTACGATTTGATGCTAAATCCGAAAGCATTTACCAAAATCCCATATTACCTCAAAATTGGCAAAGATAAATTGGCCATTATTGTTATGGGTAGAAGACCTTCTTGCTGGACCTGTGGTGCCATTAGACACCTAACTATTGAATGTACAGAAGGAAAACCCACAGGTTCAGTAAACATGAAGAACAGAGTGGGGGACCACCTGGGCCCTAGGGTCGGGGAAAAATAACTAGCAGCAAAGAGCCTACAAAAAAGATAACACTTCAGAATTCCCTGACTTAAAGTCTCAGAACGAGGAGAGATGGACCATTATTACAGGAGAAAAAAACCCTGGAAGGCTCGCCCTGGATGAAATGAAACTAGAAGAGTATAAAATGTCAAAGGATCTAGGGCGGAAAAATACGTAGAAATAGTGCAACTAAATAAGGACCTGCATAATAATAATTCGTCCAGCCCCACTCTCCTCCCGAAACATAGCCCGGCTATGTGGCCCTCAAATCTGGCCCCAAGTATACTCCCAGGACATCACCTGTTTCCCCAGCTGCTAAAGTCAATCCACCCCCCCAAAAAATGTCGCCTCCAGTTACCGCTCCCATAATAGGAAAGGGAGTATTAATTAATACCCTTAAGCCCAAATCCCAAGAAATAAAAAACAGACTCCTCAAAGCCGTCGCTGTTCGTCTCCCCTAACCCTAAGACACACCACCTGCTTCCCCTAAATAAACACAAGTGCTCCCTCCTCCTTTCCCTTTTCTCAAACATGCTCTAAAACCCACTCCCCCCACTCCCCAATGAAAACAGATTTGACCATCCTCTCTCCACCGCCCCAAATGAGTGAAATTTCACAAGCTACTGCCTCCCAATAAAGAAAAGAGGAAGAAAAGACAACTGTTCTTCCCTGAGCAAGATATTTGCAGAATATCAGCAGAAGTTGTTACCGGGGCGAAAGGGCATCATTTCACGGACTTCAAGAAGATGCTAGGATTTGCTGAGGTGGAAGGCAAATCAGTGGAGGACCTGTACAATTTCCCCAATTCCCCCGAATCTTAACTGTCATACAGAGACGCGGCAAAACCTGTTTGGTGCATGATAGAGGAAGCCAACCTGTCTTTTGACATTGCTCCACCTATAACCATTTATAAAGACCCTACCTTACACAGTTTAAGGAAATCATGTCATGGGTCCCCGTACTATTACACCCCTCCCTGTATAAGGCAGTTAAACTAATCTTTCCTCATGATGTTGTCGGTTTGTCCCAGGATGGCCTCATCAACATTGAGATGGGCATTTATTCTATGTGAAAGGCCGTCAGCACTTTGACACCATTAATGTTCATTTGTGAAATCCAACCCGGATTTACCTCAATGTCACTCAATCTAGCTAGTGTGAATGTCCGGAGGCTGATGGCCGATTCTCGCAAATTTCGAGTTCGACAGGATCTTCAGCAGCTCGGAGTGGATATACCCTGTATTCAGGAGACCCACTTAATTCCAAGTGATTATCTGGGTGCGCTGACTAGGGATTTTCGTGTCTACTCAGAGTACTTCGATTCTCGCTCGAGGGAGGTTTCCTGGCTAGTAAAACGCACTTTAGATGCGTCGTGTATCTCTTGCTTCATGGATTCGAAAGAAAGGCTTTGCATTCTGGATGTTACTGAGCTTATTTCTTTCTTTCGGCAGATTGAGCAGTTCATGAATACCTTTCGGACAGTTATCATACCAGGAGACTGGAACGCCGTCCTAGATCCCAATTTAGATCGTTTGGATAATGGTTCTAGAGGTACTAACCAAAATCAAGATGCTAAGGTATTTCGTGAATTTCTAAATAAGTTTGATCTTGTCGATAAGTTCTTAAATGAAAAGCCTCATGATGTAGTATGGACTTGGACAGCTAGCCACAGCGGCTCCGGTTCATTACAACTTTCGAGTTATATCGACCGGTTCTTTATTAGGAGAGTCGACATAGGAGTATTAGAGTGTCCAACTTTTCATAATATAGTTTACTTAGATCACCGATTTATTCGGATTCATGTAAACTTAGTTAGACCTAAACCTAGAATGGCTGGTTACTGGAAACTCAACACGTCATTGTTCCATGTGAAGGGTTACCAGCATCAGCTGATACTAACCATATTGCAGGAAACGACGGTGCTATAATTGGGCATAAGCAGTGGATTAAACTTAAAGCCATGAGGTCCTTTTCTGCCGACTTTAGCCAACGACTCAACCTAGAATCTAGGGCAGAAAAAGCGACACTAGAAGCTAGATTTGATCAGGCAATGGAGGCGGGGGATAGCACTAATGTAATGATAATTAAGGCAAAGCAAGAAAACCAGGCTTCACTAGGTTAAAAAGAATGCCCAGGAAGCAATAAATAAATAAATATGGCACCTGAATTGCATGCAGAGAAGCGGCGATGTGCTACGAATCGACATATTGCATGTGTTACATTGCCAGATGGATGGTCCGTGACCACAAACGAATGTATTTTGGAGGCGTTTCGGTCTCATTTTACAGATCTTTTACCAAGAAGCCCGGCTGTCATTAGTGGATTTCGACCCCTATTTAGCCGACTTTTCTCACCTTGAGGCGACCGAAGCTGCTAGCTGCGAAGGTTGCATAAAAGAGGAAGCCTTGAGTCAGGTCGGCTTGGATAGGTCTCCGGGGATCAATGGTTTTCCATATGAGGTGTATTTGAGGCTGTTGCACATTCTTTATGCTTGCTGACAGTTTTATTTAACAGTTTAAAAACGGGTCTATTCCTCAGTAATTAACCAGGGGAATTTTGAAACTTGTACGCAAGAGCAAAGATGGAGATTGGATAGGTAATTTTCGGCCCTTAACAGAATTAAAGATTTTGGCCAATCGTCTGCAGGTTGTCCTACCTGGTCTGATCAGCCCTGAACAGACTTGTGCTGTGAAGGATAGAACTATTCAGGATAACTTGCACACGATACGCTTGATAATTGAGAAAGTCGACTCAGAAGCCGCATTGATCAATTTAGATCAGTCTAAAATATTTGATAGGGTGGACCATCGTTACTTGGAGGCTGTTTTGTCTTCGGACATTTTCGCTCTTGGATTCACCTCTAGTATGCAAACTCCAGTACGCTAGTGCAGGTGAATTGTTTGAGATCTGAGCCCTTTCGATTATCCAGATCTATTCATCAGGGTTGTCAGCTTTCACCGATGCTCGATGTGGGAACCTTTCCTTCACACATCTATCCTCTCATCGTATATCGTCTATCAGTTCTTCCACTCCCGTCGGATACTCTGTTTGAATTGCAGCGGGCCCTTTTCAAGTTCTTATGGTTTTGTAGGCCCCTAAGGCTCGTCGCGAAATCTGTTATCTGCATCCTTCTGAAGGTGGTCTGGGTATGCCTAGCATTGAGATTCGTCAACATACGCTCTGGCTATCAATGTGAGGGAAACGGTGGCTTCTAGAAGGAAGACATTAAGAAAGCCTTTCCGGCTTTGAAAAGTGTGCACTTGGATGAGGGGAAGGCACACAGGTTGCCCTCGAGGCGAGTGCTCCTTTTATCGCGAGTGTTGACATGCCTTGAAGTTCTTCTTACAGGTGAAAGAAAGCCTCTCTGACATCCAGCTGTTGTCCTCGAAAGGCATTATATCGGGTTATGGTGAGGGGGGGGAGCTATATTCAATCTGGCCTTGGGCGCCTGGGTTAGGATGTTTTGATCAGGACCGGCGGGACAGTTATAAAAGTGGGGGGGGGTCTCCTAAAAAGTGGGGGGGCCCGGTTAAACACATGCATATATAACTTCATTATTGATGACCATCCATGTTGATAACGACGAGGTATTTCTGTCCTGGTTAAGTAAGAAATGCTCTCTGGGTCGGCAAGAGATTTCATGCAGCTTACTTGGTGAATTCGCTTACTTGTATCCGATACGCTGATGAAGACAAGACTTTGAGTTACGCCTTCTTTTATTGCTGCTGATTAAGTTTCTTGCAGGTCTCATCGTTCGTATACTAGACGTAACGTCTTTTGATCTAGAACCAATTAATGTTTGTAGCAATTGGGCTCTGACAACTGATAAGGAAAGGCGTTTTGTCTTTTTGAGTTTACCAGCGATTGCGAGAGACGTCATATGGTTAACACGCTTGAAGGCATTCTATGACAGTGAGACTCACCTCTATCAGCCTTATTCAAATTTTCAAATATCACCTGAAGATTTGCATTAGGGCTGAGAAGGTCAAACTCTCGTTGGCAGAATTTGGTGAAAAGTTGAGAGAGAATGGCACGTGTTTGTCGGGTGACAGCAGCTTGCATTAAGTGGTATTTGGACATGCCTTAGGCAAAGAATTTTGGGTTGCAGAAACAACCATTAACAACGACCCGTTTAAGGCTAGCTTAGGTTACTCATTATAGTTATTTCAGTTCATAACTTAGCTAGTGTATGAATGATCTCATTAGGGACCCATTTTGTTCCCTTCCCAATTTTGTTTTTATAATTCCCAACCCTTTCCCAATATAGGTGACAGATAGTTTGATTTGCCAGAAATGTAGGTCATCCTTTGACATTTTCGAAGGTGGTGTAGTAAATAAAGCGTTGGGGCCTGCATCAATTTTCTTTTTGTTTCGACTGATAAATCTGCATATCTGCCACGACTTAGAAATGGAGGGTCTTTTTACTAACACGGGTTTTTACATTGTACATATTTCTTGTTTTTTTTCTGTACATAGAATTTTTATCTTCCAAACACCTCATTGCGTATTATTCATATATGAGTTTTAAGTAGGATAGTCATGGTATGAATTCTTTTGGTGTATGGTGCATGAAAGTAGTATTTTGGTAAATGGTCATAAATGAAATTAGCTAAGTTAGATCAGTTAGTAAATGTTAGAGAAGACCAACCTTTCCCCGCCCCTCTTTTGGCCTTGTGCCGCATTTTGTATACATATTTTTTTATATATGAATAAATATATGAATCAACCCCAATCTATACTGGAAGTCAAAACTGACGTACAACCACTCTTATTTCTCTGTTGCATTATATTTTTCTTCAATATATTTGATTCCTCTAAACTCCGAGTTTGTGTTTTCATTCTGGCCCCATTACAGGGTCACAACACATGGCCATCGAAAATTTTCAAGTGCTTTTGAAGCCTTTAAACTGTTGATTGATATATCATTTCTGTCTGGCATTTAAGTGTGTAGATTACCATCAAGTATCATGGTTTATTTGTGCTCATAAACCAAAGATAAACCTAACAGATTTAAAAAAAAATGAAACTATTTTTTCATAATTTTGTCGCTATTTTGCTGTATCACAGATCTTCAGTGTGGCTAGACTTCAGGATGAAATCGAAGCAAGATCGTTTTGTCAACAGTCGAACTTCTTATCTACTATGTCATCTGCACAAGCTCCAAAATGGAGGGAAGGGGAAACTAGCTCATAACAAGGGGAAGTCAAATATAAGAAAGATTAAAAACTAAATTAATATTAAAGTTGAATAATTCTGAAAATATCTGATTATCTATCACCTGCCTGATCGAGGGGCTGATGGTTGAGCAGCCTAATTGATTATAGAAACTGGTGAACCCTTTGTTTTGTGTTAGGCAGATGATACTGATTTTTATACAATGGCTAAGACTTTCATGCTCAGTAAGAGCACTGCCCCTATAGAAGGTAATTGCAACCCACTATAGGTAACCACTTTGCAAAGAACATCATGGTGAAGCAAAATATTAAAATAAGAATGGAGAGCCATGATCATCGATGTCTGCAAACAGATACCCGAAGAAAAAGAAATACTTGAAATGGATTTGTCCGGCAGTTATTTTTTTCTTCTTTTACTTGCTTCTTTTATGTGACAGCACGGATTTATATTTATACAAATAAATACACATTGCCTTTTATTATAGAGTGGCGGATTCAAAATAATAAAGATATCTCAATTCTATTATGTCATAAAAAAAATGGTAATATTCCTTCTAGGAATATGTGATTGAAAAAAAAAAAATGACTTGTAGAATTTGCTGTGGGGAACGTGAAGGGGGCTTACCTGCGAAACGTCCTCGTGTTTGTCTGTCCTGTGCGCTGCGGATGAAGGAAAAGAATTCAACATGGCGTCCGTGAACCTTTATTACGTACGGTTCACACGGAGTCTCGTGAAGTCACATTGCACGCATGCAAATTAGGTGTGCCTCAGCCTAATAAAAGCGGGTCTCTTACCGTCTTCAACGAAACGGTGCAAAGTAAGTGCACGTGTGACGAACGTAGAGATCTGCTTTGGAAGTTGACAGAGGACTTTGTGATCTACGGACAGAGTGATTTGCATTTCTTTGGACCTTTGTTTTTTTACTCCAGAGTGATTTGCGTTTTGTTGGACCTTCATTATTACTTCATTTGCAACAATTCCTCCTTTGTGATACTTTATTTCTGGGCCAAGGATTGTCTGCGGATAGCATAGGCAATCGTAAATCACGAGTTGAAATCTGCAGACGATTCATGAGGCATCCATTTTCCAAGCTTAGGAACCTTTCTAAATTACTGACAATGACAATGATGATGAACTGTTGTATGGTTTGAGGAAAGCTTTGTTGAAAATTCTTCTTCTGATACTGCAGCTTTTAAAAAAAAAAAATTTTTTTTTAAGTGATGCCACAAGGACGTACTGATTGATCTTCATGACCAAGGGTGAAATTTCCATTTTATTTTGTAACCATCTTTTTCATACTCTTTCATGCATGGATTATCCATAAGCTGAGTGAGTGTTTTGAGTAGCTTTGGCTGCATAGTTCCTAAATACTTGCCTCCTCATGAAGTCATATTTTATGTGGTGAAAATCCAGCTCCCAGAAAAAAGCGGCACTCTGGATTGGGATAAAAATAAAAATTGCTGAAATCTAGAAGGATTTCTCCTTCTTTAACCGAGCTATTTTTTTCATTGGCCAATGGCTGACTCCTCTCAAACAAAGGCCTTTGTTTGACACCCCTTTTGTTTGAGGATCGTTTTTGTGCATTCCATTTAACCTTTAACTGAAAAGTTTTTACCTCTAATTTTAATGAACTATAAACTACAGAAAATCACAAAATTGTATTTATAAGCAATACAACCAAAATGCTATGCGCCGTCTACAACATGTAACAAATTGCTGTATGCTTGCTTTGTTTAATGCCGACTTTTGGTGCTGGTTGGACATGTATCCTGACATGACAAACCTACTGGAAAAGTACTCCTGTGGTTCCCAGAGGTCAAAGACTTCTGAAGAACACTGGCCTCTTAGGATTGGGCCACAATGAGTGAGCGAGCATCATAGCGTACAGACTTTTTTAATGTTTCACTATCACTTGATGGATGACTCAAGACAAAAAGGCATCTTAATAAGAACCTAAAAAAAATTTTTTTTAAGAAACTAAAACTTAGAAATATGAGATAAAATAAAAATTGTCCTATAATTTCACGTTTGTAAATTTATTAGTCTCAACAACAGATGTGTCTTTTCTAATATGATGACTGTAAGCCCATGTTCGACAAGCATTGCCATTGCTTCAATATTTGTCACGGTGTCATGAAATAGTGAAATCTTAACATTTTCAAGCAATGTCTGTACAAGAAGCTTTTTTAATTCAGGAAAGGCTTAGCACTGAACCAATCCCACTCTTTAATCAAGTGCCACCGACTCAAAAAGAAGAATAAGTCTACATCATTGGAAGCAACAGTCACCGCAGATATTATATCAGCGTTTTCCTTTTTTAGATTTTTTTTTTTTTACGTTAAAGGTCACCGCTTATCAAGGCCCAAAGCCCACTTGAGGATAGGGGTTAAAGAGTGGTGAATGGTGAGACAACGTCGCGTTCACCGGCACAATGATTGTAGCAGGGCAGAAATTGATTACTTACGGGGACGGTTCAACAAGAACTTGCTTACATTGGACTTGAAGACGACCATATTGTAGTCGGAAGGGAAGCAGGCTCGCAGCACTGTGTTCCACAGACGGGCAGTTCTAGGAAAGAAGCTCTGCTCATGGAAGTTTAGTTTCGTCTTGGGCACACATAGGGAGAAGGGGAAATCATTGACAGTGGTAGTAGCTAAGCGGTTTCTTATTGTGAATGTTTTACAAGGGTGGACCATAGATTTGAGCTCAGTCGAGCACCTACCATGAAAATAACGGTAGAGCAAAGAAAAAATAGCAACATCTCTTCTGTGAGAGAATGACTGTAGGGAAGAGAACAGGATATCCCCCACTAGATTTCGAAGTCGATTTTAGACTGTCAAGGCTCGAAAGAATGTTGTGAGTGGCCCCAGTACTCCATCTTAGATGCTTATCTTTATGAAGGCTGAAGAGGACATTACCCCCAATGGTTTTACCACTCACTCCGACACCAACCTAGGCATTTCTAGATCCCAGTACATTGCGAATTTATATATATATATATATATATATATAGTACACGTATTGTATTAGTTTCTGTAGATGTAAATCCATTGAAACTCCAGTGTTTATAAAAAGTGATCAATAACAACATTATTGGTTACATATGTGCATACATGTTTCAGTTGTACTCTTCACAGAGAGTCAACTTCTTCAGACCAAATATTACTATTTTATGTATCCACATGAAATTTTATAAGGGGATATAATTTTTTATGTATCAATTTTCAGTATTTTCTTCAACAGTGCTCGATACATAAGTAGAGCTAGGTGATAAGTTATGAAAATATATTTATGGCAATTAAGCTACACAATTGCCATAAATATATTTTCATAACTTACTACATACATACATATATATATATATCTTTATAAAAACAAATATTTATAATTATTTATCACCCCCAACTCTAGGCTGGGCTCTGTAGTGAGTAGTATTAACACAGCCGTCATCGTGGCTTTAATGCATGTTCCTTTCAGTAGTCGAACACATTGACGACGGCTGTCTTTAAATAGGCTTAATCTCTCGATCTTGTCTAATTTAGCCATGCTGTGAGCCAGAAACATGTATCCATGGATTACTTTTATGTACGTATAAAATGAATAAAAATACATATAGTAACGAAAAATACGTCCTATAAAGTTAAGGGCGACTAATAATGCAATCTTCTGTATGAATCTGTATCACTTAGAAAGTGAACAATCAAAATAGTAGTAAGCAAAAGTAAGAAACGCTACCATCACCAATAAAAACAATTACATAAAATACATTAAATATTTAAGATGATAAAAATCGTACATATTTCCAGGCAAGACGTCATGGTCCGGAGGTAAAACGCCAGACTATAGACATCAATATCAAAGGTTAGCCATGCTGATGACGGCTGTGAGCCAGAAACATGTGTCCATGAATTACTTTTATGTACGTATAAAATTAATAAAAATATATATAAGTATTTTATTTAAAAACTATACATTACATTGTCTGTTTGATGTACCAGGGTTTCATCAATCTTGTCATGCCAGGTCTGAGGTAGAAACCGGCTTTTATTGTCAGATCGACTCTTCAGCAGTGTTCAGTAGGCAAAGACTGAGAAAAGGAGGTGGGGGGAGGGGGGCAAATCACCATTTCATGGCAAACATGTTCACCCATAACAGATATTCGCAATGAGCTTTCTGTTCTTGTTTAAGGTGGAATGTTTTGGGATGCTTTTTATTTTTAAAAATTTCATTTAAAAGGCCTTTTTATTATTATTTATTGTTTGTTTAGGCGTGTTTTTTTAGAAGGGATTTTTCATATGCATTGTTTTTCTTTCTCTGCCTGATTTCCGACATTTGTGGACTGGCTAATAACAAAACTAATAAAAACGCCTTTTAAATAAAATAAATAAAAAAAATATCCAAAAAAATCCCCCCCTTAAACAAGCAATAACAACAGACAGCTCTTTACGAACGAGGAATATCTTACGGAGAAAACACAAAAAAGCGGGCGCTGTTTGCCTCGAAACTGATTTTTTTTTACCCATCCTTTTTCTCAGAGTCTTCACCTAACTGAACGATGCTGAAGTTGATCTGACAATATAAGCTGGTTTCTACCCCTAGACTTGGCATGACCAGATCGATGAAACCCCGGTACACCAAACAGACTTTAATGTATATCTTTTAAATAAAATACTTTATATTAGCTCTTATAGAACCTGCGATCTAGCACTTTGTTTTTTTAACTAATATATGCTCTATATTTATATTTTTACTTTTATTCATTCCAAACAAGGCATATTGGCAGTGAGACATAAGGGGCTAATGTGATTAGGAGCCAGATTTATAGGGGCACCCTAAGTGGGGAGTTGTACAGCAAGGCGTTAGTTTACATTACATTTACATTTCTGCATGTTGGTACAGTCAGGGAAAACGGAAGGAATTCCAAAGGCAATCGGTCCGAAGAAAGAAGTTATTAGAGTAGAAAGTTTTCCGGTATCTGGAGACCTTTACAGTGAAGGAGTGGAATTTTGCTGTTGATCGGGGGGGTATTTACGTTGAGGGGTATACATGTAGTAAGTTCGTTGGAGCACATTCTGTGGAAATACTTGTAAAACAAGCACAAGGATACAACATTATGGTGATGGGACAGGGACTGGAGCTTGGCAGACAGTACGGGACCTATTAGGTTAGAGACTCTTTTTTGCACCCTGTCCAAGAGGGAGAGATTAGTGGTTGGTGTATCAGCCCAGGTGTGGCAATAATACTCCATGCATTGGCGAATGGTAGCTTTGTAGAGATATAGCATACTGGCAGGTGTGAGAATTTTTTTAGCCCGGTCGAGGGAGCATCTTCTATGTATCTATTCCAATTCATGTATGTTGCCCGTGAATGTTAGGTCAACGAGTTTGAACATTGGGCTCTCGGGAAGGGTGCTATCAGCCATGGCAATCGGTGGTTGGAAAAGTTTCTTATAATTGTTAAAGAAAAGGCCTTTGTCTCGCTATATATGTTAGAACAATGGTTCTAGTAAAAATCCCTTTTTCTTTTCACCACGGAATTTAACATTTGTTCCACTTTAGTTTTTGTTGATGTATTTGACAAATAAATGACTCACGGTGGGACTGATGAACATAACAAATTAAGTCCCCTTTAAAAAAAAAAAAAATTTATTTAGTCTTTTTGCATATGGCTTATTTACACAAAAATCTGATGTTGTTCAAAAATTAATCTACCATATTTGGAAAACAGATTTTGAACATATGTTTGAATACATTCAGAAAATAGTAAATTAGGTTTCGGAATTTTTGAGATGAGGATTGATAATTTGCATTATTTTAATTATTCGGACTACTATTCTTATGTTAGTTGTTATATTCCCAAGATTTCGGCCAATGTAACTTCTGACCTCTTTTAGGTTTATATTTTAAAACTTGAGAACCTTCAAGTAAATTGGTATTCACTTTCTTTGTTTAAAGCATTTCATTTGACAACTTATTTTTCTATATTTTTTCGGTGAATATTTGCCTTTTTTGCTACAAACAATAATATTTTTTTTAAATTGGGTAAAATACATTCTGTAAATCTCTACCATATTTGAAAAACATTTTGAACGTATGATTTTCTTTTCTTCAGTAAAACACAAAAATATTAAAATAGGTGAAAAAAGAAGTAGCAAATAGTCAAATATTTATTATTGTGATTAAATTCACACATGATGTACGGAATACCCGAATACAAACTTCTCTTTACATGCAATAAAAGTTACAGGAAGAAGCAGTAAGATTTTATTTGGGCTTTTTATCATTTATTGGTTTTGTGGGAGAGACAAGAGAGGGAGAGAGTATTATACAGAATATGGTAAAAAATAACAGTGCTACATGAAAACTGGCTTTTCTGCTAAAAGCACATCTTTGCAAACCTATTTACCATAAAACAAATTTCTTTTTTGTTCTTCTTTTAATAAAATACAAAAAATTATTTTATGCATTTTGCTTTTCCTTAAGTATTGTTTTGCTTTGGATAATTTAATATTTTTTTTACCATGCCCCACCTTTCTGTTTGCCCTTGAAACATTAAGTATTTTTTCTCATAAATGTAGTTTAAGTAGTTCATACCTGTCATTAGTTTATTCAATCAATTGTATAATCATACCAAAAATGACATATGTGAAAACGTTTTTCTAGTGTACTAATTGTATATATATATAGGTTTTAATTTTGTGATGTTTTTTTGTTTTTTTTAATTTTATTTTTTTTATCAAAATAATAATTGTTCTGAATCAAACATTCATACCAGCAAAAAAATAGTGGGAAAAAAAAAAAAAAAATGCAATTTTTTTTTAAATTGTAAAACTTATTAAAAATTCCAGCAGTTGAAAATGAGTATAAAACAAGTCAATTAAATTCCTTTAAAAAAATCTTAAATTTTGTGTTAATTAAAAATTATTACGTTTTTAATATAAAATGATTCTGATTTCGAATTTAAAAAAATTAATGTACTCAAATATTAGTTATTGCCAATAGCAACAACAAATACAACTGATAATTCAATATTTCTTTTAAGTTCTAAAATATATCTCCAGTTCGTTTTAAAATATATTGCTGTGTTTGTATTTAATATAAAAAACAAAAAAAAAGTTTTTCATCAAATGAAACAATCTGTGAAAACGAAAGGCAACAAAAAGAAAAGTCTTTAAATTATCAGATGTCAACAAATTTAAATATTTTTGGAAGATAACTCCAATGCTAATTCGTAAAAAAAAAAGAAGTTGCTTTCCTTTCTTGCCACCGTAAAAAAAAATTCTAATGAAGCAAATTTTGGTTGATATCAAAAATGGCAGTCATCATGAAAATAGAGAAAAAAAAAAGACCTTTAATTTTCCACTTGATGCCTAAAATAAAGGCATTGAAAGTATTTTGTGGAAATGAACATTTCCTTATTCTTGAATGTCTTTTCTTCTCCAACCCCTAAAAAGAAGGGTTAGCTGTATAAGGCCATTGAGTGTTAATATAAGCAATGGGATTTGGCAGTCTCTATTTTTTCGGTTTCGTACGGTTCATTGTGGTCAGCATCAAACTGATATAAGACGTCAGGAGGTCATCCATCTTGTAACCCTGAAAAAAGAAAGAAAAGCAATTGCATGTTTACATATGGTGGTAAAAATGGGATTTTGAATTAAACATCGATTCTGTTGTTGCATTACTCGCTCAATTCTTCACGTGGAGGATACTTTATCTGGTCACTATGTGCTCGCTTGGTTATGATGATTATGATGATGGCCGATTGTCTAGTGTGCCTATTACTTCTTTGTGTGCATGGAGGAGAGAGTAAAGAAGATTTTTCCATTCAGCTGAAGGTTTTTTCATTGTTAATTATTAACTCGGATGATTTCAAATTAGAGTCTCTTGTTCGTTTATTACACGATTTAAATATCACTGAGGAAGGAGAAGAGAGAAAGATATAGTGAGAGGTTGTCTATATTTTTTTAAACAGACCTTCTCTCATTTGTTTACAATAAGCCCTGCTAAAAAAACGTCCCCTCCCCAAAGTTCGATCACTTTATATGTCTCTTACTTCCGTTTCTCTATTCCAGTATATGTTGAAGTTATCAATTTACTGAGACTGCTAAAATCATTTTCCTATGGATTAGATTATCTCCCTTGTTTCACGATCCCTTTTTTCCAGTGTAAATAAAACGAGCACCTCGTGTGTGTTACAGTAAAACATATGTATGTCCTTTTATAGAATTTATTGTACAAGTCCACATGAAACAAAGGTTTGATGCTTTTGTTTTGAATGATCTTTGTATTTGTAACCAACTATCAGAATATGTCAAATTTGACCAATGAACTCTTTGACAACTAATGAACTCAAGGCCACCCAATAAACAACACTGTTTGCTCTGTGAGATTAAAACCTATGGCTGTTCCATAGTTAATTAAATAAAATAGTTTAAACAATTTCAAAATAAAAAAAAATACTGGTGATAAAAACAAATTAAAATTCATTTATTATTCTACTAGAGGAGGGCCTGTCTTACGATGGGTCATGTAATAAATACAGTTTTCACTTTGTTGTTTAGTGCCGAATTTTCAACACAGTTTAAATGTAGAAATGATTGCAGCTTAGAATGTATAACGTTACTCAGTGTTATTTCCCATTCCGTCTGCCAAACAAACATACAGGTCCACAGTATGGAATATTCAAAGTCATTCAGGACAAAAAATGAAATAAAACAAATATTTAAAAATATATATTAAATAAATTTCTCTCTTAACATTCATTAGAGTGACAATTTTCTAAAAACCCTGAAAATATTTTGTAGTGAGTGGTGATTATGTGAAATTTTTACTATTTGACATAAAATAGAAGGCTGTGGTGGCTTCTGATGATATCTGAGCTTTTTTTTTTTTTTTACATAAATTTCAATTGGAAAAACAAATATTTTAGTAATAAAACTATATTTTTGTGAAATCAGTACACATATAACAAACTAAAAATGAAGATTATTGGTAATATGATGGTTTGTTTGGCTGTTTTATCATACCTTTTCGGGTTATTTAATGCCGAATCTGGTCATTTCGGTAAAAGTTTTTATGCTTCAAGTTCTTTATATATTCAAGTATTTATAAATGGTGTTTGGTTTGGTTATTTTGTAGAGGAAAAATGTTTTTATTTTTGGCTTTGCAGAACATGATTGAGTTTTGCAAAGGGAAAGGAAAAAACAATAACATTAATGTTTGGTGCAGTTTTGGTCAGGAAGCCAATATTTTCAGACAGCCTGATCTGGTAGCACTATGATGATCTATGTTGAAACTATAAAATAACTTCAAAATGATTCAAAATAAAAAAAAACTTCATTAGATTATATTATTAGAAAAGATTTAACTTTAGTTTACATGTTTGACTTTTTTAAAAAAAACTTCTTCAGCTAGTATACTTTTAATCATTTTCGTTTCTGCTGCTTCATCATTTTCTTTTTCATCTTTTGTGCTACTTGGTGAATTCTTATTTTAATCGAGGTTTCTTTGATCTTCAAGTTTTCTGCTTTCTTTAGCTTATTTTCTCTTTTAATTTGAAACCTTTGATTGCATCTCCCATACGCTAAAATCTGAAATCTCGGAACACTTTCATCACTGAACATTATTTAAAAAGCGGAATGGAATTTAGTGAAAGAGTTTTTGTGTTTCTTACCAGTTGTGTTTCACAAAGGAGTTTGCTTCCTCGAATGAGATTGCCAATCGTCATGTGGAAATAACTGTTTCCACTGCTCCAGTTGGAAATCTTTGTAAATGGATGAGTCGCGAGCACATCCTAGGTGGAAGAAGAAGGTAAATAAATTGGTAAGGACATTTGATTCAATTGTATTTGATATTAAGAATTAATTAGACGTTTCAATAGATTGATTTTATTGAACAGATTTCATTTGCATCATATGAAATTATCTTTATTCTTTCAAATTCAGTTTAAAAGAAAAAAAAAATTTATAGACCGTTTCTTTAGGCATCTTTTATTTTCGTCCACAATCTTATTTCAACTTTTGATAAAAAATATATCTATACTAGAAGAATACCCGTTCCAGGATGGGTAAAATTAATTCACTGAACAGAACAGTTTTGCACCATCCATGGTAGGAACGATTGGACTGCAGTCGAGACGGCTGCTGCTCAACGTGTTGGGGCAATCTCCGCCTGGTCAATTAATCATTTCAGGATGATGTTGATAATGATATTTACAAGCAACCTGTGTCGATCTGCATAAACAAGCAATTGCTGTGGCTGATTTTTATGGACAACACTATATCAACCATTTGAAAAGTTTCAATTTTTCAATAATTTAGCATTTGATCCATGGTTGAAACCAGGAAAAATATAACAATATTTCCTATACTCCTAGCATCTCGACAGCACTAACTTTTCGTTTTTAAACTTAAAAAGTGAAATCTTAAATGAAACAAAATATTCTTAAGTTTTTACGATGTACGCAAATTTATTTGTGTTTAATATAAATCTTTACAAAATAAACTAACATTTCTAATTTGAATTTACGCTTTTAGTTTAACTTATCAAAGACAAAAGCCACTCAGGGATAAAGGTTAATGAGATAGGATTTTCCCTATTTACTTGCCTCCCCATGAGGGAAGAGTTAGACACAAGGTCGGTTTTAAATGTGGGGAAAATCCAACTCTCTAAAAAGGAACACTCTGGTGGGGATAAAAATAGTCTCGGTCTAGAAGGATTTCTTTCATTGACTAAAGACAGAAATAATGAAGCGTAGTATCACAATGGATACAACACTTTGCTCTTAGCCAAAAGGCCAAGGAAGTGGCTTTTTTGAAATGATAAAGAATATTATGAGAGGATTAAAAATTATGACTGGAATGAACAAAATTTGATTGCACATCGAGTAAATGGTAAATTTACAAAAAAATAACATGCTCACATTATTCACCGTGTTGCTTTGAATATATATTCCAAAATTAATAATGATCAGTTCATTAGTTTAGAAGATTACTCTGTACATTATATCTATCTATATGAGCGAGAAGGAGAGAACAGTGAAAAATAAGAATGAATTTACCAATAAAATTACAAGTTTTATTAAAAAAAAAAAGAAAAGGTAATTTTTTTTTCTTTGCAATTTTATCAATAATTTTTGAGTAAAAATAGTTGTGTCAGATTGAAACATTGCATTTATTTTTGTTAGGGAAATAAATAGATATATATTTTTTAAGTAAATATAAATCTTTTAGATATATTAATGAAAAAAAAAATGCTATTCTGACATCAAGTCCATTTTAGAATACATGTTTTGGTTATGTTTGGGAAGGGGTTGATTTTGAGTAACACGAGATACAGTGTGATGCTAAACTAGTCCCTTTTAACTGCTATTATAACTGGAGTGCTGAAAACACACTCAGTCCGGTTCTGATAACTAATCAGCTCATCCAGAGAGAATGTCAATATTGTCTTCTTACCTTTGTTTGTGGATGAATCAAGTTCACTCCATTTTTATTGATGGCGATCAGGAGAATTTCTGGATAATTGGTTTCAGTTGTTTGCTGAAATAGAAAAAGAAAAATTAAACTTTCATGGTTCAAGCGATATGGGAGAAACCAACATCATATTCGAACATATCTTGGTACTCTCACTTCACCCCTACACGTTGCACGTATCGAAAGTAAAATAATAAACTTATACTTATAAAGAGTGCAGGCATACGTTTTAGCATTCTTCAAATAAAATTTAAAAATTGTGACAAAATGATTGATGTATAGATAAGCACTTCTCAGATTAACACAGTATCTGATTTCTATGCTGTATGAAAAGTGCTATCAATCGTAAAATACATCTTGTAGATGCTCAGAGGTCAGTCATTAGTGATGAACTGATTTCACTGCAGGTTTTGAGCTTCAGACTCACTCTACCAGCAACCCAAGCATTTCTCAAAAGAAAAATGTTGCCTCCTTTTGTAATGCAATGTTGTACTATACACCACAAACATTACAAAGTAAATAGTCCAACAGAAAAAAAAAACAGATTATATGTGACAAGAATGCTTAGCATCAACCAATAAAAATCGTTCCAGCAATGCCACTTCCTGTTTTTAAGGTTTCTGTCAGGATTGATATGTAACCATATCCCAACAAATATATCAACATTTCTGATGTTCACAATCTCCAGTTTTTTTTGTTTTTTTTGTCATGGAAATTGCTCTAGAGAATGCATGAAGCCAATGGATGTAAGGAGCTAAAAAAAAAAAAAAAATAAATACTACTTCAAAGTTAAAAACTAGCCAACAATAAGTGTTATATGGATAGATTCTGACCCAGAAAACAGCGATTCTTCTCTCTTTGTCAGAAACATTGCTCATAGAATGGAAGAACTAAAAGATAAGGGAAAAGAGAGTTACGAGACTGTCAGAAGCTGTCAAAAGAGTTGATTAAATGAATTACAACTTGAATTGGATTTTCCCTTTCTGTAAGTGAAACTTGAAAAGGTAGAAATGTTTATTTCCATTGGATAAATAGTGTCAGATGAAAATGTTGACCACTTTTCATTTCTTTATTTCAAAAAAGAGGCTTGCAACGTTTCAGTTTGAAATAGCATTTGTTAGCCTGCCATGCTCAAATTTGAAAAAGCATTTCTGTCAGCCTGTCATGCTCAAATTTGAAATAGCATTTCTGTCAGCCTGCCATGCTCAAGTTTGAAATAGCATTTCTGTCAGCCTGCCATGCTCAAATTTGAAATAGCATTTCTGTCAGCCTGCCATGCTCAAATTTAAAATAGCATTTTTGTCAGCCTGCCATGCTCAAATTTGAAATAGCATTTGTCAGCCTGCCATGCTAAAATTTAAAATAGCATTTCTGTTAGTCTGCCATGCTCAAATTTGAAATAGCATTTCTGTCAGCCTGCCATGCTCAAATTTGAAATAGCATTTCTGTCAGCCTGCCATGCTAAAATTTAAAATAGCATTTCTGTCAGCCTGCCATGCTAAAATTTAAAATAGCATTTCTGTCAGCCTGCCATGCTCAAATTTGAAATAGCATTTCTGTCAGTCTGCCATGCTAAAATTTAAAATAGCATTTCTGTTAGTCTGCCATGCTCAAATTTGAAATAGCAATTCTGTCAGCCTGCCATGCTCAAATTTAAAATAGCATTTCTGTCAGTCTGCCATGCTCAAATTTAAAATAGCATTTCTGTCAGCCTGCCATGCTAAAATTTGAAATAGCATTTCTGTCAGCCTGTCATGCTCAAATTTGAAATAGCATTTCTGTCAGCCTGCCATGCTCAAATTTGAAATAGCATTTCTGTCAGCCTGCCATGCTTAAATTTGAAATAGCATTTCTGTCAGTCTGCCATGCTAAAATTTAAAATAGCATTTCTGTCAGCCTGCCATGCTCAAATTTGAAATAGCATTTCTGTCAGTCTGCCATGCTCAAATTTAAAATAGCATTTCTGTTAGTCTGCCATGCTCAAATTTGAAATAGCATTTCTGTCAGCCTGCCATGCTCAAATTTAAAATAGCATTTCTGTCAGCCTGCCATGCTCAAATTTGAAATAGCATTTCTGTCAGTCTGTCATGCTCAAATTTGAAATAGCATTTCTGTCAGCCTGTCATGCTCAAATTTGAAATAGCATTTCTGTCAGCCTGCCATGCTAAAATTTAAAATAGCATTTCTGTCAGCCTGCCATGCTCAAATTTGAAATAGCATTTCTGTCAGCCTGCCAGGCTTTAATTTGAAATAGCATTTCTGTCAGTCTGCCATGCTCAAATTTGAAATAGCATTTCTGTCAGTCTTCCATGCTCAAATTTAAATAGCATTTCTGTCAGCCTGCCATACTCAAATTTGAAATAGCATTTCTGTCGCCTGCCATGCTCAAATTTGAAATAGCATTTCTGTCGTCTGCCATGCTCAAATTTGAAATAGCATTTCTGTCAGCCAGCCATGCTCAAATTTGAAATAGCATTTCTGTCAGTCAGCCATGCTCAAATTTGAAATAGCATTTCTGTCAGTCTGCCACGCTCAAATTTGAAATAAAATGTTCATTGCTAGTGGTGTAAACTGAATGGATGCATGTTTTCCCCCCAATCAAAAGAACTGCAGAGAAATAAAAAAATATATTTACTTTCACTTCAAAGAAAGCTGATCCAAATGTCGGCCACATTGCAATTTTTTTCAGGAACGTAACCTTAGCGTCTTGTTCTGTCATCCCGGCATCTTTATTGAAGTGGGAGATTATTTGCTGAAAAAGACAATCATACAACTCTTAACACCAACTTGACACATGATAAGAAAAAAGTATTCAACAAAAAAAAAAAAACCCTTTTTTTTTAAGCTTTAACATGTTCAGTGATTTTTTCATTTCCTTCTTTTGTAAAAACATTTGTCTTGGGGAAATACAAAAGAAGCAATGTTTGTCAATGAGAATTAATATTTATTATTTTTCTTATTCTATCTATCATTTTAACTTATAACAAAAAGAATTCATTATATATATATATATATATATATATATACATATACACACACACACAGATACGAGGCCTGTCTAAAAAGTATCAGACCTTAAGCCAGAAGAAATATTTTAAATACGTGGCGGGGTTAGGACCCTAATCTCCTTCAAAGTAGGAAATTTGTGCTTGCACATACTTAGTGCACTGATCCATTCACTGCCGGAAACACCTCTGGAAGTCTTCTTTTGGAATGGGGTTCATTTCCGTCGTCGCGTTAGATTCAGGTGTTTGGAGAAGATGCGATAGGCATAACACAAATTAAGGATTGGTTCAACCGATTCAAAAATGGCCACACATCAGCAGAGTGACTAGCAATCTGGCAGGCCCCAAACTTCTCGGAGTGCTACTGTTGTTGAGAGGGTGCGAAAAAAGAGATACTGCAGAATGCGACGACGGAGATGAACACCATTCCAAAAAAAGACTTCCAGGGGTGTTTCCGGCAGTGGATGGATCGGTGGGCTAAGTGTGTGCAAGCACAAGGGGCCTACTTTGAAGTGGATTAGGGTCCCAACTCTGTCACGTATTAGAAATATTCTTTTTGGCTTATGGTCTGATAACTTTTAGACAGGCCTCGTATATACTAGGAAAATACCCGTCTCAATACGGGTATAAGCAATAAATATGGCATTAGGTTTAATTTTTAATCTATTTTTCTTTCTTTGGTGGGTATGGTACGGTTTCGGTGGCACTCTTTGAAATGGTAAAGTTCACAAAAAAAATAATATGCCCACGTTACTCACCCTGTTGCCTAGAATACATATTCCATGATTCATAATGATAAATTTAATAGTTTATGATTTTACTAAGTTCTTTTTTTTTGGGGGAGGGGGGGCAGTTTGTGTGGGCACATCCCCTAAATGATTAAATTTACAAAAAAATAACATGCCCATGGTACTCACAAATATGCCAAAAATATATATTTAAAAATTCATAATGATCTGTACATTGGTTTAGGAGAGTACATATATATATATATATATATATATATATATATATATACACATACCTAACTAATATATCTATATATAAATCCTAATGCACACACACACACATCAACAGTAAATAATAATATCAATAATGAAGAGAAAGTATACATAGGCGCTATAGATAATTTATTCAGTCTAGATATAATTATCATGTGAAATTTATAAAAAATAGTATAACAGTGTCTTCATATCTATGGGAAGAAAACAAAAACTTTAACACTAATATGAATTAGGAAATCTTAAAATTAGCTCCTCCTCCTCCTTGCAATATAAATAGAAGAACCCTAACTTCAAAAAGCAAATTACATTATTAAATAAAAAACGAGAACTTATAGTTAAAAAAATGCAGACATATTTTCTTTGCTATTTAAGCCTCCATTAAATAAAAAAAAACTGCTTAATCTAACTTATATAGTTTCTAAAAAAAAAAAAAAAAAGCTAAAAATGTGCAAAATGAAATGCCATGTGTATAAATATTGTTAATTCTCCTGGTTTATTTTTCTATTAATGACAAATATTAGAGACCAGTTAGGTACACTTCTGACGATCGGTCGTGTCATGAAACTGCAGTAAAAGTGTTAAGCTAAGTACAATTTATTATAATTTATTTTTTACGTGTAAAGTATGACATGGTATGTTTTGTTAATTACAAATTTCATGACTATTTCACCAGTCTCCCTCTCAAAATAGCTTGATGCATTTTTAAATTAAAATATTACTATTATTATAACAAAATTATTATGAAAATTTGCAAAAAGTTGAAAATGTTTCTTAAAATAAAATCCAAGAAATCCATGAAACTTACCCTTTTCCAGTCTTCGGAAGATTGTGTCTTTATGAGGTCAGAAGAAATATATTCTTTTAAGACTTTCCTGAAAAAAGAAAAATCAAATTGCATTTATTGAGAAATGAAAATAAACAGGTATTCTTAATTTGGATTAGTCAGACTACTATTCCTATCTTGGTTGCTATATGCACAACGGTTCAGTCGATGTGACCTGCGACCTCTTTAGGTGAATCTTTTTAAACTTTGGAACCTATATGGCTAACGGAATTAGAACAATCTACTCCTGTAAGTTAAATAAAGGGTTCAGTTAAAAAATGCCATACAAAGTTTCTTTGCCAGAACTGTCTATCTGTGGGACGCAATATCACAGGGCTACTTCACAGCTGACTACAGCACGGTAGTTTTCAATTCGAATGTTAACAAATTCTTGTTGAGCCGTCCCATTAAGTAATCAAATTCTGCTCAGAGCCAACTAGGGTCTGCAATCCTCAAGGTGTTTGTCTCACCATCCATCTGACACAAGCCATTAACCCTTGTCCTCGAGTGACCCTTGTCCTCGAGTGGCCCTTGGGCCTTGATGAGCGGTGACTCGTTAGTAAAAAAAAAAAATGCGTTCGAAAAGTGCAGCTGAAAAAGATTGTAGGTTATATTGGTCGAAACGTTGTAAATATAACAACCAACATGAAAATAGTAGTCCAAATTTGAATACAAATTATCAATCCTTATCTAAAAAAACACAGAAACAATGTATTCTTCATATGATTCCATTTAATATGAATGTTTAGCGATGAAACAAGATCAACAGAAATCAATTCTTTTAAATAACTAAAAACTCTTCATTCAATCCAACCTACATTTGAGGCATGTATTTAGAGCAACTGTCACAATTGACAAAACAATTTTGATAAAACTTAATCCTCTAGTTTGGATTATTATGACTACTGTTCTCATCTTGAAACGTTTCGGCCAATGCAATAGTTTGAATAATCCAAATAATAAATCCTCATCTAAAAAATTCTGAAACTTAAATGCCTAGGTTTTAAAATATAAAGATATCTCGACAAAAAGACAGATTAAATGTGATTAAGAAAACTAAGTTTCTCATAACGATTTGCAGACGTATTTAAAAAACGATTACCACTAAAATATTTCACTTTACCTGGTCTTTTGGCTAGACGAAAGCGTAGTATCTATTCTATACTACACTTAAATTTTTCTGTCCTCGGTCAGTGAAGGAGAAATGTTTCTAGACCGAGGTAATTTAAATTTTTGTTCCAATCCAGACTGCCCCTTTTTGGACAGCTGGATTTCCTCGACATTAAAAAAAAAATGCCATTGCATGGAGGACAAATAAATAGGACCTATGACTCAGAGGAAAATTAAATCTAGACAGTATTGAGATGTATACGGAACAGGAAACTTCAATGGTACAGCCATGTTGAAAGAATGGATGAGAGTTTGGGGGTTAGTAGATGTAGAACAGATATTGAATTTTTAATCTTTTATTTAATCCGGTGGATAGATCATTCCGCCAGCCATGACCGAGTAAAAATGTTAATTTTATTTTATTCTTAGTTATCACCTGTAGTAGGGACATGTGGCATAACAGGATGGTTAACAATCATTTCTAATTGACAGTCTTCTGAAGGTTCAATCCTTACTACAGGCGATAATTAAGAATAACATAAAATTAACAATTCTACCCAATCATGGCTGACAAAATGAGAACAATGTATCCCTGTGGATTAGATTAGGTGTTCAGTTGGAATTTGCGTATAAACTATCAAGTTGAACTATTAATTTCCGAAGTTCGAAAAGATGCATCTGAAGGAGGTCGGAAGTTACATCAGCTGAAATGTTTGTGAATATAACATCCAAGATGAGAATAATAGTTTGAATAATCCAAATTATCAATCCTCATCTCAAAAATTCTAAAAACATAGATTTTATTTAATTAACTAGATGGAGTTACAATTCTTTAACTAAGTTTATTCTGGATGATATACATAAGAAAGACGAGGTTCCTTACAGCGTCTGGCAGCAATTTAAGTTTATCTTCAAATCTCGTCTACATCATGTTGTTAAGCTTACAAATCAACTGTCTACTATTCATATGGGGTTCTAACTGACCCTAAGATCACTCCTGACAATCATCTTGGATAAACAATTGCCCCTAGAAAACTATCGCTACACTTTATTTCAAAAGTATATTACTTCCAAGGAATATGTATACTGACAGAAAATAATCCCTGACTCCTAGGGAGAAGCGGATTCATGCCTCTACTAACTGCTAGAGTAACATTGGATTTTTCATCATATATATATATATATATAAAAGAAAGTTAAGGACTATTGTTTTAAGAATTTAATATTAATCTCAGTTTTATAAAAAGTTGAATTTGCAAGAGAAAGGATTGTAGTTTTTCAAAAAAATTTTTAATTTAAAAATTTTTTTTTTTTTTTTACTAATGATAGAAGTTAAATTAAAGAGAAAAAAGTTCAACTCACGGAATGTTAGCAAGTTGTGTTTTATCTTCTCCATATTTCACACGGTAGATAAGGGCACCCAAAACGGCAGCATCTTCCTTACCGCATTTGTGATAACCGCGCAGATATTTTGGCAATTCCTACAGTTCAGAAAGAAAGAAAAACAAGTATGAGTTATCTCCCACTGCAATCACTTGAATAATGTAAACAACCTTTAAGATGATAGTGTTTGTATAAGCATTAAGATCTCACTTACTCGTGGCCAATTGTTAATAGCGTAATGATCAAAAGCATCAACTGTTGAAAAATGGTTTGATCCTGACGTGAAGTGTTTGCCTATCTAATCAGACTGAAGAGCTGTGATACAGCGAAACAGTCTATGAATGACTATTATATATATATATATATATAATCAAACAGAAGAGAGTATGCAATATACTACAAATGTATAGAAACCTAATACAAAAGAAAGAGAAAGCCAACAGTTTGGTTTACCTGGAAATAATGGAAAATGGTATCAGCATTTATGTCCATTCCGGGGACGGTATTGGTCCATAGTTTCTTCATGAAGAACACCTGATATGTAAATGGAGACATGGAGCCTACAAAACAAGATAACAATATAGTAAAGAATTTTGTATTAACATTATCATATTTTATTTTAACAGAGAAAAATATCCAACCTTAAATCAAGAATTCCCAGTAATATCTTGATGCATGGTCGCTTATTATTTCCATTGAAATGGATTTCAGCATTAATCACAAAAAAACTCAATGATTTATGTCATGTTCTTTAGTAAAAACAATACTCAACACATATTAGCACTTTACTGCATTTTTGTTAATATTCAAACAAAATTTAACATAATTGTAAATAAAATTCCGTAAGGGGAAATAACTAGTTACTTCCGGCTTTAAAATATATAACATATTACACAAGGGCGAATAACTCAGATTTTTCTGGAGGGGACACATTATCTTTATATGTGCATTTTTCTGGAGAAAACCCATAGCCATGTTTATTTTCAGTTTAATTTTCATGTTAAATACAGTAAACAGCTAATATTTGTTACTCAATAAAAAATGATCTAAATCATGATTTTAATACAAAATAACTTGTTTGGGATTAAAATGCTGCAAAGCCATTTCACTGTCAATTTCTGACCAATCATTAAGATATTCATGGCTTCCATCCATCCAGTAAAAAAGTTGTTATTCTCACCTTCTCTTGCAGGCCTTGCTTTTCTTATCCAGTCGGTCAAATATCTGACAAAATCAAAGAAGAAATCTCCTTCTGGGACGCTGATAACTGAAAGAAAGAACAGACAAATCAAGTAAAGAGGAGGGAAAGAATAGGTGAGATTTTACCAATAAAATCTTATGAAAGTAAATATATAAAGGTTAAAATAAGAATTCACATCCATTAAAATGTCAAGATTGAAAAAAAGAATTCACATCCATTAAAATGTCAAGATTGAAAAAAAGAATTCACATCCATTAAAATGTCAAGATTGAAAAAAAGAATTCACATCCATTAAAATGTCAAGATTGAAAAAAAGAATTCACATCCATTAAAATGTCAAGATTGAAAAAAAGAATTCACATCCATTAAAATGTCAAGATTGAAAATAAGAATTAAATTCATATTAAAATAATTTAATTTGTTTCTACATTATCAGCTTGAGATTTATTAACCAATAAATACACAAGTAGCTAATCTAAGTAATTTATTTGAAATTTAAATGTCCATATATATAATAAACTTTAAATTAATGAAAAAAACTTTTCATAATCGTTTTCATAAAATGTTGACATTGAGATAAATCAGTGTGACTTTTTATAAACAAATTTTTTTGAATTAAATCAGGATTTAATTTAAATTGGGGAAAAATAGAAAATAAATCATTTTAATTTTTAAAGAATTATACATTAAACTTGAGATAATTTTATATAAACTGCAAATTGGAATTACTCAAATGTACAAATTAATTTTAAATTAACATGAAAGGTGGCAAAATTTATGGGTTATGCTTTATCAGAGAAAAAAAACACATCAAATTTTAAATAATTAATAAATTTTATGAAATAGTAAAAACACCATTAAAATCAATTTTTGGCAATTTACCAGAATAGCTAATAGAAAAAAGGGGTGAAATAAACAATTTAATAATCCGATAAAAGTAGGATGGATTTTACCTTATTTTTCAAAATGTCCGATGACCATTTTCCAGAATTTGTCGAAGACCCTTTTTTTTCTGTTAACGCTATTTTAAAAAAAATAGTCAAATAACTGTCCCAAACGCCTTAAAATTTACTTTTCTACCTAGTTGAAAGGAGTTGGAACAGGTTGACTATTTCTTGAAAATCGAGTTAACAGAAAAAAAGGGTATTTGGCAAATTCCAGACAATGGTAGATGGCCATTTTGAAAAATAAGGTAAAATCCATCGTACTTTTATTGGATTATATATATGCAATTAAAACAAAAAAATATCCAGGTCAGTAGGAAAGTAACTTTTATTACTTCTGGTAACATTTATTTGTTGCCTATTTGTTCTTTCACTCATTTTTTTTCTGGTAAATCGCCCGATTTTTTTTTTTTTTTTTTTTTTTTTAATTTTTTTTTTTAAATCGCAAAAACATTAAATCAAGAGAGAAAAATGCTTAACTTTCAAAAGTAATGGAATGACAGGAAAACAAAACCAGGAAAAACAGTCTTATGTACAAATTAATAAAAACTAAAAGTTTTTGTTTTTTAACAGAAAAAAAGATAGTATTTTTCTCTATATAAAATTAACTGCCGTGTAGTTAAATACATTCTAAAACGTTAGCAGTTAAAACAGATTATTTAGAATAGGATGACAACTTTTTAATGTTTACATTAACTTTCAATTTTTTTTTCATATTGCAGCCATTTTCTTTTTGCTAAGTTGGTTATTCTTAAATTATTGACTAGTATGTTTTAACCTCTTCCTTTTTATTTCAAATTTGTTCAATTCTCTTATAAAATAAAAAGATTTTGATTAAAAATAATGTTAAGCTGAAATAAAGAACGGGCAAAACTAAGTATTTTGAAATAATTATCAGTGAAGGCAGTTGATTTTGAGTCAAATGTTGAGTAAGCAACAGGAAGTAGAGGGAAATCTCTTCTCTCTTATATAACTTGGTGTTGTTTAATCCTGTTTACAAAACTTAAAGTCTAATCTATCTTGAATCATATTGGTGAATAAACCTGTTTATGAAAGGAAGGGACGTAATCTTTGTGGATTTACTGAAATTTATTTTTAAAGAGTTATCTCCCCTTTGCCCAAGACTAGCAGAGAGAGGGTTAAAGAAAGGATTTTATTTTTGCAGAATGGGAGACCTATTGAATTTTGAGCTTACCCTTATCAGCAATTTTGACAAATAAGCTGAAACCTTCAGAAGATTTAAGGCGCAATTTTTGGGCAATGTTCTGGCAGAAATCTTTTGCTCTTGTGCTTGAATCAACTTCAAAAGCCTGAAAGAAATGTAGAGACGTGACACATTCAGTTAAAATACATTCAAAAGAAAATGGAACATTTAAACATTTTTAAAAAACGTTTTTAAAAAACATTTTTTAAAGTGAAAAAAAATCAAAAAAATCTGATACAAATTCCTAAAACGAAACGAAATTATTCTGATATAAAAGTTTTCTTATTTTGTTGTAAAAGCAAAGTTTATTTTTTTCCAACTCAACAATTTTAATAATTATCCAATATTAATATTCTTGACTTGTTTATTCTGCCATTAATTTGTAACCCTGCTAATGTATAAATATAAAAAATTATTTACTTTTGTTTTAAATCTCTATATTAATAAAATTGTGTGACAACTTTTTGTCTGTATTGCTCGTGCCAACATAACTTTTGTTGTTGAAAGCGGCAGTGAATATCGCTATTACGTATCGACTCTTGATTGGATGAAATCTCCAATCAGCAGTTTCTTTCAGCCAATCAAAAAAGCGAAAATATTCAGTGCCGAATACTTGCACATATTATAAAACTCAAACATACAGTTTTCTCTATCTCAACTTTTATAGTACATGCAAGCACTTGAAGGTCAGTATATATGTTCCGGTATTTTTCTTCCATATCCGACATATGTAGGTATATCTTAAAAGCTAACCTTGTCGACAGACATAACAAGAGACATTCACGAACTACTGTACAGCATGTGAAGCACATACACTCACACACTAACAAAACAGAGGCATGTTATTTACGCACACATAAACGCACATGGCACCAGCCGAAATGAATGTACATTATCACTAACAAAACAGGCACATACACATCTTCATGCCTATTTCCATTTAACCATAGTAAATCGAAATGAACATATCTGCCGAAGTCCTCCTTCACGCACAAGGTGACAGCCGAAACCAATTTGTTTACTAAATTTCTCCTCATAAACCAAACAACTCTTTCTCTCAAGAACTTTCCCTGGACACTCACAGTCTTTACCAATCATTTATTTTTATTGTCTCAAGTTTTGGAATAAAATCAGTTAATTTTGTTATTAATTTTTCCTTCATTTGATGTTCTATCCTCTTCACTTTGATAATTACATACGGAAATATTTTTTAAATTTTATATTTTACTATTAATCAAATATTTATTGAAATAAAAAATGCAATAGTATGGAAAAAAAATAATCTAAAAAATCCTGTTTACAAAAAAAAAAAAAAGTTGAAATTAAATCCACAATAATGCATTCCTGTTTCTTCGTAAACAAGTCGGTCATTTTAATCTTTTGTTGATAGTTGAAAAAAGAAATAAAAAAGAATCAATTACTTAGCAATCCTTTGAAATTGGAAACGAATTTGGAAGCATTTAAACCGACAAATGAAGTTATTTCTGACTTTAAAATTCTTAGCAAATCGTCATGTATTAATAGATTGGAAGTTTCGGAAGCTATTTATATTCAATTATATTCAATAATTTCGAAGGGTGACAAATTATTCTATTGTTTTTCAACTATTAAAGAAAAGATTAAAATAGCTGGCTTGTTTATGAAGAAACCGAAATGCATTCTGGCGGTTTTAATTTCAAATTTTTTTTTTTAATTTTTTTTTTTTTTTTTAAATGGGACTTTTTAAAATTGTTATATTTTATGCTATAGCACTTTTTATCCCAATAAATATTCGATTAATAGTAAATAAAAAAAATTTAAAGTGTAATTCTTGAAGTTACATTGACACGAGAAAAACACACACATGAAGTTGTCTCATATTTTTATTAATATAAAGATTATTAGTCTAAATTTTATTACATCCAGCATCTCAATGACTCTTTATACAAAGTTCGGAACAATACTCTTCAATAATTTTAAACCGTATAAGTGTTTATAATAATTATTCATTATTATCAAAGACCGTCCTCAAACTAAAGGTTTTTCAAGCATTCCAGTTTGAGGCAAGCTTACCCAACCGCCCCCATGCAGAGCCAGTCCTTTTCAAATCTGTCTAGTCTATGTCAGGAGTTTCTTAATCTTTCATTTTTTTTTGGTGTGGGTTCTTGTAATAGTAGTAGAAGAAAAATTTGCCCCCTTCCCTAAACACACAACATCCCAAAGGTTCTTCATACGAAATTTGGTAAAACTGACCAATAATTTTGGAGTCTACAAGTGTTTATTGCTTTTAGTATTGGCAATAGTAATGGTAAAATAAAAATAAAAAGTAAGATAAAAATTCTTACCTGATCAGTATCGTCTGGGAAATAAACTTTGTGTAAAATCTGTGTAGTTTTATGTCGTATTGCTTCAACTTCAACATGGTGAGGAGGATATTTACGCGTCCCATTTCTGGAAAAGAAAATGTTTAAAAAGATAATCAGTTTCTGCTTATAAGAGAAAAAACTGGATGAGAAATAAAGATGTCCAATCAACTAATTTAGCAAATGTAAAAAAAACAAAACACAAAAAAAAACAACTGTAATATCATTCATATTTATTTTACGTCATTTTTGGTTGGTTGAAATTTGATGAAAATATTGATGTGATTAAAAGTAGAAAAAGCAATAAACCCCTTGTAATTATCAAAATGAGTAAAAGTGACATTTTTCTGTGCATTTAGATTTCTCTCTTATGTTTATTACGGATGACTTCAATGATCCTGCAAACGATTGGAAAGTCCTTCATTAGCCACAAATAATTTGTTTGAGTAAGTGCTGGACTCAAAGTGGTCACAAATAATCATCTCCCCCAAAATAGGTGACAACACTTTGGATCTACTATTCACCACTACTCCTGAAACGGTCCTCAGTTTAATGATAAACATTTAGATGACTGACTATACTATGATCATTGTCAATCTGGCTCTTGTGGCCAGCAACAAGAACCTGAACTATCACCAATCTGCTCCTGTTGACTGGAAGAAAGCAGATTAGGACGTACACACCCAAACTGGCTTGAATTTTACAACTTTGGAGGTGTAAGCACGAAATTCCAGAACATTCAGTACCCAATAGGAAGAGCATCGGGGCCACGTAAGCCAGGAAAAACGTCTGAATGTTGAATGCGAATATAAACTGCATAAAACAGACCAACAGAAAAAGTGGAATAAATCACTGAACCATCTCAAGCAATACTTGCATTTGAGGAGTGTATAGCAGCAAATCCTGACAGTAAAATGTTCTGGTTAGTTGTTTTGTTTTATGGCATATCAACCCTTTTCGAGTTATTAATGCCGAATCCGATCATTTTGATAAAAGTTCTTTATATGTTCAAGTATTTATTCATGGTGTTTGGTTTAAGGTGTTCTGGAAATATTCAAAGCATTGATGATCTCAAAGAATGCGCAGAACTCATTGCTGATTGCTATGCAGTCATTTTACTGTTGAAAACCAGAACGTACTATCCCCATATCATCTCTAACATCAAATTCAATAATAACTATAGAATTTACACCTGTAATGCTGTGTTGTCACCTTAAAAATAAACACAACTATGTGGTCCTGATGATGTTACATACCGGCTTCTCAAATGTGGTGGGTACTTTCTTTTGCATCAGCTTTCTCTCTTTTTTTCAGTTCTGCCATAACAATGGTGGCACCCCGGAACAATGGGAAACTGCCAATGTCATTCCCCTGTTCAAAAAGGACGACAGCAGATCATCGATCAACTACAGTTCAGTCAGTCTTACTAGCTGTATTGCCAAACTGATGGAATTCTGCTTTAAAGAAACATTCTGGAAAATCTGGAGCTCTCAGACTCATGTGACCATTGCACTTCTGATTTATCCCTAACTCTAGTTGTTGTGGTCAGCTTATTGAGTTTCTTGAAGACATTACTTGGACCACTGGTAGCAAGCCCATGGGTAGATGTCATTTACCTTGACTACACTTAGGCTTTTCATTTTGTGCCATGCAAAAGGCTTATGGCAAAATCCTCTTTTTAACTGGTCGGAATCCTACATTCTCTATTGAAAAGAAGTAATCCCGTTCTGTTTGTTGCATATATTAATGACATAGATGCCAACTTAAAGAATGACACAGTACTGAAATATGCAGATGATATGAAGCTGTACCTTGAAAAAAAAAAAGAAAAGATCCTTCCTGCAACCAGAACTGGAAACAATGCAGCAATAGATCACAGACTGAAGCTAACTTGTTAACTGCTCTCTAGCCAGCTATTTAAAACCGTATACAGTTGTGGTGCGACCACACTTAGAATTCATCTTGCTCAAACTATTGACCACCTTGAAACAGTTCACAAATTTGCAACCAAGTCAATACCTCCATCAGACATCCACCACCATACTCTGAACACCTTACTCCCCTGTGCTTGGATTCATTGAAGCTCCAACGACGAGCAACTGACTTAGTTAATAATAATTTTGTGGGTGTTTACTATCTCACCAACAACAACAGCAGCACAGCTCCCACGACTTTTAGAAATACCCCCTCCCCCCTGCTCAGAATTGCTGAAGCATAGAACAAACTGCCTGTATCAGTTTTTGTCTGCTGAGACTTCATCCTTTAAAATCCTCATACTTCCCGAAATTTTCCCAAACCATATTTGATGCCCCCCCCCCCCCTCCATACACAGCCAATCACCGACAGCATTCAAGTAATTGGGCAAAATTGCTTGTTCACTTTCTTTTGTGTTTTGTTTTATGTACATCTTGTGATCTCCTGTTCATGCTTCCGGTGGTCCTATTGTTTTTGTCTCTCGCATCTGTGGTTTCTCTTAGTTTCTGAAGATCTAAAAGGTCCCTGGTTCGTTCCTAGATTTGTGTAGCCAAACACCTAGAGTGGTTAGAGTTAGGGTGGTCTTATCAGAAGGGCGTGATTCAACACCAGTTTTATCAAACAATGATAAAATAATTCTTTCTCAATAAATAAAATATATTCAATAAATTTATTTCTAAAATAAAAGCATTAAATGTTCCACTGCTATTATTCAAAATCATTCAATATCTAACGAGAATAAAAATATGAAGTAAAAAGGTGAATTACTTTACCTGAGAGTTTTCTGAAGCCGTTGTAGACAGTCACGTTCCTTAGTTGGAAGAGGGCTAAGCCCGGACCTTAAGAACTGGGTGAGTTCTTTCAGCAGTACATTACTTGGTGCAAAACAGCCTGTTGCCAGCCACATCAACTCCCAACCTCTTTCTTCACTCAGCCTGGTCAGAAGAGAAATGCAGAATCATTAGCACCTTTTGTCAAACAAATGGAATATTTAACGGTAAACAATACAAGAACAATACCTCCGATTGGTAATATATGTCATTGCTAGAGTTTGTGCACAGCTAAAAAGCTGCAAATTGTGAATACTGATTTTCAAGTTAGGTGGATCCTTCATGGTTGACAGAATTGATATTGCATTTCAAATGTTTATTCTTGCTATTTATTCATCCTTGTATTGTTCTATATGAAAAGCACACAGAGAGCACATCTTTTTACTAATGCCATTGTCATTAAAAACCTGATTACAGAGTATTCACTAATCTCTCTTAATTCTGGCCAGTGTTTGGTCAGCACAGATCACAATGAATGGCTCAGGATGGCTTGTCCTGAGCGAATCCTATCCAATTCCACCCTAGATCTCATTACAGTGAATTCCACCATCTTGTTGCCAGTCAGTCAATGTCAATCAATCAATCAATCATCGGTTAGTCACCTGTCCATCTGTTCTTCGACCTATCAGACAAGTTATTCGCATCTGTTACCTTGGTCACTGCCTCCAGCTGCTAGTTATTGAACTAGTCGGCCCATTGGACATCGGCAATGCAGTGCTGGGTGGCCACAGTAATCAACCAGGTCCTTGACCTGTAGAGCCTTATTTAGTAATATTGCTTGTAATCATTTTTAAGACAGAAGTCATCAAAAACAAACAGTGTAAATGACTTGAGTGGAGATACGACTTTGAATGTGGACCCATGGATAAGTTTCTCAAATAGTGAATATTATAAATATTAAAACAAGTTCATAGCTATAACATTGTAAATTTGTAATTATTATTAGCTAGCATCGGAACCTGGCATTGTCCAGGAGTAATGATTTAAAACTTTTAATTTTGGGGACATTTTGAATTACATTTCTTTCTTTTCTTTGTTTCAGGGTTCTTTTATGAAATGTTTAAGTTATTGCAAATAAATAAACTTTATATACATATATATGTAATATATAATTACAGAATACGTATAAATTAGTAACTGATATACAATTGATTACAATTGATACGATATCTGAATCCAAAGGGAAAGAACTCTTGTGAACAATTTCTAGAGTTACCTCCCTTGCATTAATTGCGACCCTACTTTACTCATATTTACACACAAATTTAACAAGATCATAAATTGAATTAGTCTCAAGAAAATTAATATAGTAAAAAATAAGCATAATAATAGAAATATAATAAAAAAATAAACAAATTAATTAAAAATGCATATAACATTTACAAATATTCACAATTATGCAAAATTTGGATATTGACTTTCTGCGATCCTTAAAGACAGCAATTTCACAGCCAATGAATATACGCAAACAACTCTGAAATCTCTGAAATATTGTGAAATTCTGGCATCACATAGGACTATAGTGATTGAGGAGGAGTTAAAAAGATTAAAAATAAATTAATTGTAACGAAGTCGTCTTTCTTACAACCCCCGGTATATTCCTGCATTGTTAGAGACTTTTAATAAAGTATCTATATCTATATATGTACCTTTTTTTAAATATTGTCTTTGTTGAGTTAAAGTGCAACAAACACAGACCTCACATTATAAAATTAAGGTCAACTTTGATCTGATTCAGTCGACCATCTTTAGGGTTGCGTTGTGTTGTATTTTTATTTTATGAAACCTTTTTTACTGAATGCCCACTTTCATGAGACATGGCTTCTTTGATTTAATTTGTGATCTTTTATGACTTGAGTCAACTTGACGCAGCCTCTGACACTATGAGAAAGTGGGGATGGCATTTTCAGAGGAAAAAAGGATGAAACAAAAACTTGCATCAAATTATAAAATGTTTGTTTCTTTCTTGATACTTTTTTTTTCTTTTCAAAAATAACTTTTGATGAAAATCAATACAAGATTAAATACTTACATGTTTTTGTTATCTGTTAACTGTTTGATAATTTGACAATAAACTTCATCCCGGAGAATTTCCTGAAATTAAAAACAATAATGATAGGGATGAGAGTAGTAGATGGCAAAAAAACAGCTGAAAGCAAGATAAATTTTTTAATTTTCACCCCCCCCCCATGAAATAAAAAGAAAGGAAATACAATCCAGTCAAATAGCGCCGAAAAATAAAGCTCTAGTGATTTTGAAAAAAATCAACTTTTTCTACTTTAGAAAAAAAAAAATGCGAAGAACTCATCTAGCGATTTAAGCAGAAATCCACTAATTCTTGATTAAAAAAAGTGGAATCCCGCTAAAAAAGTGAAGAACTCACATCCTATAATGAATTAGGAGTTATATAATACTTTTATTAAGAGTTCTATTGATTGTGTTTTAGTTCGTTTACATCCATACACATGCACGCATGTATATGATCTTTTGATCAGTTGTAGTGCATGTGAGCATCTTTATTCATATGCTTTGTCCATTTTCATTTTCTGGTATGTTTTCAGTTTGAAGTAGTATTTTTTATTTGTCCATGCATCTCTGTAAGATGCCATGTCTATTCACACTTTTTTTTACATCACTTATCAAGGCCAAAAGGCCACTCGAGAATAAGGGTTAATTGAGTTTGATAAGCGGATAGTGAAACATTGAGGGGATTAATAACGATGGATGTAAACTGGTCAGAATTGATTATTTAAGAGGACGGCTAAGCAAGAATTTATTTACATTGGACTTGAAGACAGCAGTGTTGTAGTTAGCCGGGAAACAGCCTCATGGTATTGTGTTCAACAGTCGAGCAGTTCAAGGAAAAAAACTTTGTTCATAGCAGTTTCATTTAGTTTTAGGCAGAGAGAGAGAGAGAGAGAGAAAGAGAAATTTAAAATGGCATTTTTGATGCATCTATGCCTCTCTATAAGAGGCTCTGTCCGTCCACCGGTCACACTTGTTTTGAAATGACATTTTTAGATACGTCCATGCATCTCTTTAAGGAATTCCTTCCGTTTATTTGTCTGTTGGTCATTTGAAATAGCATTTTTCTTGCTAAACACAGATTGAATGCACACACATCTCAAGAATTCTAGTTTTTGTTCCTAAAGTTTCTGGCCAATTATCTCATCCATTAAAGTAGATTGAAAGGATTTTCTCTACTTTCACTAAATAGTAAAATAATATCCTTTTTGTATTGTTTGGATCATTCGGACTGCTATTCTCATCTAGGTTGCTATCTTCACAATGTTTCAACCGTTGTAACCTCCGACTTTCAGGTGCATCTTTTTGAAATTGGGAATGTTTACGTCGAATTCGGGAACCTATACAGAATTACGGACTGAACCCTTTATTTAATCCATGGGAGTAGTTTGTTCTCGTTCTGTCAGCCATGACTAGGGAGAAGTGTTAATTATTCTTGGTTATTATCGTCTGTAGTAAGGATTAGACGTTTGACCCCGAGAAGACCGTCACTTAGAACTAATTGCTAATCATCGTCTTTATCACATTTATTTTCGCAAAACAATCTCCCCCATGGATTCGGTTCGAAGGGTTTGGTTCGAAATTGCTTACAGATTCCCAGGTTTGCAATGTGCAACAGGTTATGAGGTATGATTTAAGGGTGATGTCCTTCATGGCTAACTGTGAGAGAATTCTTGGTGAAGGTACATGTAATATAAGGTCATAGTAGATAGGGGTGCTTAGACCTCTTGTGTTATTTCTGAAGATAGTTAAGAGTTGCTTCTGGACTAAGAAAATTGATATTCACTAGATAAGTAAATAAAATCTATTTAAGTGTAAATCATTGTCGCTGTCTTCGTCTTCATGAACAGACCTAACTATACGATTAAAGGACCAAGAGAACAGCTTCATACCTGACCCTATCAAAATGGACAACACAACAGAATATTATACAATACTGTAAAAGAAAAGAAAAATTTATTTTGTATGTTTTAAAACCAGTTTGAGAAACTGTCCTTGATTTTAGTAAAGAACTGTTGAAGAAAATTACTTACAGTTTTTAATGCAGGCTTGAAAATTTCATCTGTTAATTCATTTAGGGCTCTTCCTCTTCGGCAAGGGTGGTCACCCATGTATTTAAGGATAGGTGAATAGAATTAAGGAAAAAAAAACTTTCTTTTTTTATATCATATTATAGAAATTTTGAGGTAAGTAAAATTCCTCTGAAAACTCAAGTATTTACTTAGTAACAAGGAATGCACTATGAAAATCATCATCATTGGTTTACGTCTGTTTTACATACTGGAATGTGTTTGATGGCTTTTAGAAATTGACTTTCAAACTAACCTATCTCTGACCAGGTCTTCAATCATCTTTCTCGCAAATCCATCCTTATCACTTCCTACGATGTTTTCCTTGATTTTCCCCAGCCAACTGAGCCTGCTACCTCAACTGCTCTACATATACAAGAACTCTCATCCATTCTTTCAATGTGATCATATCAACAAAGTCTCCTGTTCTGCCCACATCTCCTTATACTGTCTAAATTTAATCTTCCTCTGAGATCATCAGAACTAAGCCTGTCTTTAAGACTCATATTACACATCCATCGTATTATTTTCATCTCCTTTCTCTCAAGGTAACACAAACATCAAAACTTCTTGACAACCTCACCATCCAATATATATATATAGATATATATATATATATATATATATATATATAGATATATATATATATATATATATATATATATATACTAGCTGGCATAGCCAGGTAGCTATTGCTTCACAAGATTTGCTACTTGAAAGACTTGAAACCAAAATTTTAAATTATAAACATTTCATTAAGTTTCTTGATAAACACATAACTAAAACTTTTGCATTTATTCGTATAAATATTAACATCTTGTTAATGCTGATAATTCTTCTTTTAAATAAGTTCCTAATTAAATCAAAAGAAAGAAGAAATCAATACGCGCGAGAAAAATACAATGTCGTTAACAGGAGAGAGGAAAGGAGGGAGAGAGAAAGCGAGTAAGACAGCCAGTCATCCGCTCCTTTCGCTTTTGCCTGTCGGTAAGAATTCTTGGGAGCGATGTTAGAGGAAAAGTTTTTAGTAAGTTATTTTTTTTTTATTAAACCATTTTAATTAATTACCGTTCATATCGATGAAATTATTGCATATCTATAGACAAAATGGCACACTAAAATTAGAAATGTATAACGGTAAACATTAATTTATTATGAACTGTTTAAAAATTAGTTATGCTAATTAGGCATTCAAATGATTGTCTTTGGATAGGTTGTTGGTACTAAATATATTATATTATTGATTTAAATAACAGTAACCTGTTTTGATGGTAATAGGAGTGATAAATGAAAAAACATTTTGCATTTATTTATATATATATATATATATATAGTAAATGTTTTTATTCGAACATGTACAAGGTCTGCTACACTGGCATGTCGATGTTATCGATCTACAGCTATCAAGAGCTGAGGTCTCATCAGGCAGAAAGTTTTTTTGTGATCCGACCAGGTCGGTGAAGTTACAATACAGCTCTATATCTTTATTGAGCACTCTTTTATAAGCCCGGTTCGATTTCCTTTGGATTTCTATCCTGTGGATTTTTACTCTACCTGGATATATATATATATATATATACATATATATATATATATTACATATACACATTCATTTTAAATAATGGTTTAATTTGTCTGTTTTACAACATATCAACCTTTTTGGAGTTATTTAATGCTAAGACAATATTTATTGTGAAACTTTCATTGAAAACAAACTTATTTCCCCATATAGTTGGTAGAGAAACTGATTTCATGCCTTTCCCAGACACAATAATATTTGAACTCAATTTTCCAATTACAGAGCCCATGCGGACATCGATTCAACACCTCCAATGCCTCGTCTAAAATAATGGATACAAAACACACATAGAAATGTTGCAATGAAGGATATATAAGAAACACATGCAAGCTTCTTGGTTCATGTCCTCTCTGCCGTTAAGCTTCTTAAGAAGCGGTTGCTTGATGGGTTCCTTCGAATAACGCCACAGATCATCCTGACGTCGCCTTTTTGCCGTGGAAAGAGTTTTTGTCATTGTCCTCTTCGGCGGAGGTCTGAAAGCAAAAACAAAACAAAAAGTCAATAAATCAACCGATACAGTGCTGCATCAAGCTCACGAACGCTCCAAACCATGAACAAATTATCCGACAAACATATTTTTTCGAAAATACGCCCGAACCACGGGACTAACAGAAAGATCCCACTCTTTCACTGTAGAGGTTGGTAGATTTTGGAAAATTTTCTACTCTAATAGCTATTTTTTTGACTGCTTGCCTTCCATCCCTGTTACCCTGACCGTACCAACATGTAAAAACTTAAATGTAATGTGAACAAACGTCTTGTTTCTCAACTCCTCTAAAAATCTGTCTCCTATTACAGTAGACCCTTATTTTTCAGTAGTGATTAAAAGTTTTTAAAAACATATGGAAGGCTGTAGCAAAATGAACAAAATCCATTAGGAAACAAGGAATTTGTCTTTTCTCTTAATCTTTCTTTGATAATTTAAAGTGAGAATTTGAGCATTTATTTGATCGGCTAATTGTGAGAGAGTAAAAGCTAAAAGAAAACTATTATTCTTACCGGAAATGATCAAACGAGAAATTCTCCAGTGTATGGGGTTTCTCATTTTGTTCAGTTATGTTCGGGTTTTCCATGGTGGGTGTCACATCTCTTGCAGTGTACTCAGCTCCACGGGCAAACAAGCCCTGGTTACAAAGAAAGAAAAAAAAAACTTTAGAAAACATGGAAACAAATGTCAAACATTAGATTTTTTTTTTTTTTTTTTGCATTTCATATTCAGACTTAAAAAAAAAATGAGTAACGTATGAGTTATCTTCCCCTGCAATCACTACTTCTTGAATAATGTAAAAACTGATTAATCACAACTTTTGTTGGATTTCAGTAAAACAACTAAAGACTACTTTTTGTCATCATCATCATATTTGATTTAACGTCTGTTTTACATACTGGATTCCAATCTACCCAATCTCCGGCCAAGTCTTTATTTATCTTTCTCTCAAATCCATCCTTATTACTTCCTACCATGTTTTCCTTGCCATTAGACATCCATTGTATCATTCTCACATTATTCCTCTCCATGCAACACATATCCTCAACCCTCACTGGCCAGGTTTTACTTTCATACACCATCACACTGTGCACATATGCCTGATAGACTCTTCTCTTGGTTGACAGTGGTAAAGCTTTTTAATTAATAATGATTCCATCCACTCCTAATTCATGAAACCACGCCAGCACCTCCCTGTGCTGCAATGGTATCACCAAGGCAACAGAACCTCTGGATAACCTCAACCTCATTATCCAAATATAGTTTGAGGAAATTTTTAATCATCCTAAGGAGGAGAACCAAAATTTTTCTGTTTGATTCATGTAAATCACTAATTATCCTATTTTTTAGTGGATTTTGAGAAAAATCTAATAATGGAAATTGTAGATATTTACCATTTTTGTACATTCAGCGGAAGTGCCGCGCAGACACTCTTTCTTGCCTTGACAAAGTACAAAACCGACTTCACAATCTAGTGGGGAAATGATCTATTCTCTTCCCTACAGCAGTTTTCACACGGAAAAGACGTTGCTAGCCTCTTTCTATGTTAATGGTAGGTGCTCGACTGAGATCAAATTCTAGAACATACCGTGTGAAACATACAGAACCCACCTAGCTACAACCACAACAAAGAACTTTCCTTTCTCTCTCTCTGTACCAAAAACCAAACAGAACTTCCATGAATAAAGTGTCTTTCCCAGAACATCCCATCTGTGGAACAAGGCTGCTTCCCAACCAACTACAACATGGTCATCTTCAAGTCTAATGTAAACAAATACTTGTTGAGCCGTCCTCTTGGATAATCAATTCCTCTTAAATAATCTTCTGCCCATTTCACCCATTGTTTCAAATCTTCTTGTGGTGGCAATCATCGTCCAACTGACAATGTTTTTAACCCTTATTCTCGAGTGGCTCCCGGGCCTTGATGTTGTATTTTTGCTGTGCTTAAAAGAATGATGACACACTGATGCATAAAAATATAATGATATATCTTTAATGTTGGTGGCAGTGAATGAGTGTAGAAGGAAGACGTACGCACAAGAATTTGACAGGGTGGTTTTCTCGGGCCCAGTTGACTGATGATCTCAATTTCTGTTAGATATTATATAACAATTTGTGACACTTGCGCATCCACGTGAAAACGCCCATTGTGAGATTTTGTCTTCGTTGTCAATGTAGTCATGCTCCTAGGGCGTTTATTTAATGATAGGGTATTTCCCTCTGTCGCTAAATTTTGCAGATGCTTTCAATCAACAATTATTTTATTTCTGACAATCCACCATGTTTGTTTTTTCTGGCTAGGTGTCTTCAACTCAATTATCTTATTTTTGACAATCAATCATGTTTTTTTCCCGGCTAGGTGTGTGTTTGTGTCAAGTACTTTATTTCTACCGGATGATCTTTTTGGTACACCCAGCATGGATATTTAACATAGATAAGCAGTGACCGATTAGTAAAAAAAAAACCTTTAATGAAAATGTACTTTTTGTAGTGAGTTAGTATTCACTAAGTGTCCTCCTCCTACCACACACTTGTGACTGAACAGTGTACGATGCCATGGATTCCAAAAGTACTTACGACAATTTCCTCTGGTGGCTTTGTGATTGTCGGAAGAACATACACACATTCTGCCGGGAAGTCACCGCTGCGTCTTGTCCGAAGACACTGGCCGTAAGACCAGCCAGAATTGAGAACTTGCTCTCCAGTCTGTTGCTCAAGAGTAATGAGATCACCTTTCTGGAACGTCAAGAAAGATGTACTGTCACCTGGGAGAAAGAAAGAAAAGTGGGTTTATTTATAAGGCATATGGAACACAATTACTTTTAATACCTTTCCTTCTACTCGTTTTTGATATCTTTTTTTGTACTGGGTAAAGTTCAAAAACTAAATCATGCAATCAGGATTCACTCCTAAACTAATTAACCGATCATTATCATTTTTTTTAATACAGCTGTTAGGGGTTCAAATATGGGCTATTTTCAGTTTTATGCAAAGCGGATAAAGTCCTTCATAAAAAATCAGATACCTCCGATATTTGTTAAATTTTACCAATGGGTATTAGACATTCATTAATAAATATTCCTTAAATTTCAGTTTCTTAGGCATATTTTAAAGGGTTTTTATGGTGCATAATATGGGCACAATTCCCATTTGAAAATTCAAAGATCAGATTTACATTGAATTTGATAAATAGTCATTTCCTCTTAAGACCCCTTAACTTTTACATATTTTCTAGAATGAAAATCATGTAATGGATTGTAATCAAAATTAGAATAAGGATTCTAGATATAAGGTTTAGTATTCTATCTTGATTTTAATTTTTGTAAGGGGATATAAAAGTGGTGCAAAACTGTTCTGTTTAGAGAATTAATTTCATCCATCTGACTACAAATGTTCTTCTAGTAGAATAATATATTCTTAAAACAAATTACTTGATTAAATAAAAATATTTATAATCTAGAATTCAGCTGTAAAAAGCTTATTTTAATTAAAATCAATTAAGCAATGCTTTTGGGGTGTGAGAGTGATGTAATGCTAAAACCTTTGTAGTGGTAACTTGATTTTGAAAATGGTATTTATCAAGGTTTGCATTTAAACTCTTCATATGTATATATTGAGAAAAAAAGTGAGAAATCACATTGACAAAAAAGCAAATAAGATCAAAGTCACATGCAAGACTGATATTTCACTTTTATTAATCGAAAGACTTTTTCAATTAATCTTTTGATGAATATAGAAGAAATATCACCCATGAACATGAGTGTAATGCTGTAGGCTCGGCTCGCAAGGCTGAAACAAAAGGCAAAGAAAGAAAGACAAAGAGATATGCGTGTGGTTTCAATCAGCGCCGGAGTTAAACTGATTAGTTTTTCACTGGACCTTGTTTATTTCCGGCGTCTTAATGCGCATGCTCGATAGTCTTAATTTCTGTTATGTCAAGGGAAGCAACTCTGAATACTAAAATGAGTTTGATTTTATTTGCTTTTGTATCGGTGTAGAAACTCACTTTTCCACTTATTTTCTTAACATTTTGTCAGATTTAATCCTAATTTTCTTCTCTATATAGTTTTTCTTTATTATTAAACTTTTTAATAGGATTATTGATTTAACTTAGAGATGCCAAAAAAAGACAATAAAAAACACTTCATATAATATTATTCATCCCAACAAAATAATAAAAATCTAAAGAAGGTATACCATGATATTAATTATGCATTCTTGATACAAAAACAAATTTCTTGTATTCTAATAAAATTTGAAAAAATTGAATTTAGAAAATGTTCCTTACCAGGCGGTGGATTGTAGTCATGGAGGGCTATAACAAATCGAGAACGTTTTTTCAAACCTTCTAAAAATGTCACAATCAAATCCTTTATGTCCTCAGAATTAGGTGAAGTAAATGTGTATTCTTCACCTTTAATTGTAGCCAACGTGAAACTCTGCCCATGGAGTTTACGTGTTCTGAAACAAAACAAAAAGAAATGTTCAGCATCCCGCAAGACACAAAAAGGTGGAAGTATTGCATTTAACAACTTAACAAGCAGTAGCAGTCACATGTTTTGATGTACTATTTTTCCTTGATGTAAATAGACACAGTTTATCACTGAGTAATTCGCCCATCGACCAATCGGATGTCTTGGCATAGGAATTTGCTGAACTACTTGCAATGCTTATAAATTCACAACGTGGGTGCAAAGCTATTAACAATGCACCTGGTCAGAACGAATGTGACACTCGTGGGCTCCCTGACTTATCCCCTATGACCACAATGTATATTGCTACAAATCAACAACCATGCATGCAAGGATTAATATACAAAATATTTTAGCACAAATAAGAATATAATATTAATGAACAAAGTCTTTCCAGTCATACGGTCAGGTTTCATAACAATCTGTCCAAAAGTAAAGGCATTATAAAAAAATAGGGAAAAAAAAAGTTATTTTTTTAATAATTTCTTAAAGAACTAACACACTGGACTTGAAAATTTTCAACAGAATGTAAAAAGTTAAGATTAAAATGAAATGATAAAGGATTTTCTTAGTAACTCACCGACTACTAGATACAGCAGTAATTTCAGGGAAAGTCAACTCTAGCAATACTTGTTCTTGATCATCTACAACATAGACTCCGGTCCAGTTGACTGCAATGATCACATCATTCTTGGGCAAACTTGGCCCTGCAAACTTGTAGGCTTCATAAAAACGAGAAAACAGCAGTGGCCACTTGTATTTTGCATAACTGACGATGTCTTCTTTCACTTTAATGGGTTTCTGGTTATTCACGTTGGCAAAGTAGGCAGACTTCAACTTAGATATCACAAGATTCACCCAGTTTTGAAGACCTTTGGCATTCAATCGGCTCTCTGGGATGTATGTCTGTAGCAGACTGAGAAGCCGTTCATTCTGGATGTTCATGTCGTAACCAATAAAATATTGCTGAGCAGCAATCATTGCCAAGTCATCATCCTGAAAGATTAAAAGAACATAATATTGAGCACTTTTCGATTAAAATACATATGCCTCATCAGATCAAACACAAACAGCCAAATTTGGTAATATCTTTCATTTTATATATATATTCTTATTTTATCTGTTTACTTTAATTCATCCCAATCAAGGCACATTGTCGCTGAGATGAATAAATTGACTTTTAGGACGCTCCTGTAGGTACAGGGGCGTCCTGAAAGTCAATGTTTGTGTGTTATAAAAATCTATATGTTAACAGTCAGAACATTCAAATAAATTTCAATTATAGTTAAATTTTTCAAGGAATCTAAAAGCCGCATTGAAATTTTCCTTTGATTTGATCCAGAGTCACCAGGGACAATTATCGATTAGGTCCATAAAATAAATGAAATATATTACAATGTAAAGAAACAAAATTCTCTTAATCAAAATAGATTTTCTTCATTTCATAAAACAAAAATAAAATTAACCAAAAAATATCTCCACGAAGAATGTATGTAAAAAAGGTTTAAACAGTTGAATAATTATTGTTTTAATTAATTGAAATCATTTGACATTTACATAAATACAGTGTCAACAAGATTTTGTTTTTTTTATGTTTTCAGCATTTTCAGCATCCCAAATTCTATTTAAAAAAAAATGGCCATTCTATACAATTATTAGTTGTAGTTTTAAAATTACATTGCAATTTAAGATGTAGTAACAAAGTAAAAAATAAAGATTTATTTTAGTATGTTTTTTTTGTTTTTTTTTAAACGAACTTGGTATTTTGTTTTGTTAATTTAAATATTAGAAAAAAATACAGGAAACAACATATTGAAATTTAAAACTTAAACATAAAGAATCGATATGAAATTAAATCGTTATGAATATATTTTACTTTGTTACTACATCTTAAATTCCAATGTAATTTTAAAACTACAAATTGAATAATCGTATAGAATGACATTTTGAAAAGAGAATTTGGAGTGCTGAAAACGTAAAATAAAAATACTTGAAGGAACTAAAAAATTGAAAAACAAATTAATTAGATCTTGAGAAACTTTACCACTTCTTCCCTAATTATTTCTTCTGATTCTTCTGTTTATAAATTGTCGATGTGACTTTAAGATATCATGACAGAACTAACTAACCCCAAATAACGAACACTTTTCTTAATTTGCATTCGCAGATCTAATTATAATTTTTTGATTATAAATGAAAAATCTTTTCATATTACCAGTTGTTGATTTTTTTTCAATAAATTGTAGTGAAGTACAATTATTTGGAAACCCTTCATGAAAACTCAGATACTTTAGATTTTTGTGAAATTTTAACAATATGTATTAAACATCAATTAATAAATAGTCCCAATTTCATTTTCTTTAAAGGGTTTTTAATGGACATAATATGGGCACATCATCCCATTTGAAAATTCAAATATATCAAATTTGCATTGAATTTATCCATAGTCATTAGACACCATTAAGCAAAATTCTCTGAATTTCAATTTATTTTTAAGACCCATTAAGCTTAAGTCTTAAATTTTAGATATTTTCTACAATCAAAATCATATAATGGATTTTGATCAAAATTAGAATAAGTATTAGTAGCATTACATATTGATTGTAATCTTTGTAAAGAAGCATGAAAGTGGTGCAAAATTGTTCTAAATTTTCACAAAACTAAAATGAACTAAATATTGCCCACATTTGGGCGTCTTATGCCTAACAGCTGTGTTCCAAAATTCATAATGATCGGTTACTTAGTTTAGAAGTGAATCCTGTACATACAAATATATAAACATACCTTAATTAATACTTTTAAAAAAATTTTCTTATATTTTTGTTTTTGCTAGGGATGGGGCATCCTACCGGATGCCAGACATTTACCCGCTATTTCAGACACTCCAGCCGAGAGATATTTTTAAGATTATAATCGTCCCTTTAAGTACAATTGTTTGTATTTCTCTTGCACTTAGTATTTACTTCAACAGTGCTCAATACGTGAGTAGAGCCTTGCTATAGTAGAATGAAAATATATTTATGGCATTTAAGCTACACCTAAGCGTCCATGTTTCATCCTGACAGTATCTTCAGGCCAAGTGCACTTTTTTCAGTCAGACTTGTGTGTTATGCTCTGATGAAACCTTTTGTGAATGTTTAGTAAAATTTAATATACCATAAATGTGTATATTTACAAAAATGGGCAGAAACAATTTTTGTGAATAAAATGTTTTTTTGAATGAACTAGGATTATATCATGTTAAATTCATAGCTATAGTCGTATTATACATTATTGAGCTAATATATAAATCTTTCTGGAAACTAAGTTTTATATATATATATATACACACACACACATATTTAAATGTATTTAATTACAAAATATATATTCATATGCATTTAATTACAAAATATATATTCATATGCATTTAATTACAAAATATATATTCATATGCATTTAATTACAAAATATATATTCATATGCATTTAATTACAAAATATATATTCATATGCATTTAATTACAAAATATATATTCATATGCATTTAATTACAAAATATATATTCATATGTATTTGATTATATATATACATATGTATTTTATTATGGAATAATCTCTATAATAAAGTAAAGTCGTTTTTCCCTTCCGCCTTCAGACATAATAACAAAATAACCAAACTCTTCATATGCTAATCTGTTCCGCACTCCAATTACCTTAAGCACACATGCATGTTTCCAGAAATTATGGATTAATTTCTTCTTTCTATTTTGATTACATTTTTTACAGCTTCCAGGACTCTCCCAAACAAATATTCCAAAGAGAAGGTGGTATCCCCTTTTACCCGCCACTATTTATCTACTATCACTGCTACCAGAATCACCATATAATTTTTCATCGAATAAAAATTGGTTATTCCAGAATACTTAACGAATGATTCACAATAGCACCTCTGCAAAAAAACAACTGTTAGATACGACTTCTAATTTCTGCATTGGTAAACTTTTTGGATTATTTTTTCATCACACTTAATTCTTTTCTTTTTTCATCTGAATTGATACTGATATTTTCTTATTTTTTAAATTATATCACTATTTTATGTTTTCAATGCACAACCTTACTGTGAGATTAAGGAATATTGGATTGAATGTCAGTCGTAGTGAGCACAAAAATTTGTCTTTTTCGAACATTCTTCAAAATTATTTTATAACTTTCCTTACAAATTTCTTTTTTTGCTAATTGCTTATTAAAAAAAATAATTTAAATGTTTTTACAAGAAAAATAGTTATCCTCTTCCTTCATTCTTTTTATTTGGGGGAAAGGATGTTACGAACAATTTTTCTTTTTTGCAAGCTTCTATATTCGATAGCGCAATTTTATGCTGATTACTTTTTAGTATGTTTATTTACCTCCTGCAGGAAGTACTTGTGGCAAAAAAGAAAAATTCTGCATGAATACAATATTATCCACAAATTTAATAAAACTAATTAGTATTACCGACATAAATTTATTTTGAAGCAAATACACTTGGGATATTCGTCGAATTTGTGACCTAACAGAATTTGCAAGCCATTATTTATGGATAAATCCTATTTTAATCACGTAAATTACTTAGTGAAATGGCGACTTTACTATATTGGTAATACTAAATTTCATGAAATTTGTGAATAAAATTGTATTTATGCAAAGGTTGTTTTTCTGCAAAATGATGTAGAAAAACAAGGAAGGGAGATAGAGAATAAGATAAAGAAAGATGGATTGAGAGTGGTAGAGAGATAGGAGTTTTAAAATAAAGATGTTAACCGTTTTTTTTTTTTATGGCCCCGAGCAAGGTCGGGTAGGCCGGCTTGTAATATATGTATATATTTTTTCTCAAATGTATTTACTTATGGAATAATCAAGGGAGGCGCGATAATAGACTTCAAAAACGACCTATGCTAGAAATCTCATTTCTTTGATCAGTCATAACTCAAAAACCAATAAACCAAATTATTTAAAACTTTGCACAAAATTTTCATTTGATAGGTTCTATAAGTGTGTAGAATTTCAGCATCATTAGTCAAGGCAACCCAGAGATCCAGAAAGGTCAGGAGTGATTTTGTGTTATACGTACGTACGTATGTGCCACCCTGTATCTCATCAACTATTTGATGGATTAAGCTGATTTTTGGCAGAGATAGAGGTTCTAGGGTCTAGTTGATGGCATTTCAATTTCAGTTTACCATATACCTTAGTTTTCCGGAAAATTCAAAAAAACCTTAAAAATTACCATTTTCTTGAGGCATAGCCTTTACAAAAGTAGTGACATTCCATGATAAATGCCAGTATACTGAAATCATGTGCCCTTAATAGGGTTAAGATGAAAATTCATATACACTAAATGTACAAAAGCAAGGAAATTCCCAAATTTTTACACTTTTATTGTCATTAAGGGTATGACTACATATCAACCAAGCCATTTCATTATCACATCACTACAGTATAAATCTCTATGCATGAGTGGATGAAGTGCGTGAGGTGTGCTGAAGAAAAATTCTTACCAGTAAAATACATAGCCCTGTTGTGCTTGCATACCCTTAATGACAATAAAAATGTAAAAATTTGGGAATTTCCTTGCTTTTGTACATTTAGTGTATATGAATTTTCATCTTAACCCTATTAAGGGCACATGATTTCAGTAACATGGCATTTATCATGGAATATATATATATATATATTTCTCGAATGTATTTACTTATGGAATAATTTATATATATATATCTTTTTTTTCAAATGTATTTACTCATGGAATAATATATATATATTTTTTCAAATGTATTTACTCATGGAATAATATATATATATTTTTTCAAATGTATTTACTCATGGAATAATACATATTTTTTTAAAATATATTTACTCACGGAATAATATATATATATTTTTTCAAATGTATTTACTCACGGAATAATATATATATATATTTTTTCAAATGTATTTACTCACGGAATAATATATATATATTTTTTCAAATGTATTTACTCATGGAATAATATATATATATATATATATTTTTTAAATGTATTTACTTATGGAATAATATATATATTTTTTTTCAAATGTATTTACTAATGGAATAATATATATATTTTTTTTCAAATGTATTTACTTATGGAATAATATATATATTTTTTTTCAAATGTATTTACTTATGGAATAGTAAATATATATATATATATATATATATTTTCAAATGTATTTACTTATGGAAATATATATATATATATATATATTTTTGTTTTCAAATGTATTTACTTATGAAATAATATTTATATATATATATATTTTTGTTTTCAAATGTATTTACTTATTCATGCTGTACCTATAAATGATTGACTGATAATCCAACATATAGAATGGCATATGGATAGAAAAAGAGATTTACTAATAAACTTGGAGAGAGAGAAAAAGGATTAGGATGGAACTGTTGAAGGCTAAAAATGATTCACTCACCTTATCACACCTGTATTCTCCAAACTGAATTCCTCGGACAACTTGTTGGTAAATTAAATGTGTAGCAATTGCATCTTCAGTCGGGTCATGCCAAGGGGCAAATATTTCCTTCCTAAAGAATAAGCGCCATGGAGCATTTTTTTCTTGTGCCCCCTGTTCTTTGGCGTACTGCTCACATTGCGAAATAGCATCCATCACGTGATCACCACCACTACCCAAAGAAGACACCTAAAAAAGACGGAGAGCAAAAGAGACATCAAACTCATTTCATGTCAAAGAAAATATTTTTATTATTTTACAGACTAACAGTGCTTGGGTTAGTAAATGTAGAACAGTTGAGGTATCAGTGTCAGTTCTCAGGGGAAGCTAAAGAAAAACACGGGATGAAGTGATAAAGATGGATTTGAGAGAAAGAGGGATAAAGACCTGGTCAGAGATAGGTAGGTTGAAAGTCAATTTCAAAACGTCGTCCAACACGTGCCATCATGTAAAAAAGATGTTTAACCGAATATGATATAAAACTAGGATCTTTATCTTAGTTAGATTTGTTTTTCATGCATTTCTATTTCATAATAACTTACTATTATCTTTATCTTGATTGTTTTTAATAATAAGTTCATTCGCAGTCTTTATCAGGTATTCACTTAAAACCATAAAGTAATTGTCAGACTTTTATGATTTTAGATTTAAGCGATGAGAAACAAAAAGTAGCATTTTCTAAAGGTTATAGAGTGCAAATGTTAGAGACCAAGGTGAAGACCCATTGAGCAAAAGTATTAAAATCAACAAAGAAACATTTGTATGTATTAAAACATCAAGAAACATTTGTATGTATTAAAACATCAAGAAACATTTGTATGTATTAAAACATCAAGAAACATTTGTATGTATTAAAACATCAAGAAACATTTGTATGTATTAAAACATCAAGAAACATTTGTCTCATTGTAGACACTAGAAATGAAGATACGCATTTGAAATGCAATGAAACAAAATTTTGATGGTCGTTGGCCAAATTTGAACAACTATTCCTTTTTAGAAATCTATTTCAATTGTGACCATCAAAATGAAGAACACAGACATCATTTTCATCAGAAATGGAAATAGAGAGCATCGATAAAGGTTTTACCAATATTCTTCACCACACATTTTTTAGATTAAACTTTTTATGAAAAGATTTTTATTTAAAAAAAAAAACAAACAAACATAAAACTTACAATTTCTAAGAGATTGCATCGGTAAAACAGTTCAAGAATAATTATTTTTAAATGTCATCTGGGTTAAATGGCTGTCTTTCGTTGTGAAGAGAAGTCAGGGTTACGCCCTAACGTAATACCCATAATCCACCTAATGTTATCAATTTTGAGATATTGTTATAAAACTTGATTAATATTCAAAAATAATTTGATTAAAATTTAAACATTATTATTATTAATCTGATTTGAAAATAAATAGACAGCAGACTATACTTTATATAATGGAGATTCCATCACATGTGTGAGTGGACTGTTTAAACTAGACCTCACAACGAGCCCAATTGTAGAACCTTGTTCCAGCAGTAGTAGCAACAACCATATCAGAAAAACGATCCCTAAAATATTCAATGTTTATTGGTTGAAATACTTAATACTGATTGGTCAATTTAATCAAAATACTCAGAAAGAGTTGCCCTTGGAGCTGAGCACCTGCTAGCATTGGCTATATAAGCGAGAACAGTTAGAAACTCAAGTTGTCATGCGAACCTATGCCAGTCACAACACAGTATCATAAACTGCTACACAGATTCCTTGTGGGCAAACTAAATCTAGCCTTGGCAGCTTAGCTACAGACATCTCCGCAAACAACACAAGTCACAGTCATGGACTACTAAATATAGCGACAGCTTACACACAGTCTCATAAACTCACTCACACACAAGTCCACACACATACGAACAAAACAACACTTCCTATGTCTAGACCTTTTGAACTCTAAACTGGTCTACTCTAGTGCACAATCACTATCAGCTGAACTCTCCACAGAATCGTACACATCAAGTGATAGGACCAAGTCCCTGACAAATCCTGGAATGAAGTTGACTTTGCCGCATCTTAACTCCTGTTAAAATCCCAATCCACATGAGCCGTACCTGTAATCAGAATGCCAGACTGCCGATTGCCTAAGCAGCTGCTGTACAGAAAACTGTTTTGAGGTAAGTGTTCAATTTGGGGGGGGGGTAGACGGGAGACAGAAGAAACGATACAAATACTACCTCAAAGCATTCGTCCAAAACTGAGATGACAACACCAACACATTGGAGATGCTTGCCCTAAAGCATCCAGCTTCACACAGCCGATGCAGCTGAGGCCTGGCGCATCGTCAAGGTGCACCAAAAGTGTGGTATGTGCAAGGTCTTATTGGCATCCATTTACATATGTTACACATACGTTCGAGCCTTCAGCACCCATATTGGCCTCACCAGTCACCTGCGGATTCACATCCAATTTCCCACTTGACTTTGAAATCATCTTCGTCCACATATTAACATAATGTAATGGCCGTTAGATGTAATAATCACAGAAGGAATCCTTTGACTAAAACTCTCTTCTTTCATTGCATCACTTGTCCAAGAAGTGGATGCATGAAGTTGATACACCTATTGTCAACCTTGATATTGTCCACCAATCAAAACATGAAATGGGAAGTAAGGAATGCAGACATTAGTAGAGGAGAGGTGTGTTAAGACTGCCCTAGAAAGTAAAAACAACAGAGATAAATTTAGTTGTATATCTTTATCATCAAATGTTTTCTCCACATACCGCAGAACACAATTTACCATGTCTTAACTGTCTCCAAGACATCCTGTCCTCACTCTATTGTTCAGCTGATTGATTGATCTGCAAGTTCAGGAACATATGTTATCACACAATCTTCTTACTGTTTTACATTTTCTTCATCCTTCCACCATACCTTTTAGACATGCCTTACTTACACACTGAGATTCCTAACACTTTCTTACCTTGTCATAAAGAGCAATGTAAAGCGAAAATCCAAATTGGTCAATGAGCCCAACTTTGTCTGACAGTTGCTGGCACAATTCCTTGGCAGTTGTGGCAGAGTCGGCAAGAAGGGTTTTTGTCGTTCCATCCATGAAGGTAATCGGCAATAACAGAGGTTTTTTGGATTTTGTAGACTGCAAAGAAATTTTCAACAATTAGAGTAGATCTTCAGAAAATATGAAATAAAAAATGATAAATAACAACTTCTTTTCTACAAATGAATTAAAATCTAAAATCTTTAATCAATTTGTTTTTTCTAATCAAAAAAAAATTCTAAAATCTAAAATACAAAGAGGGATTACAATTTCGAAAAAACAAAAAACAAAAAACAAAAACTAGAAAATTTATTCACAAAATATATGTAATGGTATTTGATGTTTTAGATTAAAAATTTCTAAAAAAAAGGGAATCGATTCCTTGAAATGGTTAATTTATTCTTTGAAAAAGTGAACAGATTCTTACTTGTAACTCCAACCAGCTAGGAGGTTGATTCCGGGTGCCATTGACAAATGTCCTCCAGAGGCGCTCCCCACAGTAGGGAGCATAGCCAGTCGGACCATCAGAGATAAACGAACGAAGGTAGTTAATGAACTATAAAAGAAAGACAGAAACTAATTTACATGGATTCACAACAAATTTGATAAAACAATGAAACATCACTACAGAATGGATTTTTAACTTGCATTAATATATTAAGTGGAGATATTGAAAAGTCGGGTATGGCTGACCACATATGGAGGGACAAGGGAAACCATCTCTACCCTTATGGAATGAAGTAACAATTATACAGAAGAATGGTGGAGAGTAAAACGACCCAAAGAAGCAACCCATATGTTGGGTGACAAGAGCCTCTTAAGTAGTATAAAATTTAATACAACATTTAGATTATTAATTATAAATAATAGCTAAGAACATCATTTAAAAAAAAAAAAAATATTAATCCTTATCTCAAAATTTCTGAAACTTTAATATATTAACATTAATACAGTATTTTTGATAAATAATATAATAATTTCTATTTTCTCAGACACTTTATTTCGAATAATTTTGATGTAGCTCCGAGACAAAAAATTGTATGCCGGCGTTGAAAATCAACTTTAAGTCTTGTATAACCAGCCATGGTGACTGAGAAGACTTTACAAGCCTTTAAGAGCCGGCAGGATAACCTGCATGCAGAGATTTTAAGTGGGTCAACTGGTAGTGCTCTCTCTCTCGTATGACAACATTTAAAATGTCACTTCACACACACGAATGCATCATTCTGTCTCTTTCATATAAAGTGAGAGGCAAACTATTGACCGAGAGAGTTAGGCTAGTGTCAAAATGCTGCAATGAAAATAGTTACATACAGAGATGAAAGTAACAATTTTCAAAAAACCCTGAAAATATTTTTTATTGATTATTTAAGTAGTGATTATGTTAAACTTTACTACACCCCCCCCTCCCCTTTACCAGGAAATTTTTTTACATAAAATAGAAGGCTGTGATGGGTTTTGGTGATATCTGAGCTTGAAATTTTTACATAAATTTTAAGTAGAAAAACAATTTTTTTAGTAAGAAAACTATATTTTCATGAAATCATAACATATATAACAGATTGAAAATGAAGATCATTTGTAGTATGATAATCTATGTTGAAATTATAAAATAACTTCAGAAAGATTCAAAATTAATTTGAAAAATTCTGTTTATTAAATCACATTTTTGGAAAAGATGCAACTTTAGTTCACACTACACATGTTTGATTTTTGACTTTTTAAAAACTTTTTCAGCTCATATACTTCTGATAGTTTTAATTTTTGCTGCTGCTTCATTTTATTTTGCATCTTTTGTGCTAGGTGGTGAATTGTTCTTTTACTTCACTTTGTGCAAATCTCTTTGATCCCTAAAGCTTTTGTTTTTTCAGCTTCTTTTCCCTTTGAATTTGAAGCCTTCTATTATATCGCCCATATGCTAAAAATCATAAAACCTGAAACACTTTCATCACTGATATTGACATTCCTGAAAATTATAGATCACTCATAAGGATTCCATATATGGTCATTAATGGAATGACATCAATAATTTTTTTAAATTGGAATAACTAACACCATCATGAAAAAGGAAATTTAATTATTCCTACTAGAAGATGAAAAGCACATAAACGTTCAAATTCTTCTCATCCAATCATCAATATATTTGATACTCTTAAACTTCACATTTTAACATTTGTGTTTACGATTCAGAATTTGTATTCAATGATTATCAATGCATAAATATGTTTAGAAAACTAAGAAATTGCTTAAAATAAAGAAAAAACTGCATAAAAGAAAACACTTTGTTTATTTAGGAGGGGGGGGGGCTAATAAACAAAGTATTTTCTTTTATGCAGTTTTTTTTCTACTCATGGAACTTACGATATCTGAAGGAGCAAAGCATCCGACACACAAAGAAAGAAGAATCCAGCCGCGAGCATGACTACTCTTGGAAGGATTCTGCGTTAACTGCTTACAGATCTGACAATAGATTTCATCTCTGAAAAAAAAAAAAAAAAAATTCATTTTATTTTTATTTTTATTTTTTTAGCAAATAACCCAATAAATTTCAAATTAAAATTTAAACAATGATAAATTGACGAAAAAGAAAAAAAAATTGATAACGGTTGTATTCTGATCATGTTGTAAATTAATGCAATAGTTCTAGAGGCTGAGAAATACTGAGCAGTGATTGGTCAAACAGATCATGGGATAGTTAGAGAGAGGGTATTTTTGAAATAGTTAAAAGTTGGTGAGAGACAAAACTTGATAATAAGTGATCATATTAAGGCTCTGTACCACATGACTACCTCGAAAAAGAAATGATAAAAGGATCTGAGGCACATGACACAATCAACTGGACAGTGATTGTTGTCATCCAGTTTATCTCCAGATAGATTCCATCTATAAAGACAACAATTTGATGGCCAGCAACAGGGTCCACACGTGGGGATCCAAATAAAGCTATCATTTACGTTGGTCTTGATGTGTCATTTTTGAGTGAGTCATTCCAAATCTTTCTCGGCTTGCCTTTTTCTCACTTACCCTCAATTGGGATATGTGTACATCTGTTTATCTAACTATAGTTTCATCCAACATATCCATGCCACCATAGGCAGTTGCAATGCACAGTCGAATCCAGTCTCAACACCTTCAGCCTCAATAGTAGGGAGTACGAACTGTCGTCAGGACGCACACCACAAATCCATAAAACATAGCCATGTAATTCCTCTGCATCTCCAGAAAGACTGAACCTTTTATTTATTCAATTGAGGTAGACTACTCTCAGTCTGCGTTCTAGTTTATTCCAATGAATTAAATAAAAGTTCAGAATTCCCAGAATCTAATCGATTATGACAAAGACACCCGGAGAAAGTTGGAGAGTTCAAAAGCGGAAACGTCGTAAACATAACAAAGATGAGGAAAGTAGTCAGAAATTGTTTTCATATAACATGTGACTGCACGTGCTATATCCTGTCCTCATCAGTCACCAACCAGGGGTGCTAACACAGTTTTGGTGGCTATGGTGGTACTGCCACTCTTAGCGCCACCAACAGTTTTGGCCACTGGACAGAATATTATTTGTTTTCGTCTAATCTTTTCCGTTGATGAAGCATTTGTTCTGATAGTGTTTTATGGTGATCGTCTCGTTCACATGTCGTCACCAGAGAGCATTCACAACGTTTCATAATATTTTATTTATTTGATCGAAATGTCTTTGATCACATCGAACTGGATGGCTGTATAGTAACAGAAAATGTCTCATGGAAATAGAGTGAAGGTTTCTTTATGAATTTATTTCAAATGAAATGGAATTGTCTGACTTGCTATTTGTTTTCTCCCTTCATCTAAACACTTGAAATTATTTCGTCCGGCAGTATTTTACTTGCTAAATTTTGCATGTCAGGCTATATATATATATATATATATATATACACACACACACAGATATATATATACATGGCAGCTGTCTATTCGATTTCGAGTATGAGCACTTTTGGTGTATCATGTGATATTAGTATAAAACTCCACAGTGAAAGGCACGGATATGGTTCTTTAAGCCTGGTAGGCTTTTACAGACTACACCACAGAAATGGCAGTTGTTGTGATGATCTGAAGGGATGCTATAATTGAAGCCACCTCTTAATTTTGCAAAACATGCACTCATTGATTCAACAAACTGGCATGTGACATAGTTACCAAATTGCAAGCTTGGCATCTTAGCTGCTCCATATTTCCTCTATGTGTTGTAGGTGTTACGTCCCTTCTCTTCCTCGTTGCTTTCTTCAGTTGCTGGTGTTTCATCCTATTCTTTTCAAAAAGTTTGCTGCTCTTAGAAATCACTTTCCTCCTCCTTGACCTATCTACAGCCATCCCCTTTGAATCGCTTATGCGGTTTGGGCCGTGGGTGAGTATTTCCAGTTAGTTCCCCATAAATCACCTTCTTTGGCATTCTGTCATCAGTAAGATGACCAAGATGACCAGTCCTGTGTTTACTTATACGAGAATAAATACTTAGAAAGCTGCTTGCTCCAACACTTTGGTGTTAAGGGTAAAGCTATTCAAACGGATGTTAAGCAAGTGCCTAAGGCAATTCTGATGGAAACACTCTAGCAGGCAAATATGCGCTCTGTAAGTGGTCCATGTCTCACAGCAATATAACAAAGTTGATACAACACAGGCCTCATACACAGAGATCTTAGTTTCCAGCCTGATATTACGTGGTTCCCACACCCATTTCTCCAAATGACCAAAAGACACACCAGCCTGTTCAATACGTCTACTTATCTCAGCATCCAATGACCCGTTCCTCGAAATAACACTACCCAGATACATAAACAAATCCACTATAGTCTGTGGCCTTTCCATCACTGACAACATCAGTAAGCTCCATTCTTCATGTTAATCTTATCTCTATCAGCTTTGTGATTTTTTTCCCCTCATTCCTTCACTGCTTCATCATCAAAGAGACCTAGCGTCTCAACGAATATTTGTTTTGAACTTTCTATCCCTGAAAACATATTTAACGTTCTTCACCTCCGACTCTAGAGATTTTCTTTTTTATTCATCATTAATTCATTTTTTTTTTTTTAAATTTACAATCACTAAAAACAACAAGAAATAATAATATTTTGATATATATATATATATATATATACTCGAGTACTGGTGTGGACATGTATTAAAAGCGCACAAATGTCTTAGTGAAACTCCTCCCAGTCAAAGCAACTCCACGTCGTGAGTACTGCTTGTTAACAGCAAGTGCTCAGTGCTGTAAAACTGGACCCCCCACTGCCTTGTAGGCTAAGGTTTTGCCAGAAAGGCTAAGGGTGAGGCAACCCTGACAGAAACCTCCAGAGGAGCTTAGGCCCTGTCAGCTGAGGCATGCATCATGATCCACCAGCATCCTGAGTCCCAGTCATGAGTATATGGCAGTACTACTAGGAGAGATGTTCTCTTTAGCCTTTGTTAAGGCAGGCATCTAGGAGAAGGAAAACTCCGATCTAACACCTGCGGAAGTGACTACTGTTTGTCTGTCACCGGGTTCATAGTTGCCGATACTCAGAGAGTGGTTGCCGTGTCGCACAAGAATTGATCACTATAATGCTATTGCTGTGCTGGTACTTTTGGCATATGTGATCCATATGTAGATACCAACTATGTGTTTAGCTTAGAGGGATGAATGTAATGAGTAATACGAAATTTTATTTGAAAATAGCTTGATCGTTATGGTTCTAACTGTCCGGAGAGACAAATGGCACTTGTTGGACAAAAACTGTTACGTTTCAACATATATATATATATATATATATATCAATGCAAATAATCACACTTTAGTCTTTATTATGCAGTTACCTTGCGAGCGTTTGAATTTGGAAAGTAATTTTTAAGATGAGTATAAAGTAATTTCTGGCTCAAATTAAAGTTTGAAGGCAAAAGTAAAACATTATGGTTGATTTGTGCTTACAAGCCCAAGGAAAATATTAATTTTCTTGTGCGACCCTATCCAGTGGCGTGCAGAAGACTGGTTATTCCCTGGTGATGCCCGGTGCCAAATCATTGGTGGTAAGCCCCAAAGACTTAAGTATAAGTCGTAGTATTGAGAAATGTTATGAAAAAGAGAGATGGTTTGAATATAATTGGATGTCCCTCCCCATCACTCTGCACTCCATTGCCCTTATCATATAAAGACAAAATATTTAATGTGAAATGAATTCCCAAAGAAATACCTTAATTCAGGTCTGAGGATCCCATTTCCAATAATAAAATGAAGTTTCTCCAAATTTGACGTTGGTCGGTCATCCAACAGAGCATTACCCGCACCTCCACTTTCAAAATCCGCAGATTTTTTGTTGATTTCCATCTTACGGGTTACTTCCTCGGTAAGTTTTGACTTTCTCTTCAAGGTCAGCGAGACCAATTTCCTTCGCATACTCTTCTTCCCTTGTTTTATTTGGAGCAAGGGTTCTTTTTCCTGCAAGACAAAAAACATTGGAACGTCAAAGGAGAAAATGTTTGCTGCATAAAATATAGTCTCTTTGGTGAAAAGAAAGGGGTGTCACTTTCAGTGGAAGTTTTCGTTGTTTTGTGTCAAGGCATATCAACTCTTTTTGGGTTATTTAATGCTGAATGTTATTTTAATGAAAGTTTTAATATTTTTAAATATTTAATAAATTCTATTTTGTATACATACAACGTTTCGATGGTGTAACCTCCGACCTTCTTCAGGTGTGTCTTGTCGAACTCTACAATCTATACAGAATTTCTAACTGAACCCTTTTATTCACAGGGGTAGCTTGTTCTCGTTCCGTCAGCCATAACCGAGTAGGAGTCTTAAGCAATTCTTTATTATATTCTAAGTATCACCTACACTGAGGATTAAACCCGCAAAAGACTGTTACTTATAACTGATTATTACTTAGCACTTTATCCGTTGTGCGACACAATCCAAGATGAGAACAGTAGTTCGAATAATCCAACTAATACAAATTATCAATCCTCATCTAAAAAATTTCCCAAACAAAATAGCCTGTAATTGATAAATTTTATTTAAGCCATAGATGATATCTTGACAAGTCCTACCACTCCAGGTTAGAGTGTGCATTAGAATAATGATTACTAAGAAGTGACTCAGCATTCCCCAAAGTTCTGAAATTCTGGCCTTACCACTGAATGCATTTGTAAGTTATACCAAGGACTGTTTGGGGTAGAGAGAGAGAGAGTAGTTGATAGAATTGAGAAATAGGGTAGGCAGAAACAAAAAAAAGGGTCGGAAAAGATGGATTGGGGGAGGGGGGTTAGGGTCAAACATCTTGCCCAAGGGTGTCAGAGACAGTTTAGTGTCGGGTCTATTTAGTCCGTGAATGGGACCCTGACAGGTACTACTACTCTTGGTCTTTTGGTGAGGAGCAAAGTGTAGTATCTGTTCTGATACTATGCTCCATCTTTTCTTGTCCTCGGTCAGTGAAAGAAATCCTTCTAGACTGCGGCAATTCATTTAAAAAAAATCTCAATCCAGAGTGCCCCTTTTTGGGAAGCTGGATTTTCTCCAAATTAAAAACTGATCCTGTATCTAACTCGCGAGGAGGCAAGTAAATAGGGATAGGTACTACCACTTTGGCTCAAGGTAGACCTGGAAGTAATGGCAACTAAAGGGTGAATCTCACTCCCCAAATACTCAGGATAAAAGAGAAAGAGAGAGCGTGCGAGTGAGAGAGAAATCCTGCAAGAACACCGATACACACATGATATAAGCAGTAAGAGATGAATCCTCACTAAACTACTTGGATTTCGATAACAGAATATGTTTTTACTCATCTTTTACTTTTATTCACCCCAAACAAGGCATATTACCACTGAAACGTAAGGGACTACTATGATTAGGGGCCAGATTTATAGGGGGTATCCTAAGTGGCGAGCCGTGCAGAAAAACGTTCACATTACTTTTAAATTTCTGCATGTTGGTACAGTCGGGGGAAACAGGGAAGAAATTCCAAAGGCAAGCAGTCAGAGGACAGAAGCTATTAGAGAAGAAGGTTTCCCGGCATCTGGTGACCTCTAAAGTGAAGGGGTGTGATTTTGCAGCTAGTCAGGGTTTGTCAGGGGTATTTACTTTGAGGGGTGACGAGTGCAATAAGTTTGTCGGAGCACATTCTGTGGAAGTATTTGTAAAAGAAGGACAGGGATGCAACATTGCATTGATGGGACAGGGGGGGGGGTTGAAGTTTGGTAGACAATGCCGATTTTATTAGGTTAAGAACTGAAATCTCACCAATTCTGCACCCATTTGTCTGGCATCCTCTAAATCTTTTTTGTTGAATTTTCGACCCAGGGTTGAATAAATCTTCGTCATTACTGGGGTTTTATCTTGCTGGAAAAAGCAAAGAAAAAAAAATGTATTTTAATTAAATATTTGTTTACAACTGAAAGTGTACAAATCTGCGGTGACAAAGTAATCCATTTGGTGAATTTAAATTTTAATGAAAGGGTTTGGTAATTTGCTTGAAGCATTACTGGTACATAAGTATACAGGTATTTAATAAGGCTGCGAGCAATGCGGAAAAAAAACAGAACAATGAAAGAGAAGATATTTTCCACCATCCTTGATTCTATTAAAAGTATGTGTAATATTTACTGAAAAATAAATCACATATATTGTCTTCGGTTATTTGTTTTTGTTCATCTCTTTTTTCACCATTTCGTTTTTTTCCACATTGCTTACAGCCTTATTAAATACCTATATACTTATTTTTTAATCTAGTAATCAAGATGACCTGAACTGCTTTTCAGGTTCAGATTTGAAAATTTTCTAAGAAAAAAAAAAACTGGGTTTAGGACAGATATACTCATTTTCTTTACATACATTATAATTTCAAATAATTATTCACTAAAGTATTTAATGTTCGTACATACGTTATCACTTTTCACACACATTTAAAAAAATAAGATTGTCCAATAAACAAAGATGCTGATTGGTGATTAATCTGATGTTGCTGAGGTAAACAATTCCGACTTTCTAAATGAATTGTTCCAAAATTAAATTATGTTTCGTTGACTGAAACAGTACAATTTTAAATAAATACATTTCAAATGGTGACATTCGTTTTATTGATTTCAAGAATATTAAGCTGGCAATTATTTTTACTGTAAGAAGACAGAATATTGTTTTAAAAAGAATTAAATTGCTACAATTTTTAATAAATAAATGAAGAGACATATTCGTTTTATTTATTTAAGGGATATTCAGCTAACAATGACAATTATATTTATGGAAGAAGAAAGAGTCATTCCCTCGTAATAGTATTGACCCTGACACATTATTTCAAAAGGAATATTATTTTTAACAGTAAATTATACAGATTTATGTAGAAAGCATAGTGGAATTTTCACGAGGTCATGCTAGTCTCAAACAATTTGAGTATTCTTACCCGACCATCTGCCAGAGGGGTGTGGTACTTTGGTTCTGGAAGGTCACCCATGAATCTCAATATAGTTATCCACACAGCAAGGGCGGCCTGGGAAAAAGAAAGAAAACATTTTTTAAGAAGGTGGAAAATACATTGAAAAATCACCAAAATAGATTCTCTTTTGTTCTCGTGTTATTACTGCTTAAAGCTTAAACAACTGGATTATTTTACCATTAGAATAATTATTGACGAATGTTCCTACTGTTTTAAAAATAATATTGATTCATTTAAGGATTACTAAACAGACCCATGACCCATTTAGTCACAACCAGGGCTTTACCAACACTACTAGTTTGGAGGCGACTCCCACACACAAAAAAAAAAAAAAAAAAAAAAAGAAAGAGGGTCGCTCCTTTCCCCACTTTACCTGCACCTTAAAATAACTTCTTCAAAAATTCGATACATTTCCAACATTATATTCAAATCAGTCCCTATTTACTAACCTCCCAAATGAAAAATGAGCCCTCTGCTATTTGGTTGTAGCAAAAAAGAGCGTGCTCCTTTCTGTAGAGCCCTGGTCACAACCATTACCACAATTTATTCTTTGATGTCATTACAGAATTCATGAACTGTAACAAGATTACCTTGAAGTGATCAGAAAATGCAGGATAGTGTTTAAGAATGATAACTTAGCTGGTAATGATATGTAGATGAGGGGTATAAGTAGATGTCACATTTGGAATGCGACTGTTTTGATAACTGCAAGGTTGAGACTAAAACTGAAAGCATTTTTGTTTTGAAGTGTGTCGATTGAGCAATGTATCACAAACTATTGTAGAAGTACATCACCAATTAAGAGAGGATCAGGAAAAAACGTCAGCGCAGACATAACGATCAAAGTGAGTTGACGTTACGCCTTCTGCTCCCCCCAGCTAGGGTTGGGGAGTTGTAACTATAAAGCAGAATGTGCTGAAAGGAATATGGACATTCTACTTGCAATAAATTGTAAGTTTTACATAAAATTTCTTTCTTGATTTGATTTCTTCATTTCTGCTGAAACATCTTCTCGATTTGAGGACGAGTAAAGAACACGGGACAACGTTACAAAACGGCAACCAATCTTTTAAGACATTTTACTTGCATAACTAAAAATAATAAGTCTCTTTACTTCTATATTATCCTAATTATTATTATTATTATATAGAAAAATTATTATTCTTTTTTATTATTCTTATATAGAAGTAAAGAGACTTATGATTTTGCCATCTAATTTACATACGTGTTTGTGGTGTATACAGATACACGTATATAAATTAGTTGGTAACGTGAGTTTCTCTTTCTTTAAATGTTTACAGAGACATTAAAAAATATTAGAGAGTGGTTGAATTAAAAGAGTGAGGGGAAACAAAAGAAATACATAGATGGCTAAAAGAGACGGATGACTTTTTCAGTTAATTATAAATTGCAGCTAATTAGAACAATTAAAACAGAATTTTTTCAAACTCAATCCCAGTACTAAAGTATATATATTTTTTTGGTTTATTTTACGACATATCAACCATCAAAGGGTTCTTTTAATGCCAAATCAAATTGTCAGATATGGTTCTAGACGTGGGATAATTTTTTATTTTAGTTTTTATTTATTTATTTTGTTAATTATTTATTTATTTTTTTTATATAGTTTAAGTTAAATTTTATTGGAGAGTCTTATTACTTTAATGAAGTTTAAGATGTTGCTTAGGTTAGCATTTTTTAATTTTTTTATTTATTTCGGCTAATCAGCTCATTCAGAGCTATTTAATGTCAGATCAAGTAATTTTAATAATTTTTTAAAAAAAATATTTATTCATCGAGTTTGCATTTATTATTTACGATGAAAGTTATATTGTCGATCAGTTCTTAAGGACAGATTCTATTTAATCCATAGATGGGACCCTGACAGGTACTATCACTCCAGGCCAGAGCTGACCTGGGAGCAGTGGTAACTAAGAGGTAGGTCCACACTCCCCAAAGCTCACAAATTGGGTATATTTTAGCATTTATTTTGTGTTATGAAAGCCGTGTAGGAAAAAAGCCGTAGCAAAACAAACATTGACTAACTCACATCTAGTATAATAATAGATGGTATCAAGAATGGATTGCATGAACAGTATTGAGAACTTTCAGATGAGATATTTAGAATCAATCTGAACTTACTCGAAATTATACCAATGTATTAAAAGAAAGTGAATATGGCATAATCACGTCGATACACCGCTTCTTGTTAGATCACCAAAGTAACGTGGAGCCTGGTCAGTACCAGACGGGTGACCATTTAGGAATACCAGACACTGTATATAGTAGGATGGTGACACCTTCCTGCAAAAACTAACATCGTCATCTCCTCTGACCAGAATACTCATGCTACTGAGGACTGCTTGTGAATTTAATATTTCCTAGAAACTTCCTCATTCAGAGTAAGCTGACTTAACTCACCCAGTGTAAATGCCGCACTGGTACCAGGTTAAAGTGAGGACAGGAGAGAAAAAAAGTTTAAAGATTAGATTTTTAAAAAAATGCTGAAATGGGATTGCGTATTCTTTTTTTTTTTTTTTTTTTTTAAATCAAAATGCCAATGGAGATAAATCACCAACCAATGTTTTTCAGAGTTCTCTGTTTCTTTAAGCTTTGTCTACATTATTTAACTCTTTGATGTGATCTCTAAAAGTGAGATTTTTAATAATCCTGATTTATGCAAAACCTCATTCTTACCATTTGGTCACCAGGATTTGGTAATGACAGCAGGGGTTCGACGAGAGTTCTTCGTATGTAAATGTGGGATGTGTTATTTTGGAAGTACATAGAGGCAAACTTGGAGAATTTGTATTCCAGGAGCAGCTCTTTGTCATCAGGGACGTTGGTCATTTTAAATTCACTACCCACCTCGGCAATAGCAGCATTTTTTCCAGAGTCAATGTCCTGCAGAAAAATGATCATAATCAGGTAAAAAATTTCAGATCATAAAGCAAAAAAACAAAAAAAAAACATTTGGAATTTCTGTCAGTATTATCTTTTAGAACAGTAGTTACCAAACTTTACTGTAAGGCAACACTCAAAGTTTGACTCCCACCTGCTTTAAAATTCAGTGTTTCCTAATAATAATTTCATTTACACATATTTAAGATTGCAAACCATTTCAAGTAAAACAAACATTTTTTTTTTTAAGAAACTGATCCATAATCTATAATTGAGATTGAGTTAAGAAATATTATTCAGTAAGGCTTCTCTAGTTACAAACTCGTTTATTAATTCCCAACAGGAGAACTATTTATGACTGACTGATGCAAGCAACTTCTATTATTTATTTGACGTCACTTTTCCTTTGTTCAGGGATCAGACGATGGTTTAGTGGGTCAAGTGTCGCCATATTCAACTGTATAGTCTTGACTAATCATTTGCTTCCAAGTTTTCCTTGGCTGGTCAACCTTCCTGCGATCCAAGACATCCATGCTTCTGCAACGCTATGCTCAACATAACCATACCAGTGTAACCGATTCGTCCTTAGGAAAACCTTTATGCTGGGAAAATGTAGTGTTTTCAGCAAATCTTCTGACCTAATGTGTTGGGCTCTGTCAGATTTCACATTGCAGATCAATCTGATCATGGATCTCATTATGCTGCAGTCTGGTGACAGAGAAATGGGTGAGGGCCTAGACTCACTGCCATACAACATACACAGCTGCATTATGAAGCAAAACTTTTTAGTTTTACAAAATATATTGATCAGAACACTTTCAATTAAAAAAGGCACTGCATAGGAAGAAGGAACAAGTTCTTTTTTAGACATGAAAGTATGTGCGGTAGATGTGATGATCCTGAACCCAGATCAAGCAGTGGAACTGTCCCTGACTTGCCTCATCCCCACCATAAAACGGGCCGTCTTTGTCTGGCGTATTGTTTGAAAATTAAAGAAATGTCAAAATAGGTTACTAGTGATGATCGAACTCACAACCTAACAGAAACAGAATGACTGGTTATTGCATTGTAATAAGCAAATCTACCTCAATAAGAAAAACGTGAACCCAGAATTATCTGTATTCTCATTGGTTAAAAAAAATTAACAGACTATTGAATGTCTGAAATCTGCTGATTTAAGGGAGTGGAAGAAAGGAGAAAAGTGAGAGAAAACGTCCAGTGAATTGTGAACCGCATTATTTTTGACCAAGGCAACAGGTCGATTATTATTTTTGCATTGCTCCAATAAAATTTCGCTTAAACAGTCCCATTGAAGTCAGAGTGTAAACGGTTCATTGAGTTTCAAACCTTTTCCAGTGTGCGACATGTTACGTCCACGGATTGATTCCTGTAATTTTAGTTGTTTTATTCACTTTTATTTCAATTTGCTCAAGTTATATCAACTGTAAGCTAATTATAAAACATAGAATTACGAATGCCGATAATATATGGCAACTGGTCAACCGCATGAAATAAAATAGAAATGAGAGACATATGTGAGACACATATACCTCTTAACACAATAGAACAGCTAGAGTGATGAGTGTTACCAGTCACTAAAATAAGTGCGTAATAATGATTGCCATGCCACGCTATGGCTTTGTGGCAAAGTATCATGCCGAATGCGAGGGAACCTGATTCTAACATACAACATCATCAACAGGACCGTAAATCTACCTGTAGAAGAGTTTTTCACACCAACTTCTAGTCACAGCTTCCATGGTCACTCGCCACAGAAGATACACCATCATCACTTTCGTCTCAACAGAAGAAAGGCAGAATTCTGTCGCTCCCCGGAACAATCTGACAGAGTAGGTCATGATGATGCCTAATATATCTAGGTTTAAAGTCGCCTTAGACAAACATTAAATGCAATCTTTTTACATGGTTTGATGCATTTTGCCATTCTTTCCCAATAAAATTGATTGATTGAATCATGGTGGTTGTGTACCACTGTCTTAGAACAAAAATATGCAGCGAGAGGGTTCATATATTTCCTAATTTATTCCCTGCTTCCTTTGTTCCAGCTCATTTGACTCATTGGTCCAGTGGTCTTTATCAATTCACTGTTCAGATACTTTGTTATAATACATCTTCCTATTCCAGTGGCTTCTTTCCAAGAACAGCAGGCTTGTGTAACTCTCTTCCTGCTGACTGTTTTCCTCCTACCTATAGCCTTTGTCTTTTTAAGACTAACGTCAATAGGCATCTCTTGTCTTTGCGTTAATCATTTTTTCTTCTTATTAGCGCTTTACATCAAGTGTCTTCATGCCTTGTCTGTTTTGTTTTTTATGCTATATCAGTTGTTTTAGGGGTCATTATGAGAAAAGTTTATTCAAGTTCTTAATATCTGCAAATATTTATTTCTATGTAAATTTTTGTATAATTAATTAGATATTTTTGTATATATTTTGTATATATTTTTGTATGTATTTCATAGTTATAAATATATTTGTATACATTTCCAGATAATTCGTTTGATGCTATAATTTTCAAATATTTACTTTGACAATGGTTGTATTTTGCATCTGTCAGATCTTTAACATTTTTTTCCAGACACATGGATTGCTTTTTAGGAAAGATATAACGTTGAATTTAGTTTTTTTTCAAACAATTCTTTATATTATATATATGTAAAATGTTCCCATTTACTTGCCTCTCCATGAGGACAGAGTAAGACACAAGGTCGGTTTTTAATGTGAGGACAATCCAGCTTCTTAAAAAGGGACACTCTGAATTTGGACAAAAATAAAAATTGCCTCAGCCAAGAAAGATTTTTTTCTCTTTTAGATCAATACATTTAATGTGAACATGTTTTATTGCGTATGTAGTTTGACATGCATGCCACATTGGTTGTTGTGGTTATCTAGATAAAACTTAACATGCACACAGCTTGCCAATGAGCCAAATACTGTGGATTAAATTGACCAAGGACTCTTCAGCTGCAAGATGACTTGAAGGCGGAGGGGAGGGGTAATTTATGTGTCACATGATTTAGCTAGTGTACATTTTATAAGTGCTTATGTAAAGAGTGGTCATAAAAAGCAGTTTTTCTTAAAAATATATTTGGTGCCGGGTGCAACAGTGTGCAGTGTGGTCTAAGCCGTATCGGCTTAGACCAGCTGAAGCTTGAAGTGAAGAAGACGCTTCTCAGATGATCACCGATTTAAATTCTTCAGAATCATTTAATGATTTAGATCTTAATCAATGATCCAATGTATTTGTTATTAATTTTTAAGTAAATAAATAATTCGTTTAAAGTAAAGAAAAATCAAACTTACCTTAAACTGTGATGGAGGCAGTTCACGATCTTGTGTTTCGGGTGTGTAAATCGGGTCAAACATGTCACCCACCTTTTGGCGAAAAAAAAATTTGTTTTAGTACAAATGAATTATGCTAGAGTTACAATTTCTTTTTTAATCAATCTTTGTAAAAAAAAAAAAAAAAAAAAAAAATTGAATTGTCTCCTTTGAATAATGAAAAGCTTCATAGCATTCATCATTGTTTTATTTCATTGTTTTTTTTTTTTACTTTTATTAAAAAGTTAACATTAAACTGAATTACACAAAAGAGAGTAACGATTAAGGAAAATATGAAACTAGTGTCAAACATTAACATTTTTCTAGTTTTACAAATAGAATCGAAAGAAGTAAATGTTTTAATAAATTAAATTTTATTTCCCAAATAATTTATTTGGGAAATAAAATTTAATTTATTAAAATATTTACTTCTTCCGATTCTATTTGTAAAACTAGAAAAATGTTAATGTTTGACACTAGTTTCATATTTTCTTTAACCAAGGCTCTCCTGTCACGTTTGATCACATCCTCCCAAGACAACTTGGGTCTTCTCTGCTGGCACGTTCAACTGTCGGGCTTTAGCAATCCAGACATTGCTGCGCTCAACGTACCCCAACCAACGCAGTCTGCTCTTCTGCAAGGCTTTCCAAGTTGACCTGTGTGAGCAGAGACCCAAAATGCATGCTCTGTTCAGGCCTCACCAAACAGATTCATCTGACCATTGCCTTGTCATTACGGTGCAATTTCTTTAGTGTGCCGCCAGAGACAACCCAGGTTTCGGAGTCATACACCAGCACACGTATAAGTAATCCAACTTATTTTCATTCCATTAATCATTTTCAATCCTCACATCATTCATCCTCTTCATCATTAAACCGAAAATCCATTCATCATATTAATTCTTATCCTTGAGTGGCTTTTAGCCTTGATAAGTGGTGACTGTAGTAAAAAATGAAAATAAAAACAAAGAAACACAGCACTTCACCATGAAATACTAGATGATCGATGACCTAAACTGGTAACAACCACTCTAATAGTTTGAACGGTGAAGGAAAAAAACCTGATCCTGCAATCAGCACAAGGCAAATATATCTATGAGAGATGGGAGGGGGGGGGTCTAAATTATCTAGCTGCATGTCAAAGGGGCCAGGGGTTGTGTTTCTTTTATATCATAGTGTGCTCCTTAATTGAATAAACATTGCAATTTTACACATAGCTGAGAGGGAGGTTGAGGGTTCATGTTGGAAGAATACCTTATGCCAATTTTATACACAACTTTAAAAGATTCCGTATTGAAAATCTTAGCTTTTCAGTGATAATATCTCTTTTTATACTTTTATCTTTATTGAATAGTATAAGAGACAAAAAGATTGATTCCAAAAAAGAAAAAAAAGCTTTCAATCATAAAATTTACTTTTTATGATCTGAAGCAAAAATGACAAGACAATGTCATTCTCCTTGTCAGCCATTGTGAGATAAAAGTCGTCACATTGAACAAAGAATGCCTCACAATGGAATGGCATCAAAACACTTGATAACACAAAAACAGCTACAAATGTGGGAGGGAGGCGGAAACAGAAAAAGGTAATTTACCATTTTTTCATAGTTAATTTCATCATTGCGTTTCTTTTCTGCTTTTTCAATTTCTTTCCATTTCTTTCCAGCTTCTTCTCTGTCTTTTCTTTCTTCATCTTCACGGTCTTGTTGGATGGAAGCCAAGCGTAACTGAGGAGAGAAAGATAAAAAAAAAAAAAAAATTAAAAAAAAAAACATAAAAAAAAAAAGAAGAAAAAATTACAATCAATAAAACTAAGAATTTTCAATATAAAAATCAGATTTTTTTAATCTAGTCATGCACTGACTGTATTGCATGTTTTATATTCCAGAAATAAGAACATAACTCAACCCTTAACTATTAAAGGTTCAGCGATATATATCTATGTGATAATATAAGATAGTACAAAACATACTTCTGTCTTTAACAGAGTGTTGCACATATCCTTTTTCAGTCAACACTGTTCACCGCCAAACGCTTTACTTTATCAGCTATGTGGTACCTAGTTGCATTAAGTCTCTCTAAACTGTCCCTCACTCCAAATTCGGAGGAGGGGGGGGGGAGGAGAGTGTAATCCAATCATATTCATACTATCACCCTTTCTAATAACATTTCTCAGTACTCGGATATATACTCGAGTCTTTGGGGCATACAATCAAAGAGGTGGCTCCCAGGCATCACCAGACTTCTGCACATATCTTCCAAACAGTCTTCCATCTCGATGGCTCCAGCCCACCTGCTTCACAATTCTGCTGTTACTCACTCTTGACAAATGACCGAACCATCTGATTGTTTCTCTCCTGACTCATCTTCTCAGAGATGCATGTGGCCAATAGCAAAAACATCTGAAATCGAGATGAATTTCTCAAACTGGCCCCCAAATTTCCTAACCTCAGGGGCCAGGGTGTTCACTCATAATCGCCTAAAAAAAAAATAGAATCTAATTTTTGGGGGGGTGGGGAGAGAGATAGAGAGTGAGAGATAGATAGGAATTACAATCTGGGAAAACCCTTTATTATTTAACTTCTTGCACATTTCACTTTTGACTTAGTTGACACCTATTTACAATGATGGTTGTCTAAGTCCCCAATTTAAGTTTTAAAGTTAGGCACAAGATCAAACAATAATGTGACTGTGAGCATACCTGGTGAAGTTTCTCGGCCTCCTGTCTCGCTTTTTTGTCATTCATCTTCTTGCGTAATTTCTCTTCTTCTTCCAATCGTAATTGTTCAGCTTCCATTTTCTTTTGATGCTGTAGACAGAAAAAAAAAACAATCAAAAAGTTAATCTATTACTAGCTGACTTATCAGGCATTGCATGAGTGTCAAATATGTAGAATATAAATTAAATAAAATAAATTTGTCAAAGAATAAAACAAGCATGCTTAAGTTGCTATATCGAGAAAGGGTAGTAAAAATTTACACAGAAGAGGATACAGTAGTCCAGCACCTGCCCAATTTTGCTTTGAATTGCTGCACTCTTGGTGCATTTACTACATCTGGAAGTCTATTCCAAGGTTCAGGGATCCTGATTGAGAAAGTGGCTTTCCTCCAGTTCAATTGAAATCGACGGTGAAACAGTTTTTGGGAATGTTCGTGTAGACCCTCTTTCTGGTGCAAAAGTGAATAGTAGGTCCTGATGGAGATCATAATGACCATTAAGGAGATTGTAGGCAAAGATGAGATCACCACGTAAACGTCGGTGTTCAAGGGAGAAAAGGTTAAGCTTCTCGAGTCAGCTGTCGTAGGGTAGATCCCGTAGTGCATGCACCATTCAAGTAGCCAGTGATTGAACTCTCTTCAGATGCTGGATATCATGTATCACAGGCCTTGACACCATACTCATAAAGTGTGAGATATTTCAGGAGTGAGTTTGCAGAAGGAGCGTCAAATGAGATATAGGGTGCTCCTTGCTTTGTTTGCAGCCTGAATGCAATGTTTGAGATGGCTTGAAGGACAAGTCAACCAGAAAGCCAAATTATATAGAGTAATTTACTCCTCTCCAGGAGTTAGGCACAAGGCCAGTTTTTATCCTACTCCCACAAGTAAGATGTGACCCAAGCTCGGGTCGGAAAGTGGGGGTTGAAAAGCCAGCGCCCGAGAGGTGAGCACTCTGACCATCAAAAATTGCCTGGGCAGCCCCGTCGGCATTCCCCGGTAGGGGCGCCTCAAGCAGTAAGCAATTAACTTACTCCTCCCCAAAGAGGGGAGGCAAAGCCTGGGAGGGTGGACCTCCTAGAACTGCACAGGACAATCCCATAGACCGGCGTAAATCAAGCCCCGAAGGCCAAGACAATACCAGTCTATGGGGTGCAGTATCCATCGGAACAGATACTACATTTTGATCTCGACTTCTGCACAATAATGTGTGTGTACCTTCATTGTATTTATGTCCTTATCTTTAACACAGTTAAAAACATTGTTTGGTCACAAAAGATGTAAAGAAATCAAAAACAAAAGCCATGCTGATAAGTCGTAGACAAAACACATGTCTATAGATAACAATATATATATATATATATATATATATAGTTATCTATAAATAAAATTACAGATCAGAGTTATATAATACTGTGATTTAATGTCAATTTCGGAGCAAAAGAAATCTTACACATGTTTCTGGAAAAATTTAGAGCATACTTGAACAAATTCAAGTTGCCACATAACTGATCTGTAATTTTATTTATAGCTTTATTGCAATTTTTGAAATAACTATTTAAAGGTTTAAATATTGAACATTGATTTTCACTTTGTTTCAGAAATTGATTCTCATGAGAATCGAGCTGAACTACATAAAACATTTGTTTTTATATATATATTTGTCTAGCCATGCTGATGAATCTTCGACAATGAAACACAAGTCTGTTGATAACTATATTTTATAAAATATATACGCTCCCATATGGAAGCATCACACTGTTGAACGGAACAATGATTCTCACCTAATATTAAGGTTAAAGGTTTTCGGTAAAAATAATTGAATACGTTCAACTATTATATTATAAAATAAAAATATAAATAATATATCTCTTCCACCAGTGGGGTTCGTGGCTCAATGGTAGAGCGTCGGACATCAGTGACTGGTATTCCGGTCTAGCCACGCTGATGAGTCATAGATGGCGAAACGCTTGTTCGTGAATAACTATATAACTAATATATATATATATATATATATAAAATAACATTAATTTTCTGAAAATTTTTGAAACCCCAAATAAACTAAAATAATTTTTAAGACTGGATATAAAACTAATTTAATTGTTCCTTCAAAAAGACTTCTTTCTAAATAAATAAATGCAAAAGTTGGTTCCATTTCCCTCACTAACAGTAAAGTTAAAACAACCTTATAGAAAGGTAATTCAACTTTACACAACAAACGCACCATCTTTTTTATATATTGTTTATGTATATACAGTATTAGTCACAAGGGAAACTAATCTGCATATTGTTATTTAAAAAGGACATTTTATTAATTAACTATTTGTTAGTTTTTTTTAATTCAATGATTGTTTTCATTTTTATACAACAAATAGTTCTGTTTTGAAATATTGTTTTATTTCCTGTTCAAGTTTTTAGCATTTGTGTTCACATGTTTCTTTCTTTAGAATGAACCAACCTTATTTTCTGTAAGTTGCGATCTATTTCTAAATTGTGAGTGAAAAGGCAAATTAATTTTTTCCTTTCTTTCCCTTTCTTTATGATCACATTTAAAAGATAAATAAATTTGTATCAAAATTACCAAAATTTTAATGTTCATCTATCTATACGAATAAATTAGAAAGATTTTGACTCATGTTTACAACAAAGTTATGAATGAAATATTTATTACTTAAAATTTACGTTCAAAGTATTGCAAGTAGCAAACTTTTCGAAGCTAATTTAGAATGTTGTCATTTTTATTTTATTATTGAGTAAAAACATGAAAATAGCTGAAAAGAGTAGATCTTTGAAGGAAAAGAAGATGGTTTTTAATTCCTACCTCAATTCTGAGTCTTCTAAAGCGTTTTCTGGCAATCATTGCGCGAACACCCGACTGTATTTTGATGATGGCTTCCTTACGTTTCAACATGGCCTGCCGCACCAAATGCCCTCGGGCGTAGCGCTGGAAACTTGTGATACGGGAGCGCAATGAAGAATAATGGCAGGCAAGAATTCTTGAACGGGTAAGTGCTTGTAGCCTCATGTAACCATTCCGCATCTACAGCAAAAAAAATAAAAAAAATAAAATTAACGTTCGTAACAAAATTCGATATTCAACATAGTTGACGCGAAAAAGAAATATCGTTTTCTTCAATCTGTCCATTCTTTGGAAGAGTTTAGTTGACTACAGAAGAGGTGTTATGGAGAAGATGGTACAACTAAAAACAGAACCTTAAGATGTAATAGAAGGAAAAAGAAAATAGAAAAAATGATTCACAATGTACAGTAAGTTACACCAGTTAGTTACAAATGTAGTTATCTCGGTCTGCTATAACTTTGACATAGTTCAATTTTTAAATCTTTCAATATAGCAACCCATATGAATACATACACACAGACATATATGATCAAATGACACAAATAGGCATTCATAAGGTTAGATGTAGACACCTGCAGGGATATACATGCTTCTAAATGCATACATCCATAAATAAATAAAATGTAATCTATTCTATAAAAATAAGTCGCCCAGATTTTAAAAGTTGGACCTAAATAGCATTTAAACTGACAAGTAAATCTTTGTTTCTGACGAGCCAATTTTTATTTGTTATTGTTGTACAATGTTACTGGCAATAAACTAGCATATGTTACAGCAATTTATTAAAGATAAAAAACTTAATCTGGTTCTGCAGCTTTCTAATATGAAGCCATTCTCAAATAAACCTAAAAAGAAAAAAAAAAAAGAACAGCTATGGGGAATAACTCTTATTGTTTTAGTAAGAGTTAGCGTTTCTTATTTGCCTTTTAGCTTAAAAACTGAACCTAACAAAAAAAGTGTGGTTAAATATGAATGTAATGGATCATGGACAATGCACAGCTACTTATATATAAACACAACTATAATCATGAATTCTAATTTAGAAAATAAGAACTAAACCACAACTAAACTAACATCTGACAAACGTCTCTTAGGGACATGAAACCTGATGTAATGTTGGGATCTGTGGGGTGAGTTCTAAAAAAAAAAAAAACAACAAAAAAATATTCCCATTGTTTAATATTATTTTTATTAACTTTATTTTGATAAAATAACTTCACTAAGGATGTTAGTAGCCAATGGCAAAAAAGCTGAAATCAAGATGAATTTTCCAATCAAGGGAATCATCCCCCACCTGTGTGTGTGTATGTAAAGAGGGCAGCATGAAAAAAAACAAAAAAAACAAAACAAACTTTACTCCTAAACAAACCCAATTTGTTTCAATGAAGTCAAAACACAGAGCGTGCATGTGGGGGATGGAAATAGAAAGTTATTCTTTGATGAAACAGAAGTCATCCAACTCCCCTACCCCTCCATGAATCGTTTGAAATCTTAGCCTTCACAGCAAAATTTTCACTTTTCACAGAGAACTGTCAGAAGAGAGAAAAGGAAAGCAAGACAAAGAGAGAGAGGAAGAGGAAAAGAAAAAGAACAGGAAATGAGAAAGAAAAAAACAGAAGAGAAATAGAAATAAAACCCAGCCAAATAATGATGAAAAAATACAGATGTAAGGCTTTAGCAATTTGGCAGAAAACAACTTTTTCTTATTTAAAAAAAAAAAAAGCGAATTTAGACCAAAAAGCGGAGAACTCAAAACCATGGAAGGCGCTAGTGGAAATCTTTTTTTCCCGCATTATAACAAGTGGAATCCCACTAAAAAGCAAAGAACTCATCCTGCTTTACTGTAATTAAATGAAAAATCCAGAAATAATAAAGCTTGAAAGCATCGATCAATTACAAATATGGAAGGGGGAGGAAAAAGTTACCTTCAAGAAACGCCTCTTGGCTTCATGTGCTCTCCAAGCACGCTGGATTGTGATGACACCATTCCTCATCATCAGGAATTTACGTCTCACATGCCAACTTCGGACAGTCTTTTGAATTATTAGAATTTTCTTGGTCATCATAATTTCCCGTTGCTGTTCCAAGAAAACATCTTGTGCATCCTGGAATAAAAAGTAAAAAAAAAATGTAAAGAAAAATAAAATAAAATAAAACCAAGATCTAACCTCAGAATTCTTATGAAAATAATTATCAAATAATTGTTGTCCCTCTAATCACCCTAAACGAAAATACAACAATTTTGTATGAAAGTTTGTTTTTATAAAGTCTAACATACTTAAGCATGACAGCCTGTTCGACAGAACCTCTTATGGAGATATTTGGAAGCATTTAAAAGTAAGGTGTCCATGCAATATACACATTCAGCCACAGTTGTATTTCGTGCACATCCAGCTTTGGGTAGAAATTAGTAGTGTGCATGTGCAGTGATGCGCTAATCGCCTGTGCATCAATGCACGAGTTTGGAGGTGCCTGTTTTTTGGCAACCAAATCACAAGTTATTATTACACGAGGGATTGCATATAGGCATAAGAGAAAATAGATCTTCCGCCATGTAACTGACACATATTAAAATAACAAACTCGAAAATATTTATGCAATTTAAATCTCTCCATTTACTAAAACGTCTGATCTATTTTATTGCAAAATAGTTTTTTTTAAAATACATAATCTGTCATTGAATTATTTTTCAAAAAGTGTAAATATTTTGATCAATTAATAATTTAATAATAAAACTTCCACAAAAGTCTTATTTAAAAATCAAAAAAATAAAATAATCAAAAGAAGGGGGGGGGGCAATAAGTTAAACAAAAATGAAAGTAAAATGAATCATGTTCCTGTTGAGACAGATTATAATCACTTTCATATTAAAGTCTTTATGAAATTCTCCCTGTATTTACCATTACCAGTCATCCTGATCACTTTGTCATTACTCATAATACGAATAAGAAAAAGGCCGGTAAAGTGAAAAAAAAAGAAAAGTAAAACACCTTCATAAGCCTAAAGATTTCAAATACTATAAGATTTGTACTTACTCCCAGTTTTATAGTGTTAAGAGGAACGGATGGCTTGAACCACTCTTGTGACAGGACGCTAGCCTGTTGCTAGTATTACTCCAAGCAAAGCTCGTACCCATTTATAAATCTGTTTGGAGTGTTTGTTTACAGCATAGAGTATTCCCCAAATGACACTAATTTGAATTCAATGTTGCTTAACTTCATTAGTCTGATAAGAACTGGTGTTAATGTGATTTAACTGTAAACTCTGAAGTGAGTACTCCTCCAGAATTGACCAGTCAGGGATTTTATAAAGCTACAGATACTATATAACCCAGTAAGCTCTTTAGAAAGAAGAAATGGACTCTGCCAAATAAGCCATCTTTGCTCATTAAATTACCCAATAAATAGTAAGTCGACTTGTCACTCAAAAATCGTTTGATCATGGGACAAGCAATTTTCATAATAAATTAAATCTAATATAAGGTCATATTTCTTTAGCAAACAACGAAGATTGAACTCACTCTCATTATTTCCAGATAATCATATACAAAATAGTTTACTTATCTATAAGATGAATTACATTCTTTGAAATTGATTGGAAAAAATGCTTTATTTTACAACATATTCATCTTTTTATTAACTATTTATTGTTCAAATAATACTTTTTAGAAACAATTCATTAAAAAAACTTTGTCTTCATGTGCATTCAAGTAAATAAGGACTTATTGAAATATATTTTTGTTTCTTTAAATAAATATATTGTTCAATTAAAAAAATATTGAAATTTATTGAAGACTAGCTATTTTATTCAAAACTTAAAAAGGGAAGTGAGGTACATTTCCCAATGAGATTAGTAAATATAAAGGATCCTAGTGGATCTGTCAATTCCATAGGCTGAATCAATAATCCTTAACCTCCACCCCACCTTACTTGCATCACTAATATGAGGAAATGTGACTTAGTAAAATGTCCAGAAAGAGAAATAAGTCGCATTTAAATGGTAAAAAAAAACAAAGGATAGTGGTCGTCCATAGTCGAGGGCGACCTGAGGGCGCCCTATTCATTAGCTACTACACCAAAATGTAGGGAAGGGTGCAACTCCTTTCCCAGGAAGAACATATTCTTAAAAAAAAAAGATCACACTAAAATTAAGAGACTCACTTTCAAAAATACTTTGGTTTTACCAAGTTGATAGTCAGCATCTTTAAGGACAGTCTGCAAGATTTTAGTCGAAGCTGCTCGACAGTTTTCTTTCTGAGAAGGCAAAATTCCAACTGCGAGGAGGCGATAGCGGTCTACAAAATCTTGAAAGTTGTGTCGAATTGGATATCCAGCTCGTCGGATACGAATAGTTTCCATCATTCCAGAATATCTTAGTTGGCGGCAGCACAAATTTCGGTCAAACATCTAAGGAATTAAAAAAACAAAAAAAACAATGGAGATATATATTTTTTTGACAATTGAAATCATTTTTCAAATCAAGTTCCAGAACATACACAAAGGTATTACATTTGTTTACAGCGGTTTCAAAGCAGCGTTTATTTTAAGTCATACAATGAATTATAATATTTTAAAACTCAAGACTACTATCAGAACAAAATTTTTGTAGGTGTTCTACAAAAAACACAATCAACAACAATGTCCAGAAATTACAAATTCCACCAGAAACAGAACAAAAATAAGAAAATATCATTTGTGAAATACCTCGGTAAAAACTTAATTATCAAAATTTATTCCACATTAAAATGCATATTATCAAAATGAGTGAGTGAGTGAGTGAGTGAGTGAGAGAGATTCAAAATGCATGAAAATTCGCCATATTTGTTTTTCAAAAAGGGAAATAACTTTAGCTTACTTATATTCAAAGGAAGGTAAATTTTAATTTTTAAAACTTTTTAACTTTTAAGAGAGGAATTTTAATATATTACCAAATAGTTCTTATAAGTTATTTACATATTGAGCTACTGCCATTTGCCCGTCGATGATTGATCTTTATAGCTAACTCATTGCGGGTTTTCTATATGATCTAATTTGAAGGTGTGTGTGTGTATGTATATATATATATACAGGGTGTCTCAAAAAGATGTACTCACTCGTAGAATGACGAGAAAACTTTTATTTATGAACATAGAGTGAAATGAAATAGCATCGAATACATGAGACAGATGTAATTGAAGAATTATGTTCGCAAATGTTCAAACTGATGACCATTATTGTTCAAATTATTTCATTTCTCTCTATGTTCATAAATAAAGGTTTTCTCGTCATTCTAAGAGTGAGTACATTTTTTTGAGACACCCTGTATATATATTACACACACACACAAATATTGGCCCAAGGAAATCCAGCTGGGTTACAGCTAGAATTGAAACATGTCTGCAAATGTGTAGTCAAAAATGTTTCTAGAAATAAAACGTTTTATACCAAATAACTATATGGCTCTATTCATTATTGGACACTTTTATATAAACACAGTCAGGATTCACCGAGGTTTACCTTCTGGGCATAAACTTAGCTGAATTATATCTATAGATATCGAGAGAAAGAGAGATAATGAAAGAAAATAGACATTCCTTGGAAAATAAATCGGTAGGGGGGGGGGAGCCTGAGAGAAATCATTTTTACAGCGACAGGACAACACTTGTAAAAAGAAAAGGTTCTATAAGAGATTAGCTAAGGATAACTTATAATTGACCTTGTGTCAGACTTTCTAACAACAATACTTACCAGTGGTTTTTTATAATCATTTGGTTTGATACAACGTACAAAGAAAGGTTGACAATTTCCAAGTGTTCTCATCAGCGAATCAAGAGATTTCTTAAACTGAGCTCCCAAAGTTGGGGTTCTCTTTCTTGTTTCGGAGCCCTAAAAAAGAAAATGAAAAAAAAAGAATTAAAAAAGAAAAGAAAAAGAAAACTTGACAACGCTAGTGCACTTAAGTATGAAGACAATATTGATCTGTTTCAATTCATCTTTTTTAGTCTAAATTAAAGAAAAACTTTCTATATAATCAGCATTCTTAATTTGAACGAATCTTAAACAGACTTCTTTTTAGTGAACTTGTGAAGGATTGAGAACATGAAGCATCTACATAATTGGAAAGGCTTACAGAATCAGAAAGAAGATTTTTTGTGCCAACTCTTTTCTAATTAATTTATTTATCATATTTGATCCAGCAACAGGTTAAAATCTCATCCGTGTGTGTTTTTGTAGGGGTCAGCATATAGAATTAGCATCATCGGTCTGAAAACCTTCAAGATGCACTTTTTTTTTTTTTTTTTCCAAGTGGACATGCCTACAAAGTCAGAAAACAGTACAACTCCCCTGACTTTCGGAAACATTTTTTTTACACTCAGAATTGCTTTAGTATGGGACAAAGTACCTGCATCAGTTGTTGGCTGCCGAGACATTGCAGCCTTTAAAAACCTCATGCTCTCGGAAATAAAATATCAATGCGCATGGCAGTCGACTATAGGTGATCTTTCGATTAACTGTAGCTTTGGCAGCCAACTGCAGTTGATGAAAAATGCTGATTGTTTTGACAATCGATTCTGGTTTCTTGCGATGAAGAAGCACTCCTGAGATACGCACGCTCTAAGTGATCTGTTTTGTGTGGTTATCATCCTCTATCCCGATGAGACTGGCAACCAAGATCTATTCTGTACAGCTATGTAAGGACCCATTGGTAGCAGAGGCAGGACTGTTATCGTGAGGCACAATGAACAAGCAAAAAGGTGAAAAAGTTAAATTAGCATTTCATATCTGATAAACAGTTTCACGATAATTTGTAATAAAAAAGTGAGTGTAAAAATATATGCTTATTCCAAGACCTGAAAGAGATCAGTTAAGGTCGAAATAAATTATTACCTCATATGTGTTAAATTTTTGTTATACTTTGGAAAATTGGTTTATGGAAATATGGATGAGTAATTCTACTAGAAATAAGGACACAAACACATCATTAAAGCTAGACCAAGACATTTCGGTCGATGGGTTCGACCATATTCATTTAGCAAAATAAGCTTTACTAACATTTTATACATTGAAGAAAAATCCAGCAGCAGTAAGAGGAGGAGGCAATAGATGCTGTATGTAGTGGGTTGGGTATGTGAGGAGAGGAAAAAGTGGAGGAGTAAAACAAAGAAAGAGTAGGAAGAGAGTGGAGAAGAAGATGCGAGAGGGAGGAGTGGGTGGAGTGGTAAGGAGAGAAGAGAAATAATAAATGAAAGCACGGGGAGAAAAAAAATAATTTAATTAAAACGAAAACACTTGGTAAACAGAATAAAATAAATTAAAAACACATGATGCTTATCCACATTTCCATAAACCAATATTTCATTTTGTCTGAAATTTTATTTAATATTTACTCCCTCCTGTATACAAATTATTTATTTAAAAACTATATGTTACATACTTCAGAGAAGTACTATGGTTTCATTGAAATAGACTGACCTTTTATTATTGTTAAAAAGGTTGTTAGAGCTCATTCAAATCATCAGCGACTCACGAAATAAAAACAAATTGAAGAATGGAGTTCATAGACGTTTCGGTGATCTTTGAACTCCATTCTTTGATTTGTTTGTAACTTATAGTTTTTAAATAAAAAATTTGTATAATAGCTCTCATATTTTTATGATTAAGCACTTTATTGATTTTTTTTTTTTCAATATACACTGAAGCACTAATATATATATACATATATATATATATATATATATATATATATATATATACACATACATATAGTTTGAACTTGTATTCAAATGTAAAAGGACGTATGGGATAATGGTATGTTTTTGATGATTAGATCTATCGTGAAACTGCAGTAGGTATTAAGATAAAGAGGATATCCATCGTCTGTTGAGACTGAAAGGAAGCCTTTTAATTAATATCAACCAAATCTTGAGTGAAGATATCTTGTTCTTTATAGCATGTCATTGTATCAAGATGGTGAACAAAGCCAGGAAGCTTCTCTACCTGATCCAGGGATCCTTTCTAAGCCTAACAGCAGACGCTTTTCATTCCTTATACGTAACTCTGGTATAGGCCATTCTTGAGTACACCAACTAAGCATCAAATCCTTCAAAATGACATTGTGTATTTGGAGCATGTTAAATGGTTAGCAACAACGATGGTGACCGCATTCTCCACGCTTACCTATGAAGAATGACTTCAAAGACTAAATCTGTTCTCACTTGAGCAGCAGAGGATGCGAGCAGATTTGATTCTGCCATACAGTATCATCAACGGAAATTTAAATCTACTTTTAGAGGAATTTTCCACCCCAACGTCTAGTCGCAGTATCCGCAGATGGCCATAGTCACTTTCATCTCAACAAAAAAAAAAAAAAAAAAAAGGAAGCATTCTCTATCCGTGTTTCTGCTCCATGGAACAGTCGGTCAGGAGATTATGATGATGCCTAACATATTCAGGTTTAAAGTAGCCTTGGGCAAACATTCAGGCAGTATATAGATCTAATATCTTCTGTTTTTTTTTTTTTTACATGGCTTGTTGCACTTTGCAATTTTTTTTGCTAATAAAATCGATTGATTTGGTTTTGTTTTATGGCATATCAACCCTTTTTGGGTTATTTAATGCCGAATTCAGTAAAAGTTTTTATGCTTCAAATATTTATTCATGGTGTTTGGTTTTGTTGTTTTGTCGAGGAAAATTATTGTTTTTGTTTATAGCTTTGCAGACCGGATTGAGTTTTGCAAAGGGAAAGGAAAAAAAAAACAATAAACATCAATGTTTGGTGCATCTTAAGTCAGGAAGCTGGTATCTTCGGACAGGCTGATCTGGTAGCACCAGAAAATTGATTGAAATAAACCCACAATATTATGAAATGATTCTGTTCACCTTACCAAAGATGATGCAACATGTTTTTCTAAGGAATACTAAAGGCATTTTTTTTAGACTTTTGGTAGGAATTGGGTTGACTTAAATGAATAATGGAAAACAATGTTGCAAGTGGAGAGAGAAAAAATCCGTAGGAAAAAGTGAAGAGAACTGCTCGATGTTCGAATGCATGTGCTGATTATAGGAGGTTTATCTACAAAACATACATTATATCCAATTACCATGCCAACATCAGTCATGAACAGGTTGGTCAAATACTTGTTCTCGGACATCTGAACTAAATGGATCAAATCGATACTGAATGTGTCTCGATTCTTTTCCAAGAAACCTGAAAAGAGAAAAAGAAAAGTAACATTTGGTAAATAGCGACAAGACATTCAAGAATGAAGTGAAAGATCCCAGATTGCACAAGGACATATTCCATATTGACACCAGCTTTTATATTATACTAGCCGGAACCCATAGAAATTCTACAGTTGCCTTCTGGATTGAAATTAAATTTTCTGAAAGGTCCAAATACTTTGAAATAGTAGAAATTTAGATGATAGTTTTATTTTATAATTCAAGTATTTGTTTATTAGCTTTATCTATAAATTATCTTGTCGAATTTTCCAAGTCAGACCCAAATAGTTTTTAAGCTGACAAATAAAACTGTTTTTGACTAGCACATTTTCAATTGTTATACCACGTTTTTTGGCAATAACATACTTCAATACCGTTTATTAAAAAATTGGCTTAGACAATCTATATTAAAATGTTTTTTTTAGTTAATCAGCCATAAATCAAAATAAGCAAGGGCAATAACTCATATTTTTATGCACAAGTTATCTCCCTTACAACTAAAATTTTATTTCTTTTTCTGTATAAGCTTAAAAAATATGCAAACAAAAAATGAGATTAAAAACTAAAATGACTTCACCGCAGCCCAACAACGACGTGTAGCTATAGCTATTTTTAATAGTTATTTACATAAATCTTGTCACAAATATTTGCAAGCTCAATTTAATAAGAACAAACATCTAATTATATCCGTAGTTCGATGTGCACGATATAAACGAATATGTAACATGTTTTGTCTGAGTACGAATATGTATAATGACCAACTATAAATTATCACCCACCGTCTTTTTTTCTTCTAATCGTAAAAATAGTTGTCAGATAACTAAATAAAATGAATGTTAGTTTTTGATATTTTATTATAATTGAGAACAATTCATTTTTAATTGAGTAAAATAATTTGCATCATTCCATTCCTCGTATTCATTTTTCTTCCCATCATCTAAAACATTTATATACAAACATTCACAGTCCCCATTGAGATAGATTTGTATAGATAGTGCATAGATTGTTTTCAGACTAACAAAGAATATATCTGGATTTAATTATAGATTTCAAGTAACCATCTCTTCTCTACTAAAAATTAAATGCATTTTTTTTCTTCTTTTATTGCAATTGACAGTACAATGGCTTCTTTCGCTTTGAAGAACTTAGAACGAAAAACAAAGCGGCATTCACCATAAGCAAGTTGAACCGGCTTCCTCCGAAAGAGGAAGTTTCTAGGGAATATCAAATTCATAAGCGGCCCCCAGTTGCATGTATATCCCGGTCAGGATGGATGACGACGTTAGGTTTTTGCAGGGAGGTGCCGACGTCCTCCTACATACAGCACCTGGTATTCCCAAATCGTCACCCATCTGGTATTGACCAGGCTCAATATTGCTTAACTTCAGCGATCTAACAAGAACCGGTGTGTCAATGTGATTATGCCGTATTGGCTTTGGAGCTGATGCATTGTATCTTTAATGCATGATTTGATGTCAGCTAATGCTTGCCATAGAATACATGTGCAATCAGATATTGGGTGAAACAGGGTAAGACAAAAGCCAACATCTGTCCCTATCAACAAGACCAATCCTGTTAGATTATGCAGACTTTTACTTTAATCTTAATTTCTAAACTTCTTATCTCTCATTAAAACAAATTATAAGTGTTGTTTTCCCTGTGGATTAGCAAGATCGTTCGGGTAGATCTTGGCCTTTGCACAGGACCACGAGCAAAGATCAACCAGTGAAAACTTACCCCTGGCATCGTAAAATACGACTCCAGCAAAGTGGTTGAGTCCAAACACGATGCTGATCTCTGACTTGGCTCGGAGGTAGTTGGCGTTAGTTCCATGTTGCTGATGCAGTTTACTCAATAAGGTTTGGTCTGTACCCTGCAAAGAAGACAAGAAAGTTTTGAATAAGTTAATGAAATCTGAAATCGTAAGAAAAAAGTTTTGTTTAAAAAAAAAAAAAAAAAAAAAATAAAAACATTGAAAATTTATTTCTGATATAGATAAACATTTTAATATGGAAGTCTAAAACCACTTTGAAATATTTCAAAAGTGACCATTTCAAAATCTTTAAAAATCAATGTAAGTAAACAATGTAAGTACATCTTTTTCAAATTAAGCATGGTCAAAATTGCTTTTTTAATTTTATCTCGATTTTATCTTTTTATTGTGATAACAGTAATTAAATGTATTATTCGGATTATTCAGACTACTGTTCTTAGAATTGATTATGACTCAGCACTTTATACATTGTGCCACAGGTTCATGTGAAAACAGTAGTCTGAATAATCAAAATAATACAAATTACCAATCCTCATCTAAAAAAATTAAATAATTAAGATGAAATTAAAATAATTTTCAAAATTAATAATGACAGTAAGTTAACATGAAAAATACTTTTATACAAACATTATTAGAAAAGTCAAAAAATTGCCGCCATTTATTTATCAGCTGTAATTTTAGGCTTATCTCTCTTTACAGAAATAGGAACTTTTTTGAAGCACATGTTTTCTATTAATGTTTGGTGTCCACTGTGTCTCAAACAAGGATTATGGATTTTAAAATACCTATTTGAAAATTAAATGTGTGGACACAATAATATGCCAAAAACACATCACAAAACAAGTTGAACTTTTCAACAGTAAAAAAACTAGAAAAGTTTGTATTTAATTTTATATAAATTGTCTTGCTTTTAATAAAATTTTAAATATTTTTCTTTTACTGACCTTTGGAAACTTGCTTTCTTCGTCAATGAGCGATATGAGATTCATTGGTTTGACTGCAATCAAATCGAGAGCTTCTTGGTTGTCAACAAATTCAATATGTTGCCAGTTGATACCTTCACTGTTATACTCTTCCTAAAAGAGAAAAATGACATTACAACCAACAAAGGAAAATAGAGACAAACAAGATTTGCAAAAATTATAATCCAAATCTAGGTGCAGGGGTTGAGTAGTTAAAAAATGTAAAAAAAGAGATATAATCTTTGTTATAGAAAAGAAGCAGAACATCTTAGCTTCATTTGGATTCAGATTTTGGTGGCAAATACAAAATATTAGCTCATCTTTGCTGATTTCACTCAGACCAAATTTTCCATAAAGCACTGTAATTTACTGATGTGCCCCAAACAAGTTGAGCTTTTTGACGTAAACCAATGGTTTAGTTTTAATTTTTTTTTCACCGCCTTTTGAACTTATCACATTTTAATTTTTTATCAATGATCATTTGTTAAGTTGTACAAGACAAGAGCAAATTCGTAAATGAAAAGAAAATTCCTCCAAAATTAAAATGTCAAAATTTCTTAAAATCAAATATGAATATTTTGTCATATTTTTCAGTCTTTATCCGATAAAGAAATTAATTCAAATTCAAATAATTTGAAGTAAAACAATCTATTTATATTTAGTCATTTTTCAAAAAGCAACAAACAGGCGAAGTTAAGTATTTTCTGGTTCAGTTTATAGCATGCTTGACAAAGGATATGTTACTAACATATTAAGTCACTGCTTTTCCTTCTCTACTGGTCACTTTTTACTTTTCATTTCTCCCTGCCCCATCTAAAAAGGGATGCCCACCAAAATGTGGAAATGAGATATATGTATGACTGTAAAAACCAGATCACAAAAAGTAAAATAATTTTAATTAATCAATCAGAACTCTTCCCATCAAATCAAGTCTGGAAGCCGCTCAACTTATATTAAAGAAACAGCATCACTTAGTTCCAGGTAATTGTAAGCAATGGTACGATGTGAGGCAAGATGTGAGATAATTGATGTGATCACGGACTAATACAATCCCATTGCAATGATCAGACACACACACACACATACATACAGCTATATTGACACCGTAACTTTACATCTTCAAAACCTACACACCCACAGACGTTAGAACTCACACACAGCAATGTGAATTAATAAAAGAAAAAGATATGAATTTTTACAAGTGATAAAAAATAAATTATGCAAATCACAATTCATGTTGTTTTGTTCAATCTTTCACTAAGCCATTGAATTCTTCTTACATTCAATACCCTTTATGTCTTTTTACTAGTGTTAATGGCGGGGGGGGGGGAAACAATTATGCTTTACAACTGTTCACACTAATATTCATATAAAATCATGGAATTACATTAGTAATTTAACTTTTGATATACAAATTATTGTTTCTGATCACCTAAAAAAAAAAAAAAATACGCCTGCAGTTGACTTTTAATTAGTGGAGGTTTTCTTTCCAAATACATTCCAAACAGAGGGAGTTATCTTGCTTTCCAGTGTAACGTTTTCTGATGCTTTTTCTTTTCAATAGGATAGGACCAAACTATCACAGGTTGAAAAACAAAAAACCCGAGAGATACACATTTCTGATTACCTAAAGAAAAAAAAACCATTAAGCTTTAAATTGCTTTTTTATTTTCTTATTTTTATAATTGGGAGGTAGGGGACGGGGATTAGACATTAAAACAAAAAAATAACGCCGGATGTTAAATACATCAAAGATATTAGTGGAAGTGAAACTGAAAGAACAATCGTCACTCACATAAATAAGAAAAGAAAGAAAACGTCCCAGCCTGGAAAGTTTGAAAAAAAGTTTTTAAAAAAAGTAAAGAAAAAAAATGTAAAAATGAGTATAGAAAAAAAAAAAAACGTTATAGAAATAGATTTGTGTTCTCCCTTCCTTTATTTATCGAGCAGATTTTTGTGTGAGGGGACGAATATATATGTACAAATAAATACACATTTCTCTTTATTATAGAGTGGAGTATTGTCATTCCCACATTTTATAGGATTGTTAAAAACAAAAATAACAAAGAAATGATTTTTTGTTGTTGTTTAACTTGCCTGTTCCAATTTGAAGATGTGTTGCACAAAGAATTGCTGAAGATTTTCATTTGCGTAATTGATGCACAGTTGTTCAAAACTGAAATTTAGAATTTGAAAAATCAAAATCATATTCTCGATTGGTTAATTTTGTTACAATATCCAACTAATCAAATAGCAGTTAAGGTATTCAAATTAAAAAAAATTACCAATTGTTAAAATATTTTTTTCTATTTAATAGTTACTCTTCATCATTAGGAAAAAAAATGACGTCTTTAAGTATTTATTTGCCTCTCCACTGGGGTAAAGTTAAACATAAGGTAGGTTTTTAATGTGGGGAAAATCCAGGTCCCTCAAAACGGGCACTCTAGATTGGGACAAAAATAAAAATTGCCTCAGTCGAGAAGTATTTCTCGTTCACTGACTGAGGACAGAAAAGATGAAGTGTAGTATCAGAAAAGACACTACATTTTGCTGCTAGCCAAAAGGCCTGGCATTTTGTGTCAAGTGGTGAAAAATATGAAGAATCTTACACTTACCTGTTATGATCAAAGTTTTCAAAACCAAAAATATCCAAAACTCCAATGCTTGTTCTGTAATGTTCTGGGGAGATTTTGGGTGTGTAGATAGCTTTGTTTATTTTATCGACAATCCAGATAAACATACGTCCATAGATGCCCTTGACAAAAGCATCCCTGACATCGATGGAGGCAGAAGTTCCCATTGTAGATGTGACACTGTCTCCACGTGTAAAGATGGTACGAGTTGTCAAAGCATCAATTAAATTCTGGGGTTTGACCTACAGAAAATTGAAAATAAAATACAATTAGAAATGTTAATGACAACGATGATGATATGTAAAGGAATTTCCTTTCGTATTTTGGTCTCTCTTTTAAAGAAAAACTAAAAAAAAAAATTAAAAACAAAAACAAGTTTTTATTTTTGGCAGAAAAATGTTTAATCTTCAGTTAGCTTTACTCAATATATTTTTTATACAAACCCCCTTTTTTTGCTAAGAAAAATCAAATTGAGATACCTCATTGTAAGGTCTGAAGGAAGGAAGAGTATTTACCCCCCTAAAATGTATCCACATTTTGACTGCCATTAAATCACTGAATTTTATCTCTTTTTGGTGCTTATATAGATGAAAGCACATATGAAAAACACATTTCCAAATAAAAACCCTTGTGTATAAGGCAAAAATAAATTTCCTCAAAAAAAAAAAAAAATTAGTAAAAATTATTGAGTAGATTTTTAATAAACGTAAAAATCAATTTTATCTTCCATGTTTAACTCGTTCACATCCATTTTCAAAGAAGTTGTGACCTGTGCCGAAACGACATAATTATCTCTGTTGTTTTAGCCTACTCTTCAACATTACCGGCACTATGCTAGGACCCATGGATTCAGAAAAAATACAATAAAATCGATTTTTATGTTTATTAAAAATCGATTCGATAATTTTTCCTAATTTTTTTTTAGGATACTTATTTTTGCCTGATACGTAAGCATAAACAAGAGTTTTTATTTGGAAATATGTTTTTCATATGTGCTTTCATCTTTATAAGCACCCTCTTTTCAGATAAATAATGGCAGAAACAAAATTTATCATGTTTTTCATTTTACTTTTGTTTGCCCCCAAACAAGGCATATTGCCACTGAAGCATAAGGGGCTACAGGAATAGGGGCCAGATTTATAGGCATGGGATGGGGAGTTGGGCAACAATATGTTTGTTCACATTACATTTAAATTTCTGTATGTGGGCACAGTCGTGGAAACAAGGAGCAGAAAGGGAATTCCAAAGGTAAGCAAAAAGAAGCTTTTAGAATAGAAAATCTTCCGGCATCTGGGGAGCTCTACAGTGAAGAGGTATGATTTTGTCGCTAATCGATGTGGTCAGGGGTATTTATGCAAGTTTATCTGAACACATTCTGTGAAAGTACTTTTAAAACAAGCACAGGGATGCAACGTTGTGGCAATGCAACAGGGACTGGAGCTTGGCTGGAAGCACGGAAATATCAGGGAAATCTAACGGCAATTTAGAAGCCATTTTCCAAAAGAGACACCATTGCTTGCATTTGAGATAAATTTAAGTCAAATAAATACAAGAAGCATTCAGAAAGACCATGGTCATCAATCAGTCCCACAAAAGAAGAACAATTATTGGAAACCCTTATGCAATCTCCGCAGAAATCTGTATTACAAACGGCTTGTGAAGCATGAATCCTCAAATCAAGCACCCGTCGTATTTTAAAACAAGTTGGTTGGAAATGTTACATCCGAACATTAATTCACACGCTAAATGCTGACTGAAGAAATGAATCGTGTAAATAGTATCTAGGCAAATGCAGGAAGATGCAGCATTTGCACACAAAACATTTTAGAATGATGAGGTCTGCTTTAAGTTAAATGGCTTTTAGGGGCATGATAGTGGTTAGGCGGATAACACAGAATGACGACCTGGGTATGTCAAGTTAGAATCCAGTGGTACAACTTTCACTTAGGGATTCTGGCAACCTTTAAAAATGTTTGATTCATACAAATTTACTAGTTAAATGGCTTGATTAACTGACAAAATTGTACTTACTAGAAAACCCACATTGAACCTCATATGAATTTACCAGTGTGGTGTGGGATATCAACCAATATATATATATATATATTACTAGCATGGTGTGGGATATCAAAATTGGGTATCCTCGTACCATTCTTTTTTGACAAATCCATTACTGGGAATGCTTACCATAACATGCTTCATGGTGTCAAAGAGTTGTTTGCTGATAAGAGGATTTACTTTAATCAAGATAGAGCACCTCTCCCATTACCATCATGATGTGAGAGCCTATCTTGATGCAACCTTTCTGAACAGATGGATTGGTTTCAGGGGGTAGTGTTGACTTGATCCAACTCTATTAGATTTCTTTTCATGAGGATATCTTAAAGATGAGGTTTATTGCTCTAAACCAGTTGAGTTGAGAGAAGGAATTACAAAACAATGTGTCGCAATTCCAAATATGATCTGTAATGTTGATCACGTCACTGAATTGTAGAATCAAGTGTGTTTGGAAAGTGGTGGTTTGTCAGTTTGACCATTTATAAAATCCATTCATTAATTTTAAATCGAATCATTAATTTTGTCAATAAACGACGTCTAATTATGTAAAACTAAAGTAGGATTTGTTTAAAAAAATCAAAATCAATCATTGTTGTCTTGATGAAGGAAGAAATTTGTATTTTTAAAAAACTCACCCCCAAAAGTTGTGCAGCTTTTTGGACGTATGCAATGTCTAAGATTTCACTGGCATCAATATTATCCACTTGAATGGCTAGAAAAAATCAGAAACAGAAAAAAAATTGAAAGAAAGACAAATTAAGATCAAAATTTAGTCATATTTGAGCAAATAAAATAATGGATGTAGATCACAATATGACTTTATAGATTAAACATTCTATTGTTTATTAACTATACATATATCAGTATTTTTGATGATTTAAATCATCATCAGCGTGTTTGCAAGTTAATGATTGACATTTGTGGTTTACTAACTGATCTAAATTTGAATGTGTATATGTATTTATATATAAATATACATATATGTGTGTGTGTGTGTGTGTGTGTGTGTGTGTGTGTGTATATATATATGTGTGTGTGTGTGTGTGTGTGTTTCTGACATTCTCTAATAAATATATATATAAATAAATATACAGACAGACATATTTTTTTTATTCAAAGGACACTATACATAAGTTTGATCTTCCATTGTTACTTTCGGTTTCATGAAAACACTAGAAACTCAACCCGCAGGGTTAAAGATACTGACTGTCACCAATTCATCAGCGAATGTTAGGATAGTGTGACCTGCAATGGAAATTCTTCGTCCAGTGAGTAAAATAATTTCCTACAGTTCAGCTAAAAGGTGAAATCTGTATATATTTATAGAATGACTCGTACTAAAAATTAAGGAAGTCTACATAAAAATAATGTATTAATACATTTTAAAATATATTAAATCTTAATATAAGGGAATAATTCTAGAATTTTTAAAATATAAAAGAAAAACAATCATAATTATCTAGTTGTTTTATAATCAGGGTTTTATTAAAATTCGAACGATCATTTGTTGTTGAAATACCAAATTTATGTGTTACCTAATATAATTTAGGTTTCAATCTATGATAAAGATTTGAAAAAATATTGTTGGGAAACTTTAATTTAAATTTATATCAACCAAAATAAGGGCTAAAACAAAATCAAATTTGAATGCAATTTAAGTTCAACTTGAAACATTACCATAATCTACACAAACTGAATTTAAAAAAAGGGTTCATATGAATAAAAATTTGGAGATAAAATGAAATAATTTAGGTGATTTAACCAAAATTCCCTTCTATTAAGAAAGGACCCGGTGTTACTCGTTGGCTTTTTTATTGACTCACCATTGTATGTAATGTTGCCAAGGTGTAAGAGAGCGGCTAAAATCTTCATGATCTCCATCATTTCACTTTCTTGAAACATCAGAACTTTCATGGCAGAACGAATATTGGCAAATTCTTTGGCATCATCTCGGCCTTCACACTTTACTGAGCCCCCCTATAAGAGGAAGAGGCAACACATGAGAAATTAATTAATAAACTGACAACAAAAGTGAAGAACAAGAAAACAGATTTTAAAAGCACACAAAATAGAAAATGAAGCAGATTTTGTTTTCACCAACACAAATGCAAAAGATAATGGTTTTATTAGTTCAAGGAATTTGACTGACTTTTATGAACAAGGAATTTGGGAGGCTGAAATTTTTCATAGTTTAAAAAATGGGCCATTGCAGATGTTCACAGGTTTTCATGAAAGGGTTTCACAAGTGCAAAAAGGTTATAAAATGAAAAACAAGTCTTGAATATTTGGCAATGTTTGGAACTTCACCATATCAACAAATACTTGTCATAAACTATCCTCATAAAATTTCAAATTTTTTAAATTTAATTTTCAATCCTCTCATAATACTCATCATTCAACTAACAATCTATCCAGCTCATTAACCCTTACTGAATATCAGGTTTTGGGTACCGGATATAAAACCTGTCTGATTGACAGACACCCACCTGGCCGGAATAATAAACCTCAGGTGATTTAATGCAGAGACACCTGTTGACACAGCCGACACAAATTCACCCATCACTTGATAAACAATAAAATGGTTGAAAGCCATCTCCATTAGGGGGTATGGCTACATTTAGTGTGTAGGCAAAATCCTGGAATGGGCATTGCAGTTGTGGATGCATAAATGTCCAAAAATATTATATCAACTGACACAAGTTGAGATCGGCAGAAAGAAAGCTAACGAATTTGAGATCAACTTTGATCAACTCCTGTGCACTCTCTGACCTTACTCACTCGCTGCAACAAATAAATAAAAAAAATACCATAATATTTTTTTATACATTTTTATGTTGTCATTATTCTTTTATTTAGGAACTATAAAATGAAATATTTAACAGAATTGATATGAATATTAATTTTGTATTTAATCTATATTAATTTTGTATTAATAGTGTAAATGTTATGTGCAATGATTATTTTTTTTAAGGGTGTTTAAAAGGTTTTTTCAGTATTTAAAAAATTTTTTTTAAGGGTTGAATTGAGAAGATAATTAAAAAAGGGAGATGATCCCCAAAGAGCTATAACCAACAAATAACATGAGACAAAGTGACTCTTTTACAGCCACTTCCATTTCCTAAGTAATCGCCCCCTGGTATTTCGAAATGGTCATCCACCTAAGTACCTGTAAGTTGCTTAAATGGTTATCTGATGAGAACCAATTTTCTATGACAAAACTGAAACCATGTGTATTAGTGCTTGCCACTCCAATGAGTCTGCTGCATGTGTAACAGCTTGATTTCCAGCCTTACTTACCCAGTCTTTGCACTCTGGAGAGATCACTACAGCTTCCTGTACCAGAATAAGCACTTAGATTGCAACTGCATTGTCTTACAAGACTGAAGGACACCTATCTAAGTTTAATACTTGATCATTTTAGATAGTTCACTTACTTGTGTCAAATAATGATAATGCTGAATATCTGTCAGCTCCAACAGTGCTTTGTCCTTTGTACTCATGCCGGCCAACATGCAATAAAATATGTGGTAATTCCGCTCATCATGAGCCTGAAAAAATTATTAAAAAAAAAAGATTCAACAATCAAAACATGTAAACACTGTTCAAAATTGGTGACTTGAGAAATGTACTGAATTCAATCAAGGGATTCTTTAATCTGAGAAGTCAAACTCTAATCGACATAAGAGATATTTTTGATTAAGATAGTATTTGTAAACAAAATGAAATTGTAGATTATCCTATTTTCAATTGTCAATTTTCCTCTTTACCTAGCTCCTACTGCTTTATAAATATTGTTTTTAAGTAAAAAAAATAATTTGCTTTGAACTAATGTCGAATACCCTTTATTATATCGACTTTTTTTTCAGATTATAAAAAAGAAAAAAAAGAAGCTCACTTAGTTTAAAAAAATATTCATGTAATGTTTTTTTTATGTTAATTTTTTAAAATTTATAAGACTAGTATCCAGTTACAAAAAATCCTTTAGACTATAGTGAGATTCGAACTCGAATATGTCAAGTGTAAAAAGCTCAATTTTTGGTGTTTTGACGATTTGACATTGTAACACAATAGTAATGTGTACTCTGCCTATTCCTTTTTTGCGAACCAATCACATTTCTATTTGTGTATTAACTCCCAAAACATCATGATTTTAATAATATGTAGATTAAATGATTATGAAAAAATTCAAACTTGATTTCATAATTTCTATATTCAGGGCAATTCTTGTGTTCATACAGTAATCTATTCTTTTGTCATGGTGTTTGTATAGAACACTTTCCATATCTGACTCGTGGGAATTCTGAAAACTTATGATTTATATCTTACCTGTTTCACAATTCTGGACTTTTCTAACAAATACTGGTCAATACGAGCTCCTTCAATTGAGCCATTGGCATTAAAGTGTATATCAATATATTTCCCAAAACGACTAGAATTATCGTTTCGTATAGTTTTGGCATTTCCAAAGGCTGAAATGAAAAATAAATATATGTATGGAAAGAGGGAGAAATATAGGTAGAGAGAAGTTATACATGAATTCAATTTGTATTTTGGAGATAAAAAAAAAGTGTCTGTATATTTTAATAGATAAACAAAAATGCATTATTTGGATTATTCAGACTACTCTGGAGCTGCAAGGGCTTTATAGAAATAATGATTTCTTTCTTGAATTAAATGCACAGAAGAGGATGCCACAGTCAATAAAGTGACACATATACATTTATGTTATCATAAGTAATTTTGGCTACTCATATTATTATACTATAATTCATTCTTGGCCTTTTGGCTAAGATCAAAGTGTAGTATCTGTTCTGATGGATACTGCACCCCATACTGGTGTTGTCTTGGCCTTTGGGTCTTGATTTACGCCGGTCAATGGGTCTGTCCTGTGCAGTTCTGGGAGGTCCACCTTCCCAGGCTTTGCCTCCCCTCTTTGGGGAGGAGTAAGTTTATTGCTTACTGCCTACCGGGGAATGCCAACGGGGCTGCCCAGGCAATTTTTAAACCCCACTTTCCCGACCCGACCTTGGGTCACATCTTACTTGTGGGAGTAAGATAAAAACTGGCCTTGTGCCTAACTCCTGGAGAGGAGTAAATCAATACTCATATTATTATACTTATACTAACTTATATAATGACTGTAAAAATAAAATAATTACTTGACAATAACAAAAAATGAAAACTCAAGTGATACGGCTACCATTTGATTGTCCGGATTTGCAAGACATTTATGCCGGGAGAGAGAAGGAGAGGAAGACGACGAACGAGGTGGGAGAACAACATCTCAAAATGGACAAGTCTAGAAAGTTTAACAACTCCCCGAGAAAGTTATAGATGGACAGATCATCTGGTGTCGCTACCCCCGATTATGGAGAAGGAACTTCTTTCCAAAACAACAAGACCTTGAAAATTTAAATAAACAAAAAAAATTTAAAAAAAGAAAAAAGAAAAAAAAAGGTCTGTTCAGGAAGGGTTGGGTAACAAAAAGTGTTTTTGTGTGCATGTGTTATACCTTCCATTATTGGATTGGCCTCTAAGATTTGTTGTTCAATCCACGAGTGTTGCCCACTGACTGCCGCTAAAAACTGAAGAATTAATTTTGTACTTTCTGTTTTGCCAGCACCAGATTCTCCACTATGAAAAGAAAAAAAGAAAACCTTCAGGTCAGTTTTGCAAGAAATTTTTTATTGATTTAAGACACATGCGCATTAAAGCTCAAATGATTCAAGGCTGAAAAATGTTTACATGAATAATACAAAGAATTTGTCCGGGATTGAATAAAAAGAACAACCTATGTCTTCCTGTGCCCAGAACATAATGCCATATTACTTTTTTTATTCTTATGTTTTACATTTTATATCATTCACTTTTAGGTTTGGATTGTTTTATGGCATATCAACCATCTGTGGGTTATTTAATGCAGAATAAAGTTGTCAAATATAATTCTATAGGTAGGATAATCATTTATATTCCTAGAATACATTGCTCTTTGAAGACATTACACTTTAACAGTACTCTTTGAGAATAACCACACCCAAGCTAGAAAAAACTTCAACAATCCTACAAGTGAGACATGTACCACTAGTTTTGTGTTGTTTGAAATAGCTATCAAATATAATTCCATAAGTAGGGCAATTATTTTTATTCCTAGAATACATGGCTCTTAGATAACCAGGATACATGGCTCTTAGATAACCAGGATACATGGCTCTTAGATAACCAGGATACATGGCTCTTAGATAACCAGGATACATGGCTCTTAGATAACCAGGATACATGGCTCTTAGATAACCAGGATACATGGCTCTTAGATAACCAGGATACATGGCTCTTAGATAACCAGGATATATGGCTCTTAGATAACCAGGATACATGGCTCTTAGATAACCAGGATAGATTTCTCTCAGAAGGAAATTACAGTGAAAGCGAAAACATTACTCTTAAAAGGGAACTTCACTAAGAGGCAGTATTACTCTCAGAAAACATTACTCTTTGGCATTAATAATAATCTTTGTTCTCAATGTGATTGACCCTCAGCCACCGCTAACTAGTATCTATTTAGAGAGAAAAATAAAATAAAAAGGAGAAACATAGTTTCAATATTTTGAAGAATCAAATTGAATAATACAGTTGGGGATGAACTTATAGATACTAGGGCATGACATGACCATCCGATACTGTCTAGCCAAAGTAAGAACTTAAAGTGACCAAGCCATGGACTGTTTAGTCATCAGGATCCCGTCCTATGGCATCACAGGTCGCCACCCATAGCCAACAGGTGGCCCCCATTTCCTATGTAGGGGGGGGGGTATTACTCCTCTGCATGGGGTTGCAGTCGGCAAATTCTAAGCCCCGCCGACAGGGCAATTCACTTTTTGGGGTGGAGCTCAAGGATGTACTTAGCATTAATTTGGAGATTGAGGAGTGCAATGAGAGTAACATTTATTAAAAGAATCTTTGGTAGATCTATAGTCTTTAATCCGTGCAAGACAAACCCGGCGTTTCCCCCGTGCATAAATTAGAACCCTTATTAATATTTCTAATATTATTTTTTAAATTTCTATTATGTTTCAATTCACAAAAAAATAATATTTATGTAAAACATTGCATTTTCTTTTCATGGAAATCCAGTAGGAACACAGACCACATGATATTATTGTGCCCACTTTGATCAAAATGAAATATACTTATCCAAGTACTCTGGTTAATGTAGTTTCAGAATATATATTTTTATGGGGGTTCATTACTCTTTTTAAGTTATAAATACAATAAAATAAAGTTGTCCGACAAAAACGCAGACTGCACAACGATATTGTATCCCCTTGATCAAAATAAAATATATTTATCCAAGTACTCTGGTTAATATAGTTTCAAAATATATGATTATGTGAGTCTATTGTCAAAACCTAGATAGTTTAGTTTACGGCATATCAATCATCTATTGGTTATTTAATGCTGAATAAAGTCGTACAAATATAATTCTATAGGTAAGATAATTATTTATATTCCGAGAATACACTACTCTAGAAGAGTTTGTGAAAAGAATACCCGTCCCAGTACAGGTAAAATTAATTTCCTTAACAGAACAGTTTTGCACAACTTTTAAATCCACTTATGAAGATGCTAAATCTTATGTCTAAAATCCTTATTCCAATTTTGATCCAAATCCATTGCATGATTTTGATTCTAGAAAATGTTTAAATCTAAGGCTTTAGGGGTCTTAAGAAACTGAAATTCTAGGAATTTTGCTTAATTTGTGCCTAATGGATATGAATCTAATTTCATATAAATTTAAAATATTTTAATTTTTAATGGGGAGGTTGTGCTCATAGTATGCTCTTTAAAACTCTTTAAAATACCCCAAAGAAACTGAATTTGGGAGAATGTTTATTAATTGATGTCTAATAGCTATTGTTAAAATTTTACAAAAAACAAAGGTATCTGAATTTTCACAAAGAGCTTCTGCCTGCTTTGCATAAAAGTAAGAAAGCTGAAAACTTTCTCTGGACATTAGTCAATTGTTGCAAGATGACGCTCATGTTAGGCAGTCACTCTTTCGAGGCACAGGTAAGAGGCTCATTTTTTACTTTGTGGTAATCTTTGTTTATATCTAGCTCCATGGACTAAATAAATCGCTTGTTTAGTAATATTAACCGTGCAAACAATAGCATAAAAAGCAGCTTGATACATAACATACTTTCTGTGTGTATATATTTTGACAATTCAAAACATTTTTCAAATGAAGTTCCAAATAAAGAGCATACACCAAGTTATTGTTGTTTACAGCTGTTTCAAAGCAGCATTTATTTTAAGTCATACAATGGATCATAAAATTAGAAATGATGATTCTCATAAGAACAAAATATTTTATCAAATCAGAAATATCGTAATTGAACTACAAAACAAACACATTCAATATTATCTCCTAAAAAGTTAAAAATTCCACCCAAAACAGAACCAAATCACAAGAAAATTCTTCTACATAAATACTTCCGTAATTACCATGTAATGTTAATATTTATTTTAAGAAAATGATGTATACATTGTTTTGTATTTGGTCTTGTTTTTTTTTTTGTTGTAGAGTTCAATAATGAAGTATTTGAATTTGATTAAGCCGTGAATTTGATGCTTACCTGATGATGACACATTGATCCTGTTGGTAGCGTTTCATGTTGAAATAAGAATTGTCAGCAATGGCAAAAATATGTGGACTCAATTCACCAATTTTTCTATCTCGGTAGGTTTTTATCTGATCCGCTGTGTAGATGGGAAGAATCTGGTAGGGATTGACTGCCACCAGAATTGATCCGGTGTACGTCTACAGGATGCGCAACAGAAAAGAAAAACAAATGCACATGATTACCAGTTTGTTAAAAAGAGAATGATGTGTGTTTTAAGGCAATACTTTAAGGGAATGTTATGCTTTTGTTGTCGAGAAGTTTCCATATCTTTTTGACACAATTGGGGCACAAGGTGGAGCAAGTGCTAGTGTGATTGCCAGAATTAGAAGTAGATGGAATAAGTTCAATGGTATGGCCACATTGAAAGAATGGGCAAGAGTTTTTGGGTTAATAGATATAGAACAGTCAAGGTAGCAGGTTTTATTCACAGGGGAAGGCCAAGGAAAACATGGGAGGAAGTAATAAAAATGGACTTGAGAGAAAAAGAATAAATAAAGACCTGGATAGAGATAGATTAGTTTGGAAGTCAATTTCTTAAAGCTGTTGGACACAGGCCAGTATGTAAAATGAACGTTAAACTGATGATGATGAATCTTTGAGACATATCACTACATTGATATATCTATTTATCAGCATCATCATCGTATTGTATAACTTTTCTTTTTTTACTTGTCACAATAATTGGACGTTTTGGTTGCCTCTTTCAAAGCCTCTCTCCAGAGTGTTTGGTCTAGGTTCTAGGCTTTCAGATCAGTCCAGATTATTTCTTTCCAGGTCTTATATAAGCGGCCTTACCCTGTCTACTAGAGACCACAATTGTGATACTTCAATAGATCCTTCCTCCACAAGTCCAAATTAACACAATCTGCATGATCCTAAGACAGGTTGTTATAAAGCGGCTCTCCTTCAATTATTATTTCTTCAAGCAAAGTTATTTTGTTGATGATGATTACTAACTTCTTGGCGATTAAGAAATAAAGACTTTGTTTTGGCTGGACCAACTAGTGGTTATTTTGCTGGACAAAACAGACAGTTTTTGTTAATTTCAATTAATTAACACAAACGATTATGATAATGATATCTTGTTCTTTTATTCACTCTTAAATATCGCTAAAGTTAGAGAGAACCAGAATACTATTAATACTGCAATTCTCAATGGAGTCTGTCTAAAAATACTAATCCCACCTCTGCCAAAGTAAGTTTGGTGATTCACGTGTTCCTTACTTCCATTTCTCTGTTCCCACATATGTCAAATTTGACTTATTGAACTTTCTGACAACTTACTACCTATGGCAGTATGTCCTTTAGTGGAACCAAGGCCATTCAATATATTACAAGAGTTAAGAGCTGGAATTTTTATTTTTTGATTGAGAGATGCCAGGTAGACTGTCTAAAACTTTGAGAATATAAAAAAAGTTTTACAAGAATTAATTTTTCGACGTATATCTATACTTGTCTAAGCATTTTATTCAAAATTTGTTTAATTTTTTATATCAGAAAATGGAAAAAATTTGAAGTAAAGAAAAAATCTTATCAATTATTCTTTCAAAATTAAATCAAGTTGTTTTTCTGAATTGTAAAATCAATTACTAATAATTAAACTAAATTTCTATTAATCTAATGGTGATTAAAAATCGATCATAATTAAATTACAGTAAGAACAGCAGTTTAATTTTCTCTCAGTTCATCATGTAACTTGTAACGGCATTTACTCAAAGTGGATTGAGCCGGATCCAAATGATTTCACTGCTTTAAGGGGTTGTCCATCCATGCCGATTGGCAGCTGAGTCATCGGCATACCTCAGCCAGTCCCTGTTCCAGCGACAAATAGAAAAAACATTGTCTGTCTTCAGCTGGCTGCCTCTGCACTTCCTCCAGCCAGCAGGTGCGATTGGGGCCACAAACTTGTGGATGAATTGTGTCCAAACCAGCAAAGTCTCCTTTTCAGAAGTGTCTCTGTGGTGCCGATGGTGTTGCATCTTGCACAGATGATTTAGATGGTGGGGCATGTTAGCAGGTAAAATTCGATTCATGCCTTTTAAAATTTATTGCTACAAACTACAAAAAGTAGAAAGTAAATTGTTTGATGATCTCATTTTCTGAGGTGAGACGTATCTTGTCAACAACTGTTAAGGCTGATAAGAGATAAAGAAGCCAACTTCCTGCTATTAACTGAACAGATTGGATCCTTTTTGACATTGTTGCATGTCACTGATAAGGGCACAGTAATGGTGACTACATACAAATGCTGATAGAAGCCCTTGCTAAAACTTTATTTATTCAAATGCTGCAATTTTGTGCCAGTTGTTTCTTTGATTTTTTCATAAAAAAACAAAAGTAAGTAAATTTTAGGAAAAATCATTTACTTACGTAAATCAAATTATCCATATAGCGAATAAACAGATTTCTCAAAATGCCTGCTTCATTTAGATCTCCCAATCCAATCATATCCTCGATCCCCGAGACCGAGGACGTGTGCATATGTCGAATCTGTCTTTTGCCATCTATCCAGTGTTCCTAAAGAGGAGAAAAATATTTCAGCATTATTTGCAGTATCATGAAGTATACATACACAGATATAGACAAACACACATTTATCCAAGCATATATGAATGAACACCAGCAACATATTACAAGAATGTCAACCACTGTCATGTACAATGGTTTGTAAGTTATTTTCATATATTGAGGGTTGAGAACATGCATTGCATGGAGAGAACTGATATGAGAATGATACAATAGAATTTTAAATAATAAACATTTTATTCAGAAGTTTGTTGTAAACACAGGACAAAACTTTAGCATTTATTCATATAAATAGATATCAATATTTTGGTAATTTTGATACAAATTTATTTATCTTTTAAATGAGACTGTAAAGAAATGAAAAGAAAGAAATCAATTCGCCTGAGTGATGGTGTGTGTGGAGTCTTTTTTTAACTAAAGAGAGAGAGAGAGAGAGAGAGAGAGAGAGAGAGAGAGAGAAAGAGATCCATCACGGTGTCCCCTTTCTGAACTTTTGCTTCTGCCTCGTATATCTTTCTTTCGAGTTAGTTTAATGTTAATTACCTTCCCTGAAAATTAATCAGAAAATATTTTAAGAAGGGGAGCAATAATTAATCCTTATTTTTAGTAAATCACTTTAATTAATTACCGTTAATATAAAAGAAAACTATTGCATATATATATATGAGAAAAATAGGACAATAAAATTATAAATTAATAACAAACATTAATTTATTATGAACTGTTAAAAAAAATAGGCATGCAAATAGCTGTCTTTTGGCTACGATATATAGAGTATTTCAAAATACTATGTTGCATTATCGATTTAAATAACAGTAACCTGTTTTGATGGTAATATAGGAGTGACAAACTAAAAAAACTTTACCATTTATTCATTTAGAAATAAGTAATTAAAAGTAAATGTGTAAGTCACACGTTTGCAAAAGACACATATACAGACAAGAAGTGGTGACAATTTTATTTTAAGTCCATTTTATTATCATTTATTTATATAAAAGGAGATTGTAGTTTGCTTGAAGCATTGCTGGTAAATGTAAGTGCAGATTAGTCGTCCGAGGCTATAGCAATGCGATGTGGTTGCCGTAAGATGAAAAAGTGAAACGAAATAAACGCAGGGAGAAAGTGAAACTCAAAACGATTTATTAATAATTTCACAAAAACTGATTAAATACCAAATAGTAAATACTGTCCGGTAAGTAACAGGTAGGCAAAGGGTAATCTTAAATTTTCGAAAGAAAAACTTTCATTATCAGAAGACAACAACAAAAGACCGAATCGGTCAAAGAAAAACGGGAAAAACCGGTGTCAGATCATCGACATACCGCAGAAAACAATTGGTAGTAGGAACGCAGAAAATGTCAAAATTACATTAAGAAATCACATAACTAAAGTTAAAATACTATAAACATTTGTTTATATATATATATATATATATATATATATATATATATATATATATGTGTCATGTGAAGCCCCGCATTTTATTTGACCGTGACATTTAATATGGAAAGGTTTGGTCAAGTTTGACATTTTGACGTTGTCAGGTGGAGGTATGCAGTCTCATGACTGACGTACGTTCTTGTTTATCTATTGAAAAGAGCATGAAATTCGAACAGACATTTTAAATGGCTTGCCCTTATTAAAATAAAAACGGACTGACCGCATAATTTTTGTTCACCTCTTTTTATGAACAAACGGTCAAAGGCTTGGTCAGGCTGAAATCAGGCCATCTTGAAATCTTAATGTAGGGTATCCAACCATCTTTGTTTCGGCCGTCCTCTCAGCCTTTTCTCTGTGGTGTGCATCTTGAATCCCGTATTTCCGATTGTCTTGTGATTTATGCATAGTACATGTCCATCCAACGCAAGCAACTTTCTCTCGTTTTGTTTGAAATTGGCAAAATGTCATATCTGTGGCAAATATCAACATTTTGTGCATAGCTGAGTCCTGACAGACCTCCCGAAGTCCAACACAACATCTTCGTCTCCATGAACAATAGTCTTCTTTCTACTTCCTTCGTCAATGGCCAGCACTCAGAGCCATACAAAGCAACAGGTCATACTACAATCCAGTAGATCTTAAACAGAAGTAGATCACTGATCCGTGGATCGCAGAGAACTCCCTTTCAGTCATGCAGCATCGATTAAAGCAATTATTTTGCTGACAATACAGCAGTCACTGCTGATAGTTGAACCAAGACATTTGAAACAACTCAAGCCGAACAGCGCGAACCGGTCATTCCAAGAGTTTATTTTTAGAAACCAGCAATTCGTACTGCGTACATGTTGCAACCATAACTATTCCAAAATAAACATCCCCGGATGTCTTTCAGGTTTGGCTAGGGATAGCCAAACACTAAGGTTGAGGTGACCTGACAGAAACCTTCCTGCTGCTGCCTTGCAGATTTGGCTAGGTATAGTTAAAGGCTCACGGTGAGTTAACCTCAAGAGAAACGTCCACCTGGGTCCCTGCACCAATCCAATAGTTGACAGCAATTTTTCTCTCTCGGGACCTCTGGTGACAGATGGTGCAACTGATCAGTAAGAGTACAACTGTCACAAAGAAACTTATTTTTTCAAGAGAAATAATAATTATGATCTTTTGTGGGTAGTTATTAATTCAACAATAAAAAAATAAAAGACATCTAAGTTTTACTTACCTTCCCATCATCATCCACAACCAGAACTTTCCCAGATTCTGTAAACTTCACCCTGGCTCCAATGGCCACGCTGAACTCATCACGTGTCTTTGGCTCAAGCCAAACATGGTCTCCCTAATAAAAAAAAAAAAAAAAAAAATAACATTACTCAAAAAATCACGAAAAGTAGTTGTTTAGAATTCAATCCTGACTTTTTCCATTTAAGTTTTTTTGTTTTTTTAAAGATTAAATGATTATTTTTGGATGACAATCACCTGCACACAAATGTATCATATTTGATTGGAGATAAAACATTACTTTATTTTTAGTTTAATATGATAATGTTTCTGAGATGAGCTACTGTTTTAAATTATCTTGGTGGTTGCCGTGTTCATGATGTTTCAGCTGTTGTACTCCTTAACCTGCTTCAGGTAAGAAAAACAGTCTGAAACATGTAAATAATCTATTTCATTTTATTGAAAATATTTAACTAGAGTTTTGGAAAACTTTAAAGAAATATGAAACAAAGTCAACAGGAAATGTTATCTATATTATAAGTGATCATTTTTGTCATAAGACCTTTATCTAGTAGTAGTAGTATTAAGATTTTTATGTTAATACCACTACTGTAGTAATATTAGAGACGAATGTGTAAGAATAGGATTAGCAAGGTAAATTTCCACGTAGGGTTACAAATTAGATAGTGGAATTTTTTATTTAAGATTAGAAGAAGGTTACGTGTCCTGGCTGTGACGTCACTTGCACAGGAAGCAGATATGGCAAATTGGTAGAGAGAATCAGGTCTCTCTTGTCTGAACAACCATAGAGAGCAGTTATTCTTTTGGAGAGTTGCTCCGCCCCCTACCTATGGGGGATGGAGTGTGGGGCTGTTTGAGGTGTGTATATGTATACTTTTAAAAACAAATAAAATCCCGAAGATTTTTTTTAAAGCCCAATTGTATTTATTGATGTTTCTCTTCTTTTTATAATGTTTGTAAAAGCGATTATTGCGAAGAAGAGGACAGTGATGGAGAGAAGAATGGATGGAAGACTTCAATGCCACATCTTCACCGAAACCAGACCAGTGAATCCTATCAATCAAGTGAACGAACTGTTACCATTACTGCTAAAACCTTCACAAATGATTAATAAACCAATCTATTTCACTTTTAGGTTTCATAATTCCATCTTGATGGAAAACTGATCGACAATTTCCACATTGAATTATAAAAGAAATATTTTATTTGGAAATCGAGGCAAATAAAAACGGATTTTGAAAAAAAGAAAGCCTGGAAACAAAAAATACTCAAAAGTGTTACCTTTCGAAACATTGTTAGATGTGATCTTGTATGAGAGGCCTTTTCTAAAGCTACATAGTTGATTGTGATAATAGTCTTGAGTATGTGCATAACATTTGAGTTGGATTGATTCAAGAGTTTCGAAGTTATTTAAAAAAAATATTCTTTGTTCTATTAAGCTTAAGTTTTAAATACCATTTTCGTTGGTCTGTTAAACTTAAATTTGCAATAGCATCTTCATTGGTCTGTCACGCTTAAGTTTTAAATAGCATTTTCATCACTAAGCACACAGATTGCATGGACGCATCCTAAGGATAGATGCATTCTTGTTTTAACATTGAATAGAATCTTCTATTTTTATGTTAATAAAACCTTATATTATTAACCTTACATTAAATAAAAATATCTTAATCTTAGTTTTCGTAGCGTCAATTCATTTTTGCTTTTAAAAATAACCGAAGAAACAAAAAATCTTTTTTTAGAGAACTCAATCTCCATAAAAATGGAAAAAACAAAATTCGAAAAGATGGATCGATTTGTTATAGTTTCTTTTCATCATGAGAAAAGACAGAAACTTTGGGGTCACATAAAGTGTTGTATTTTCACTTATCGATGCATTATACGCACATCGGGAATCCAGGTTCTATTCATCTGCTGATAACACCACTCGGACGCTGATGTTAATTTAAAAAAGGTTGATTACATAGAGAAACAGTCACAGAAAAGATTAGAGAGATGGTTTACTTGCATATGCATATATATATATATATATATACACATATATATGTATGTATGTATGTGTGTATGTATGTGAGAGAGAGAGAGAAAGAGAGAGACTAATAGATAGACCGATAGCTAGTCTTGGTACATTGTGTGCCCTCCTCCCCATATTGGGGACGGTTCTCTGGACACATCTTCTCTGCTTGAAGTGTCACCAGAAAACCTGTTTCATCGACTTCCGTTCTGGGGTCGCCTCTGACCCTTAAGTGTCACTCAAACTTCGCCATTTAAACACGGCCATCGTTATGTAACACAAAACACTTCTTTTTAGATGAGTCGAAATATCCCTATAAGAGGCTCTGTCCGTTGGTCAGTTTGCCAAGCTTTAGTTTCAAATAGAATTTTTAGATGCGCCCAAAAATCTTCAAATAAAATTTCCCTCACTAAATACACAAATTGAATGGATGCATCTGAAGAATGAATTCATTCTGTTTTTTCTTTTGATCAATTTTATCAAACATTTTGGGTTCTAGTACTTTTTACCATATCACAGTTTATTATGAAAACAATTTGAGAAAATTCCAATCTTAAAAACACATCAAACTACTTTTATAGTTAATCAATATTGAATTCATAAAACAAAAAATTCTAAATTAGTTTCTTTAATTTCTATCACGCTAACCCACTGCACCCACATAGCTCAATGGTCAACAGCACCGACAATGGAATCAATGAACCAAGTTCAAATATCAACTAAAGCAAATTTATGCTCTTCCTCTCTTCTAGCTTCAGATAAATACTAGAGAAGACTAAACTTTATAGCTTAGGTTGGAAACTAATTTGTTAGACCGATTTCAAAAGCCTCCGCCTCTACCGATTGATATGTAAATGCTCCTGGTTTTATATCTCATTCTGTTCTATCTCCAAACATCATTACCATGTCTAGTCTTTGAAAAGAGGGAGAGATTGAAGATAGCTTGAAACCCTTCATTCTTTAATCTGAGATAAAATCACAATGCACCAAAGGATTAAAGGACAAATCTTATGACAATGAGTTTGATATGGATTATCATGTAGTTCAAATGTAATCATGCATGCATAGTATGACACATACATAGACACGTATAAGGCATTTGTACGTAATGGATTAAATTAACGTACAACAATTGTAGCTAATTAATGCTTTCTCAATCCAGCATTAATAGAATCATTAACAAACCGAATTTTATTTTTCAATTTGTAAATTTAACTAGCAGGACTACCCAGTATCGCTCGGGGTCCTAATTTGTGCAAATTACATAGATTATAGAAGAAAATAAAAGTACAACTCAAGAATCTGCTTAATATCATAATTGGTCCCCCGATTTTATAAATCGGGGGACCTATGTTTTGAGGCATTTCCGTTCGTCCGTCCGGATTTTTCTCCGCAACCATCCATTGAATTTCTCTGAAATTTTGCATGAAGTTGTAACTTTGGTCAGGTTAGAAAGTGACATTCTCCGATCTTTGAAAAAAAATCTGGTTAGCCCCCCCAGGGGGTCAAAAGGCCCCGAAATGGCAAAAAATGACATTTTTTGCCCCATAACTTTTCATCCATCCATTCAATTTCTCTGAAACTTGGCCAAAATGTGGAGGCAATTGTTCCTAATAGAAAATAAGTATCGCTGACCTTGGAAAAAATCTGGTTCGTGCCCCCAGGGGTTCAAAACCCCCCTAAAATGGCAAAAAAAAATGACCCTTTTCTCCCATAACGTTTGATCCATCCTTTTAATTTTTCTGAAACTTGGCCAAAATATAGAGGCAATTGTTCAGGATATAAAATAAGCATCCTTGACATCAGAAAAATTTTGGTTCAAGCCCCCAGGGGGGGGGGGAGGTTAAAAATGCCCCAAATTGTCCAAATTTATTGCATTTTACACTCGCCACATCGAGTCACATACAGAGGTGGACCACGCATGCGCGGTTTGTTTAAGTTGTTTATGTTCATTTTAGGAAAAAAATCAGAGTAAAAGTACTTATACCAGAGTGAGGTTCAGACTCATAACTTCGGCTTTTAAGTATGGTGTGCTAACCGTTTAAGCCACAAAATAAAATCAGTATCTTATAGTAGAATGTTACTTAAAAACAGAAGAGCTGCATTCTTTCTGTCTTCCTTTCTCCCCTGCCATGCAAATGCAATGAAAGAAAATATAGAAAAAAAGCGATTCTTTCTGACTTCCATTATATATATCTGTATAATAAAGTAAAGTCAATTTTCCCCCCGTTGCTTCATATGCTAATCTGTTCTGCAATCTAATTAGCTTGCATGTTTCCAGAAATTATGCATTCATTTATTCTTTCAATATTTATTATATTTTTTCCGGATTACCTGACCCCCCCCCCAAAAAAAAACCTTTTAAAGAGAAGGTAGTTCTTAATATCTACTACTACTGCCACCAGAAACACCAGGTCCTTTCTTAATAGAAGGGAATTTTGGTTAAATCACCTAAATTATTTCATTTTGTCCTTAATATTTTCTATATAATATACAAGCTTTTAAATCTAAATAATGATTGCTCCCCAAAAAGGTGCACTGGACTAGTACACTAAAAAACGCCTAAGCCTAAAAAAAAATGTTGAAATCCTATTTCAATTACTTAAATTATTATTTTATATTTCCCAGGGACATGGGTGCTGATATATATATACATATAGCAGTTAAATGATACAATTACATAACCATAACAGAAACAGTTGTTTTTATGTAGTGAGTGAATATATCAAACGTTCAGTCTGTCATGACACAAATGGCAAGGAAAATAAAATGGCGATTAGTAGCTCTTCAGAAACAATGTATTATGAATCCATCTTCTAGCTATTTTTAGAGGAGACATAAGGTCTAAAGTAGGATCTTACATTACATGTTTTTCTTAATTTACAAAGCGTAACTGGCTATATCCCTCCAAATCCTTACTATCTATGTCACATGATAAACTTCAACCAATTAAATATCTACCTTCGTATATAAGAACAAGTGAAACTAAAGTCAACCCCATCGATCATACCGTATTTGCCAATTTCTACACTTAACTTCAAGAGCATATTGCCCCCAGTAATACGTAATATATCTATCTTGTCACTAGGAGATGGAAATGATACCTAATAAGATTGAAATTGCTATTCTCTCAGCTTTTCCTGAGATCACTAACAAGTCTTTAAGAATCTATACTATATTTTTGCTGTCTGTCAATTGAAAACAAACCCCTATACCAAGATCAAATAACCTTTGTCAAGTAAAATGTCATGAGGAATCCGTTAAGCTCTAGTCAAGAAAATCACCTCCTGGAGGAATAGTATGGAGGACAAGGTCCTCCGAGTCAATATGGCTGAGACAAAGGTAATGATTGCTGGTCCTAATCTGAACTCCATGAGAAAATCAGGAAAGTTCCTTTGTGCGGTCTGCCTGAATGGTACAGGGAGAAACTCCATGTTTTGCTTTGTCTGTTCCTACTGAGTCCACAAAAGATGCAGTGGAATCAGTGGCATACACTAACTAGATCAGCAATACAGGTGCCCTCGCTGTATGGGCACAGCTAGACCAATCGACGGCAGGCCAGTGAAAGAGGTCACGGTTAGGGATAGTAAACTGGAAGCTGTTGTTGAGTTTTGCTACCTGGACGACTCATTTTCAGCCGATGATGGTTGTAAGACTGCTGCTATTGCCCGATGCAAGTCTGCCCGGAGGGGCTTTAGAGAACTCCTGCCCATGTTGATAAATAAGCATCTGGCGATCACAACTAGAGGACAGGTGTACACCAGCTGTGTGAGGAGTGTTATGCTTTATGGCTCTGAAATATGGGCTGCATCGGCGAGCACTATCAAGAGACTGCAGCATAACGAAAGAGCCATGATTAGATGGATCTGTCATGTCAGGCCGGAAAACGACACTCTCTTCGAGACTCTTGTCTCTAGGCTTGGTATACGGGAAATAACCGATGCTCTTAAGCTGGGCAGGATGAGATGGCTTGGCCATGCCGAGCGAAGCTGTGCAGCCCTGGGGATTACAAACTTAGATCCTCGCGACCGCCGAGCCTGGAGTGGAAGATTCCAATCAAGTCTGACAGGCAGACCCCACCCTCTTATAGAGGACTAATCAAAGGCCCGTTCAAAAATAAATTCGATGAAGAAGAAGAATCCAATAGAGGAATGAATTTTGCGGTGTTTATAATAATATTGTTTGTGCAGATATCCATAAACAGCAAAGGCTTAATAGAAAAGTTTTAACAAGAATTAAACTTACAAGCTAATACCCATCCATTGAATAATATAGTAATGTTTAATTATGTTTAAATAAAATAGTAAATTTCATTCAAATTATTAATTTAAATGGGAATGCTTAATAATTTTAAAGCCAGTTCAAATAACACCCTATTCGTCAGTTTAAATGCTTTCAAATTCCTTTGAAATTTCTGTAGTATTACAAACAAGTCAGCCATTTTAAGATTAAAGAAACTGAAATGCTTACTGGTGGATTTTATTTCAAGTTTGTTTTATTACTTAAGGATATCGCATTTTTTATTTCAAGAAATATTTGAGTAAATAAAAAATAATATAAATCACGTAGAGACAAAAGACACGCATACACAGACACCCAAGAAGTGGTAACATAATTTTATTAATATAGAGATAATAAAATATCAAAGGTCTGTAGATGATATCACACTCCAACCCACCCTCGTCTATGTTCCTAGGGATTTTCATAATTTTCTTACTTTTTAACAGTCACCTTTAGAGAAATCTGAGCAAAGATCAAGTTCATTGTGAATGGCATTGAAGAGCATCCATGTCACGTTGAAAATGCTCATCCTTCTTCCCCTGTAGGTTATGAACTTGTAAGCCATCATTTGGTATTTTGCCAATCAAAACAAGAGATCAAAACTTTGACCTATAAGTACTTAGCTTTGCTTGTATAGCTTGTTTTCTAAATACACGTTAACCTGGCAAAAAACAATAAGCGCAATCAATAAACTTTTGCTAAGGCGTAAAATCGGTTTCAATTGTTGCAAGGTCAACATCATAATCTGGTTTTCTCAATGGCTGACATGACCGAACATTGTCAGTCATCCAGATTTGATGGCAGACAAGATTCAAATCTTCATTTTTTTTTTTTCAGCCAAGAATATTTAGAATAAGATTTTAATTTAGATGTTCATTTTGCATAGAAGCCCTTCACCCATACACTGCAGAGCTCTCCAGATGCCGGAAAACCTTCTATTCTAAGAGTTTCTTACCTCTGACAGCTATCCTTTGGAATTCCATACCTGCTCACTATTTCCGTTGACTGTACCAACATGCAGAAATTTAAATGTAATGTGAACAAACATCTTGCTGCACAACTCCCCACTTAGGATGTTTCGTATAAATCTGACCCCTAATCACAGTAGCCCCTTTTGCCTCAATTGCAATGTGGCTTGCATACAACTACACACAGTATACTATGACTTATATAAATTATACTATTTGTCAATGCTTAATTCAGGGGTGGGGGTATTGTAGTATTTGTTCTGTTCTTATGAGACTATCCTCCCAGGCATTACCTTCTCCTTTAGGAGGAGTAGTGCAGTATATGTCTGTTCATCATAATACAATTCTGCGAGGCATTACCACCACTTTCGATTACTTTTTTTGGGGGGTGGGGGGTGGGGGGATAGTGTAGGATTTGTTTTGTTGTCACAAGACTATCCTTCCAGGTATTACCTCCTCTTTTGGGAGGGCAATATAATATGTTCGTTCATCATGATACCACTCTCCCAGACTAGCAAAAATATGAGACCACTGGGAACATATTTAGTAAGGTCGCTGGAAAAATGGTTGGATCATTCTATCGCTCCAGAAAGTATCTTACTCCGGACTCAATCCTCTACCTGTATAAGAGCCAAATAGTCCTAATATGGAGTAATGTTGCCACATCTGGGAAGGTGCTGCTCAGAGCACCATTTCCTACCGTGACAGAGTACAAAACCAACTTTGAAATCTAGGGGAGGATGTCCTTTTCTCCTCTCTACTACCCCTTTCTCACAGAAGAGATGTTGCTAGTCTTTCTCTGCTGTATCGTTATTTTCATAGCAGGTGCTCGATTGAGCTTAATCTATAGTACCCCCCCCCCCCCGGAAAATATTCACAACAAAAACTCGTCTAGCTACAACCACTGTCAATAATTTCCCTTTCCCCCTCTCTCTGTCTGCCTAAAACTAGACAAAACTTCCATGAGGAAAGTTTCTTTCCTAGAACTACTCGTCTGTGGAACATAACTGCGGGGCTGTTTCCCAGCTGACTACAATATGGTCATCTTCAAGTCCAATGTAAACAAATTCTTGTTGAGCCATCCTCTTAAATAATCAAATTCTGCCCAATTTCCATCATCATTACCAATCATCACAGTGTTGTCTCACCGTCCACCTAACACTCATTAACCATTATCCTTGAGTGGCCATTGGGCCTTAATAAGTGGTGACACCTTAGTAAAGAAAAAAGTCTATCTAATATATAAAATAAAGTCAGTTTTTTATCGCCTACATTAGTTTGATAGATTTAATAACAAAAGCTAAATATAGAAATATGTTTTGTTAGTGACATAAGACACATTATTAGTTTGTGTTGTTTGAAGAAAGTTACTTTTAATCTATTTTTTCGATTTTAATATTTTTTGCAGAGATATAGGATACTGGCAGGTGTGAGACGTTTTCTAACCTGCTAGAGGGAGCCCACCTTCTTTGCAGCAGACTTGGCAGCATCTTCTATGTATTTGTTCTAATTCATGTTACCTGTGAATGTTAGGCCAAGGAGTTTGAATGTTTGACTATCAGGTAGGGTGTGATTACCCATGGCAATCGGTGGTCAGAAAAGTTTCTTATAATTGTTAAAGAAAAGGAGTTTTGTCTAAGTCGTATTAAATGTAACCATCCATTTTGGTCCCCATTCAACTACAGACTGGGGGTCATTTTCTAAAGATTCAGCCATTGCCTTGAATATGTATGTTTGTTTTGCCCACATGTCTAGAATAGAGCGTGGTGTCATCAGCAACTAAAACTATCTCAGACACAATTGCAGGAGAGAGGTCGTTTATGAAAATCAGGAATAATAAAGGTCCAAAGATCGACCCATGGGGCACACCTGCATTAATGTTATGTTGTTTAGATGTATGGCCATCACAGACAACCTGGATCTTTCTTTTGGCTAAGAAGGATCTGATTATATTAAATATACGCTCAGTAATACCGTACAAATTAATAATTAATTTTTATGAGATGACTTTCATGCCAGACTTTGTCAAAGGCTTTTGATATAGCAAGGGCTACTGCTCTAGCTTCACCTGCCTTATCCAGTGTATATGTGTTCAGAGATGACCGTTAGGTTATCGACAGTAAAACAGGCTTGCCTAAATCCATACTGCTGGTTAGAAAGTAGTTTAGCATTTACGAGGTGGGGAACTATCGCTAGATTTTTTAATGATTTAAAGATTTTAGCAAAGGGTGGGAGGAGACTGATGGAGCAATAATTTTGCGGATCAGTTTTTTCACCAGAATTCTTTAACACTAGTATCACAGAGGCAATGTTTCAGCTATCAGGGAAGCAAGATTCAGTAAGACATTTTTTATAGAGTTTGGAAAGGACAGGGGCCAGCTCAGCAGTGCATTTTTTATTATTACAGCAGGGATAAGATCGGGCCCACATGCTTTGGAGTTGTCAAGATTTTTCATGATATCCAGGACATGAGAAGTGATGATGATCACATCATCAAGTGTGACTTCTGTCCATAGTGGGAAATTTGAGAGGGAGTGGTTTGTGGAGTTTAAGGCGAATTGCTGGGCAAGCAGCTCATCCTAATCTGTTGCTGTGCAAGTGGCATCAAGGTGGTTGGATAGTGGAGGAATTGTTGATTGCTCATTATTCACCAAACTATTATAGATTTTTCAGAAATCACAAGTTTTTAATTTCTGCGACTCAATGCGTTTTCTTATCTCGGTATTTAGCTGCGGCTATCACACTCTTACAATGGTTTCTTAATGCTATAAATGTTTGTCTATTTGTAGCAGTAAATAGGTGGAATGCTTGCTGCCTAGGCATAATAGAAGCTGCACAGGTCAAAATGAACCATTGTGGAGAGTGGAGCTTACTATAGAATTGGCGTTCGACATCCATAAGCCCCAATAAAACGTTTTATTTGCTTTCAGTTATAACTTGAAAATATATACCTATAGGAAGTAAAAAACAAAAATAAAAGTAGTAATATGTGGTTCAAGGGTGGGAGAAGGAGTATCTTGGGTTTCTAAATTTTCCCAGGCAACACTGGAACATGGGTCCCGCTAGTATATAAATAGCTTAATAGATTTTCTAAATTTTATTTCCAAAAATACGAAAATGCGAGTAAAGTATTTTGATTCATCCAAGATACATTGTTCGATCTCAAACTGTTCCAAATACGTGTTTATTTGTACCGTACAATATGTTTTCATCTTTTAAAAAAACTTTACAAACAGATGTGACACTGGATTGTTAACCAAGATTTATCAGATTTAAATAATACATTCAAACAGTTTTTAATGTCACAACGATCAATGAGAAAAGAGAGCGAGACACAATGGAAAGAGAGTGAAAAACAGAAAGAAACAAATAGAAACAGAGAAAGAAACAATAGAGAGAGGAAAGGAAAATTAGTGAAGTACAAAAACGAAGAAAAAAACTTATAATCCAGTTATCTGCTATTCAACCATATAAACTGCCCATATAATCGCAGTAACAACAACAAAAAAACCCAACTAATCTTGCCTTGAAGGCTTGTGACAATTAAATACTCAGTTTGATGTTGGGTGGGGAAAGGTGTCAATAGTGTTGTGCTCTTGCCATGTGATAAATAAAAACATGTCTACCAGTTGGATTCAGTAGTGCAAAAATCCTGACTCATTTTATTTTCAAGAATGCATTAAGGCGATTTAAATCCTATGTTTGGAAAATTCCATTCCTGATGATTAGACAAGGTTAAATGGACAGAGAATTAAAAAAAAATACATTTTGACTAAACTTACAGAAGATATTTTGCCAGTAATGATTGTCTTCATTCCCAACCATGAACAATTCCTTTCTTCCCCATTTCCAATTTATTTTTATAATAAAACTATTTGTAATCTATTTACACTATACATATAATAGCTCTATACGGCTTGCTTTCATTCCTGCCCACTGAGAATACTTTTCTCATTTTGAATGCATTTCTATAGTAAAATCATTAACCATACATTTTTACTCTACAATAGCCCTATTTTGTTAGGAATGCTCGCTTTCTTTCTTTCTTGACCTTTAACAACCCTTTTTTTATTATTGTCTATCCATTTCTATATTCTTTTTTTTTCTTTCTCGGTGAGGGCTACAAATATGTTACTTCAGAAGCAGCTCAAACTGATCAGTTATAACGTCCTGAGTACGCCGGTTGACCACAACACTAGGATGTCTCCAAAATTCTTCTTATATGAATAAAATTCTAAGAAAATAAGTAACTGAAAAACATTTTTTGATTCTGTTGTGATATCATCCCTATTTAGATACAAAATGGACTCTTCCGACAAGTATATAATACTTGGACTGCAATCCACTCAGGGAAAAGAGTAACAGAAGCTACACTGGCGACATTGTATTACTGTGATATGTCCTTATTCTTTTTTCAACATCTGCGTCTTATTATGCCTCTTTGAGGACATAATAGATTCTTGATTATTTTATCAAATAACCAGTTATTATATGATGCAAGAGATAATAAACAGAACTAAAATAGCAAAATTATAGGTTAAAAACCATTTGCGTTCGTTTGTTTATGTTAATCACTTTGATATAGCTTCCACAAGTCAAAGAAAAAATGTAATAAAGTAGAATTCATGTGAGAAACGTTTTTCTAATTTTTGACAGGAGTTTTTATGAAGAATAAAAAAGTAGACCATTTGTAACAATATGGAATGAAAGAATTCACGGGACAAATCACATTTAATATTTTATATAACATTTTATTAAAATGCCTGATAGAATTATTGCATAACATCAGCTAAATGCTGAAATTGGGATATAATATTAAAATTAGGTGTATTAAAACAATTGTTAGGTTTAAACTATTTTACTAGAAAAAGGAACATAATGTTGACTTAATCAAAACGTTCAAAATAATGGGATTTCTAAATATATAACACTTTTTAAAAAAAATAACCCTAACCCTTGCAATTTATTGACAATAAAGATGTCTAGAAGTTAAATCTTCCACACATTTTTTTTTACTAATGAGTCACCACTTATCAAGGTGCAAAGGTCACTAGAGGATAAAGGTTAATTAGTTTGTCAGGTAGACAGTGAGACAACACCGTGATGATTGGTAACGATGGTTGAAACTGGACAGAATTTTATATTTAAGAGGACGTTTCAACAAGAATTTGTTTACATTAGACTTGAAAACCACTATGTTGAAGCCAGCTGAGATGCGGTATTGTGTTCCACAGACGGGTAGTTCTAGGAAAGAAACTCAGTGTGCAATATTTATGCGATGCGTAGCATGTGTCACATTCGAGGAGGAAGCATTTTTCTTTTGCAAACCCGTTTGGGTTGCTGGTGGAGTGAGTCCGGTGATTTAAAAGCCGAAACCTGCAGTGAAACCAGCAAAACGAGAAATGACTTGAAAAGCCAGTTTTACTTGGGCCAAACAACCAACATCGGGTAAAATCTGCTAACCCTAACCCTCTCCTCATATACAAAAACAATTTGTTTGGTGAAGGCGCAAGGAATGGGCTATAAAAATATTGATTCATGATTATATATAGACACACACCCTACTCTATTTTTGGTAATAAGCGTGTTTGTTTTAGATATTCCTGCTTAGGAAGTATTGGATACTGTTTTTTTATATGTATATTTGACTTTTCTACATGATTGCAATATCTATTATATTAAATATGAAATAATCTACGTTTGTTTCTCTAAGGCTTTTTTCATACGTTTTTTAATAACACAATATACATGCTAAATATACCTTAGTTTTTAGATGGAGTTAGGTTTGAAAACAAATTCGGTTTTAATTGTTCCAATAAGCTGTCATTTGTAATTAACTGAACAACTCAGCCATCTATCTCTTAGCTATCTATATATTTATCTCACCCCTTCTCACCATGTTGATCCAACCACTAATATTTTTAATGTCTCTGTGAACATTTAGAAAAAGAGTGACTCTTTCTTCAGTGTTGACATCTAATTTACATAGTGTATATATACACCTGTAAATATGTAAATTAGGTGGCAATAAAAGAAGTCTCCTTACTTCTTCATTATTCATAAGAATAATGTAAAACTATTTTTAGTGATACAAAAAGAATCTCTCAACAGATAGGTCACAGTTTATGAATTTTCCAATGAAAGCAAAGTAGAATAAATAGTGTTAGTGATTGTTACTCACAGGTGTGTGTGTATATATATATATATAAACATCATTTTTGCACAAAGGTTTATATAGTAGCTCAGTAGTGTATAATATGACTAGCGCTCTTAAGTTAACATGATATAATCCTATGTTGATTTATTGATTTGTTTTACGGCATATCAACCAGATTTTATTTATAAACAATTGTTTCTGCCCATTTCGTAAATAAACACATTTATGGTATACAAAATCTACCAAACATTTCAAAATTTATTTCTTAATAAATTTCAAATCTTAACTTTTTGAAGATGTTCGTTGATCCGAAGGAAACCGATCAAATCTGTTTTTTTCAAAAATTTCTTCCTGTGTTTAGTTCTTGTTCCTTTCTGTCTTTCATGACATATGTGTGTATATGTGTAAGAGTGTTTAAGGTGAAAGCAAGGGTATATTCTATAAGTTTTCATTTCTTTTTGATTTTCTTGTATCTACTTACAAGCCAGCTTATGTTTTGATAAAATCTTCAGAGGAATTGTCCAAATGTTTGAATCATTTCAAATCATCTTTACATATTTTCAAGAACAGGAATAAAGCTGATATTTTGATTCAGGAAACATTTTATTTTGTTGTTGTGAACTTTTTAATGAAAATAATGTTATAGTGACATCAAGTCAATTTGAAAATACATGTCTTGTTTTATGTTTAGGAAGGCATGGCGGTTTAAGTCATGGCAGGTAGGAAGTCATGCTAAACGAGTTCCTTTCAGCTGTTCACATAATTTGAGTGCTGAAAATACATTTGGTTCAAACTAATAAAACAAAAAAACACATCTATTTTTAATAATTAAATAGAGAAACAAGAGAGTCTTGCTGGGTGTTTGCAACTCCTTTAGGTGTGTGACATTTAGGAGATATATCGATAATCAATGGAGGGGGTCTTTTTTTTTGTCTGAACCAGAGAAATGTCTTAATTTGAGTGATCGCCAAAAGTAAACTGAAACGTTTTACACCAAGAAAACATAAAGAGGGAGTGGTATCAAATGCGAGTTTCTGCATTAGTGGTTTGTCAAACTGGGATGCAGGTGAAAAAAAAGTGAACAATGTTGCTGTATACAGCTTTGGAGATTCCGGCTCTGGATTTCTTCTCAGGATTGACTTCCGAAGCCTTTCCCCATAGGTGGGTATTGCCACACAGTAGCAGAAATTTGAGTACAGTGATATTTTTCTCTCAGATGAGCCGTCCTCCCATGTACACAAAGCACTATCAGTAGTAACAGTTCTGCCATACTTATATCAAAGAAACACAAGCAGGCCAGGAGCTGGACTTATTGTCAGAGGTTGTTGGAGATGAATGCTGTGAGTTGGATTTTATTAATAACAGGAGATTGTCTACATTGCCAGTGCTGGTCTCTAAGAACCTTCGAACCTACAAAAGAGTATGGCATACTAAAACGCATATATATCGAAAGTGAACTCAGTTAAACTGCGACCGGGCTCCATCCTCGTTTCACTGATATATTTCTCTAAAAATGTTGCATTTCAGCACATTAAAAACATAAGTAAATGATTATAGATAACTATGAAGAATTACAACAATAAATATGTACACATTACATTTATTTTTCTATCAATTTTCTGCCTAGAAGAAATTTAGCATTATTTTCCCATTTGGGCCCCTTTCTTCATTTGTGATCCTATCGTATTATTCTCTCTGCCACATCCCACCAAAGGAAGATGGGTAAGTATTTATGCTTCTTCCTACAAAAGACTGGATGTGACGAGATCGGTTTTTAATGTGGGTAATCCCCATCCTCCCGAGAGTGTACTCTAATAAGAGCCTGGATTAGACCGATCAGCATTTTCAGGTAGGGGTGGCACAGGCGATTGGTAATACCCCCCCTCCGAAAAAAGAGGTAATTCCTGGGAAGATAGCCTCCTGAGACCGAGCAGAACCATGCTTTACTCTGATTATAGCCTGAAGGCCAGATGTTACACCCCTGTGTCAGAAAACAGGAAGACAGGTTGTGTTTATAGCTAAAGGTGGGTGGTTAAAGAAAAGAGGAGAGTTCCTCCTCCCACAAAATAACATTCCAGCCCCCACAAAAAAAAAAGGGAATAAAAAAAGGGAATAAAAAAAGCTGGAAAGACTTTTGGATATTTGGGTGTGGTCAATTAGCAGATTTTTATTCCCATAAAGGATATGGGCTGATATTCAAGTCAAACTGGTTGTGAAAATATTTAGTCTCGCTGACCATCTGTGGGAAACAGATGCACATAACATTGAAGGAGTAGACAGTGAACGTTTGTCAAGCATAATTTAAATACTTTATACTCTTGTCCTAATCTTAGTGGTTGTCAGTATCACAATGTTTCGGCCATTGTACTCTTTGGTCTTCTTCAGGTGCCTTTTGAAAAATTTCTGAGAGCACAACGGCAGATGTGAAATTGACCACCATCAAGATGAGGGCAATAGTCCAACACATGTAAATAATGATATTTAATCTTTTATTATAGTTTATAAGGAAGCTTGAACAAATAACTGAGCTTTCTGAACACAAATGTAAAGCTAATCCCAAACGAACAATGCAGCTACTTTCATATAATACAGACTTATTTCATTTAAGAAGAATTGATAAAAAAAACTAACATTTTTCTCTTGGCTAAGCGTATATAACCAATATAATATTAAGCTGTGTTTGAATATATGTATATCAGTTTGTAAACACTGCAATTTGGAGATAGAGAGAGAGAGAGAGAATCGCCTAAATCAATAGAAGGAGGGAAATGCTTAGATTATAAATAGTTTCATGGGTGATAACTAATAGAATTACACTATCATTCAAATTTTAATAATTGTTACTCAAGAAAATTGTATTTTCTTTCTTATAATTTTATTTTGTTAAAGTGATCCAAGTTAAAACTGTTACACACTGATAAATCATTTAAATTTATTTAACACTGTTTAGAAAGTTATTTGTATTTTACCTATGTGACACAATCTTAATGTGGTCACCACTGAATGCCACAGGAGCATTTTCCCATATACATAATTGTTAAAGAAACAAATCGATTCAAAAGATTAAATACATTTAGCATTATTAAAAAAAAAAATTTAATTTCAAATAATTTCCGTTTGTTGAGAGAAATGTTTATTTTATTTTTAAAAACTAAATTCATTCAACAATAAAAGGAAATAATTTCTTTTCAGAAATGGAAATTTTGCTGGATGAAGTAGATTCATAGAAATATCGCATTTTATAGCAAATATTAAAATAATAGTTTTAAACATTTGGAAAGGTTTACAAAAATAAAATATTTTAATTTTATTCATTAGACTGTAACGGAAGACCTTGCATATAAAAATGTGTCACGGAAGACCTTGCATATAAAAATGTGTCACGGAAGACCTTGCATATAAAAATGTGTCACGGAAGACCTTGCATATAAAAATGTGTCACGGAAGACCTTGCATATAAAAATGTGTCACGGAAGACCTTGCATATAAAAATGTGTCACGGAAGACCTTGCATATAAAAATGTGTCACGGAAGACCTTGCATATAAAAATGTGTCACGAAAGACCTTGCATATAAAAATGTGTCACGGAAGACCTTGCATATAAAAATGTGTCACGGAAGACCTTGCATATAAAAATGTGTCACGGAAGACCTTGCATATAAAAATGTGTCACGGAAGACCTTGCATATAAAAATGTGTCACGGAAGACCTTTCATATAAAAAAAGTACCACATAAGACCTTCCATATAAAAAAAGTACCACAGAAGACCTTCCATATAAAAATGTGTCACAGAAGACCTTCCATATAAAAAAAGTACCACAGAAGACCTTCCATATAAAAAAAGTACCACAGAAGACCTTCCATATAAAAAAAGTACCACAGAAGACCTTCCATATAAAAAAAGTACCACAGAAGACCTTCCATATAAAAAAAGTACCACAGAAGACCTTCCATATAAAAAAAGTACCACAGAAGACCTTCCATATAAAAAAAGTACCACAGAAGACCTTCCATATAAAAAAAGTACCACAGAAGACCTTCCATATAAAAAAAGTACCACAGAAGACCTTCCATATAAAACTTGTCATAATCCTACTTTTGTTGTGATTTGAAATTTATTTTTTAAGATTTAAATCAATTATTTAGGTTAGAATTTTTACTGATCATTTTAAATTTTTAGCCAGCATAGATGAGCACATTACAATATGTCAGCTGAACAGCTAGATCAATCACCAGAAAACATGACATAAAACAAGTAAAGGCTGAAAATCTAAAGTTAATTATAAGAAAATATTTTTCAATATATCCTGCAAAATTTCTGGACATTAGGTTTCGGATTTTTTTTTAGATGAGGATTGATAATTTGTATTCTTTGGATTATTCGAACTACTGTTCTCATTTTAGATGCTATTCTCACAACGTTTTAGCAGATATTAAGAATATCATTAAAAATTACTTAAGACTGCTACTCGATCATGAATGATGGAACAAGAGCTGAATCAAATAAAGGGTTCAGTTTTAAATTCCATACAAATTCCTAAATTCGACAAGACACACCTGAAAAAGGTTGGAGATAACATTGGTTGAAACGTTGTGAGAATAACATCCAAGATGAGAACAGTAGTCTGAATAATCCAAATAATACAATTCTGAACATGTTGGAAAAACAAACAGAAAAAAAACACAGGAAAAAACGAAATATACTAACTAAAAAATAATGGAAATTATATGAAATAATATTTTTCATTGATAGGATTATAAAGAGAAAAAAGTGAATTTTACCAAAAGCCAAAGAAGGCGTTCTTTTTGAGATGGCGGGTTAATGATAGGATTCGCCTCTGGGGTGTAGAATTGTTCTGGTCTCTTGTGATAACATTGTTGAGGCATTTCTGCAAATGTTGACCACTCTTAGGCGGGGTCAGCTCCTTTTTTTACTTTTTTCTTTTTTTGTCCCCCTTTACCCGGCAGTTGTTTCCAAGAGAGGGTTATATCAAGATAAATACTTTAGACTATTATTATAATTATAAATTTTCATCTAGCAATCACTCATGTTCCCGCATCGGACGTTACTCCTCCAGTGACAATGTAAAAACTGGATTTGACTTCGGATCAGATGTCTAACCTTAATTCACTAACCTTATTTTGAAACTCGCACCCAACCCCCACACTAAAAATTGTAAGGTCAACAGAAAAAAACACGTGCCACGCAGCCACACAACCTTCTTCATGCGCTGACCTTGGGATTAGGATAATCCAGATTAACAGTGAAAATGAAAAAAGAAAGGTCAAGTATAATTTTTTTTTTTTCAATTGCTGCAGGATTCAATATATTTATGCACAGGTAAAAAATGTAAACATGACTAATTAACATACCTAATGAGTAAGTATTTTAATCAAACGCTGAAGGAGTTAAAAATAAAATTAAAATACAATTAAAACCTGAATAATTTAATGAATCACTAATAAAATAGTCCCTTTTTTTTATAGGATTAAAATAATAAAAAATTAAATAAAGATCTCCACTTTCACATTCTAAAAAAAGAAAATAAACAAAAGAAAAAGCTGATTTTGATTAAAAGTGAAATTCCATTGTTCAGTTAATTCTGTAAGCATTCTGTAAATGAACTAATTCGGGCGCACAAAAACAGATTAGTTTTATGCAGTTCATTTTAATCAAAAAGAAAAAGAGGAAATTAATTATTTAACATTTGGTTGCAGCCGAGGAATTTATCGCTGAATCAGTTCCAATGAAGAATTATCCCGTAAAACATTTTTCAGACATAAATAAAAAGTAAATCATGAGAGTGGCTTCTTAAATAAACTTCAAAAGTGTTTTTGTTGTAAAAGGACTGTAAATAGTATGTATTTTAGTTATTATATTGATTATGTAAGAGTGAGAAAAAGATATATTGTTAATTTCCATTATCTATTAGTGTACAACAATATATAACAGCTTGGTAATGTGTGAGGAATTTTGTATTGACCTTTGAGATATTAATAAATTATGAACCAGACACTAAGAAAAGTTCAGCAAGTTAAAAAAAAAATGTAATTGAGGATTTAAAAACGTTTTGCTGGAATTTTTAAACCAACAAGAAAAACAGCATAGTAACAACATGGAAATACTCGAAAAACAGTGTATTCAAGATATGGAAAGACTAAATAAAAAGCATCCAGAAAACTTTGAACGACAGGAAATCTTTTTCAAGACTGTTAAAGCTCTAGAAAGATAACTAACTCTTTTTCTGTAATCTACTCAATTGGAAAATTTAGGTACAGACCAGAAGAAAAGGTCACATTCACAGTATATTTGCGAAGATACAAGGAAATTGTTTTTAAAAAGATTATTCTACATAGACAATCGAGAAAAAAGTTTGATTCTTACTTGCAAAGTTAAGAGCTATTGAACATATAAAGTATGCTAATAACATATTACCAAAATATCTAGGAGATATTTTGTTTTCAGGAAACGATTTTGCTATGAACAAAGATTTCTGGCAAAAAGAGTTCACCTTTCAACACACGTTGGTAATGCATTAATCTAACCAAAAAGGATTCAGCAGATGATATTACATTTATAAGTGCAGTGAATAAGGAATATGAAAAATTAAAACTACACAAACTTACTCCAGACATGTTCAAATGTCTCAAATTTGTGCATGGTCTTATGTCTTCAAGAGACACTGAAATAAGATCATGTTTACTATCAAAACTAGAAAAATATTCTCAATTAACATTACAAAATATAGGGGAAGAATGTCAACGAATAATAAATCTATGCCATGACTCTGCAAAAATTGAGAAAAGAGGTATTTCACACATACACTCATTGGAAGAAAGGAAAAGGTAAAAAAAAGATTTTCTTTCCAAATAAATCCTTGTTATGGATACGGTCAAATTTATTTATATAAAAACTGGCCATAAGAGGTGTCATAATCGTGGCTATAAAGGCCATAACACATAAAAAAGGAAATCCGAAATCTAAAAATATAATTAACCCTAAAAAACAGGAAACGCATGGACTGCAATAAAAACAAAATTTGAAAGTGTAAATATTGAAGAGACAGAGATTTAAATTTCAATTGGACACAGAGTTTAACTTGATAATAAATTAACATGGAAAAAAAAAGAAAATCTGTAACCAATGATAATTACTTATAAAAAAATTGCCCAAGGAATAACCGGTAAAAAATAAATTTGTTAAGTATATGCTATGCTAATATATCATTTATGAACAAAAAAATTAAACTAAAAGCATTCGTCATAGATTAATTTTGAAATCTATTCACAATAAACTGGATGGAGTCATTTAATTCATGAAACCAACTAATAAATATGTTTTGTAATAGCATAAAGACAACTTAAAAAAAAAAAAAAAAAAAAATTAACTTTAATCAAGTTTTCACAACATTTTTTCTGAAGCTTTCAAAGTTCACAATCCCCAGGGCTGCACGGTCGCTTTTACACAGCTCATCCCAAGAAGGCTTTGGTCTTCCAGCCTGCTGACTTGATGTGATGGACATGTCTCTGACACTGGAGACCAGCTGGAGCTTTGCTTGACATGGCGAAGCCATCTCATCTTGCCCAGCATAAGGACATCAGATATTTCTTTCATGCCAAGCTTAGAGGGAAGAGTCTCAAGGTGAGTGTCGTCTTCCGGCTCAACATGGCAAATCCATCTAATCATGGCTCTTTTGCTGCGCTGCAGTCTTTTGAGAGTGCTTGCCGATGCAGTCCATGTCTTGGAGCCATAAGGCATGACACTCTTCAAAAAATATTTTTTTTCTTAATATTATTGACCGTGAAAGATAATTATTAATTCAAAAGAAATATTATTAACAGTAAATTATACAGATTGGTGTAGAAAGCGCCGTGGAATTACCATGGTCTCCCACAAGTTACTATTTAATTTATTGATATACGTAGAAAATTAATATTATTACACTGAAGGAATACCAGCATAATACATTTTACATTTTCAGGAAGAAACTTTTTTTCCTAAATAAAAATTACTTTTCTCTAAGCAAAAAAAGAAAAACATATTTGTTTATATTTCTGCAATGAAAAAAAAAAAAGACAACTACTTTTAAGACAAATAATTAGTGCCATCGATTTGGGATATTGAATTTTCCAAAAAATAAGAAAATATTTTTAAAAAGGGTGAAAAAAATGTAAAAAGATCTTATAGATTTTATAGAACTGGAAATGTGCCCCCCCCCCCCCCCAGTCATTATGCAGAACTGACCTCATTTTACTTTTGATTTTATTAGACATTTTCCTTTTAATAAATTTATATAATATCAAGGCAGATTTCAAAAAGTAGATCTATTAAGCAATTGATTTTTTTTTTCTAATAGGGTAATATATTGTTGGAAAAGGTTGCCAGAACAGATCACGAACAGTAATAGTGTAGAAAATTTTAAGACGGAATTTGATTAATTCAGAAATAATGGTAAACTGAGAAATACAGACCAATTTCACTTTATTATATAGAAGAATATTGATTAGTGTTTCATATGTACATATATACATATATAAACACACTTTTTTTTTTACTATTGGGTCATCACTTATAAAGGCAAAGAGCCACTCAAAGATAAGGGTTAATGAGACGGAATGATTGTCAGCTGAAAGATGAGAAACACTAAGGGTACTAGCGTTGATCAATGGTACGAACTGAATTTAATTACTTATGGGGCGGTTTATGACTAGGAATTTGTTGACATTGGATTTTAAGACAGCCAAGTTTTAATCAGCAGGGAAGTAATCCCACGGTAATGTGTTTCACAGGCGGAAAGCCCTTGCAAAGAAGCTCTATCCATGAAAATGCTGTCTGATGGTAGGCATAAGGAGGGAGAAAGGAAAGTTTTTTTTCGCTCTGGTTGTAAAACAAGTTCTTGCTGTGAATGTCTTACAAGAAGGAACCAAAGATTGGAACTCAGTCAAGCACCTTCTATGGAAATAACGATAGAGTAGAGACATTACTACCTCACTGGATTTCAAAGTCAATTTTGTACTCTGTCAAGGCAGGAAAGAGTGCTCTGTGTGGCACCTCCATAGATGTGACAGCAGTACTCCACCTTAGGACGTATCTGACTCTGATACAGGTAGAGGATTACATCTGGAATTGGGTACTTTATGGAGCGGTAAAATGATTCAATCATTTTTCCAGCGACCTTAGCAACACACCAAATATGCATCTTAGTAGTTTTATAAGCTTATCTAAACAAGAACATTTTTTAAGGAGAGAGCCATTTATTTCGACTGAGGCAAAACAGAGGTCAGATCATTGGTGGTGAAAAGAGAGAAGATTGGTTTTAAAGGTGTTGAAAATAACGAGCCACTTTTTCACCCCTGCATCCCATGCTCCAGGTCTGAAGAGAAAGAATCAGCAATATCTTGATCACCAATGTTCTCCGAGATGTTGCCATAGACTATTGTGTTGTCTGCATAGATGTCAATAAATGATCTCAGGATATGATTTGGAAGATCAGAAGCGTGTTGGCTCCAGAATAGATCTTTGACATACGCTGGCATTGATTTTATGCGCTTCCGACTTCTGCCTGTTAAAATAATTATAAACCATGATCATTTTTGCTGAGGTGGTTGACAATTGCTTGATTTATCATAGATTCAAGTACTGAGATGCAGCGGACTGATCACCAGTATTTTTAAATACTAGGCCGATCAACAAGGTTTTCCAAATAGATGGAAAGCGTTTCTCCTTTAAGAAATGATTGCATAATTTTGTTAGAATAGGACCAAGTTCCTATAGTTTCTGGTAGCATCTTCTTATAAACACAATGCCAGGAATGTTGTCAGGACCAGTTGCCTTACTTACATCGAAGTTCCTGATAAGTCTGGCAACGTCCTAGACCGATATATGTATATCACTAAAAGTATTTACAGTCATAGAGGAAAATTCTGAAGGTTGTTGGTCCTGACCGCAAAGAGTGGAGTTTGTAGCAAAGTTATTTACAAAGAGTTTGGCTTGATCAGATACTGAGGACATCATCTCAAAACCGTTAATGATGGTTGGAATAGAGGTATTACACCTGTTCAGTACCCTCTTTTTTATTTTCCAATACTTGCAAGAACTAAGCCTCTGCTCAGCAATTCTGGCTTTAGCAGATTTGGCATAGGACTTCCATGTTTGCTATAACCCATTCACAGCTGTTGCAGGTAGTTTTAAAGGCAGCTTTGGATTCAGAGCATCTATTCCATTGATAAAATTAAAAAGGTGATTTCTATGAGCTATGGCAGCGTCACACTCAAGAGTGAACCATGGTTAGCTATTTGGTTTCAGTTACAATTTTTTTAGAGGGTATATTATAAGATAATATATTGCATATATATTTTGTTCAGTATTCACTTCAACAGTGCTCAATGCACGAGTAGAGCTTGGTAGTAGCATAAAACACTCATGGCAAGCGTGCTACACAAGCCACAATATATACGACTGAAAACTCAAACAACAAAACAGGTAAACTCGCATTGAAATCAATATATAATCACAAAAGCACATTTAATTACAAAAAAAAAACAGATAAAGAACATTACTAACTACTTTAGGGAACTTTGGATAGTGGACAGTTTCTGTTAATCAAATGGAAAATCTAAAGATGCTAGTAGATTTATATTTAAATGAATAAAAATAATAAAATTAGCGCCTATTAAATTTAAATTAACCGTGAAATTTCTAATGGTCTCACTATTTTTTCATTAATGTAAAAGAATATTAATATTTAAGGCATAGCAAGATCTCACCTAAAAATAAATATCAGAAATCAGATCCGAAATAAAAGTTTTTTTTTTTCATAGACAACAATTATATCGTTCCAGATGTGGCCTTGCATTTCTAAATGAAGCTTTTGTTTGGGGGGGTTGGTTACGCTTACATTTAAAATAGCGGTTTTATGCAGTTTTATCACAAAATGCACAGATTGAATAGATGTGTAGCATGTTCGAGAAAGAGCAAGATATATTACTGGCATGTTAAGCCTCTGCCTTTCCCTCTTTATCCATCTAGCTTCACCCCTTTTCATTTTCTCTACTTTCTCACAACATTTACAGGAAAAGGGAAATGGGATGTACTTAAAACCATCGCTTACAACTACGTTTGCAAAACCATGTTACATGACATCATTAAAAAGTAAAATGATGTTGATTAACTAATCATGTTTCCTCATGCGATTTATTGAACAAAAAACGTCTTGGAGCCTCTTGACTTCGATAAAAGAAACAAAATCGCTAACAAAAATTTTATTTCCAGGGAGTCGCAGCAAATGACACAAAAAGCAAGATGTGAGATAACCAATGTGATTTTAGACTGGAACAGTCCTATTACAATGGTTAGACACACACGTCAATACCTAAACTTAACAGCTTCAAAATAATACATGGTCATCAGGGTTGCAGAGTCAGAAAGTATAAGAACTGACTCCTACTCTTAGGATTCCAAAAATTCCGACTCCTTTAAAGTCTTCCAATATTCAGTAATAAACGGAGTCAGATTAAAAACTGCTTGCATTCTCACGAGTCAGACTATTTCACAAACCTCTGACTGACCTCGCAACTCTTATGGCCACACACAGACACTCCTTGGGAGACCCAGCTGTAGTGAAATACAGATAGCAGCCCTTTAAAAGACACAACGTCTATCCTGAAAAGAGTCCTCGGAAATAAATCTAAATCATAACAAAATTAAATGTTAGCTTCAGGAAGGAGTCCCTTGATCTCTTCAAACTAACCGAAATAAAATAAATAAAAAGAAGACTATGAACATTGAAGAAAAAGATATCAAGTATTATCAAATGATAAAAATGGAAAATCTGTAAATCTCAATTCTTGTTTCATTCCTGTATACTCGGTTTCTTAGGCAATAAGGGTTATTTCAACACTTGACTACACAATGAACTGCCTTTGCTGTATTTAAAAAAAGAACAATAAGGTGTAATAATAATATGACTTATCAGTATACAGATAATGGCAACTAGGGGCTTCCATATTTGTCATGGATTTAAAGGAATGTTTGTCAAACTCACACAAAAGTTAAGCATTTGTGTGAGTTTGTTTTTTCATACAAGGCTTTCACATGAAGACCAGTGGATTATTTCTTTTTTCAGATGTGGGAATAATATAAAAAAAATAACAAATAAACAAAAGTAAATAGATCCTTATAGAATGTTTTGAGGAAAAGCAAAGAAAAGAGAGGAATGTCGAGATGTATCAAAATGGTAATCTGAATAATTCATGAAACATTTTTGTTCCCTTCAGAACTTTAGACAACAACAAACTAAAAGTGATTTACATTTGTAGACAAAAGAAATATGAAGAGATCGTATTTCTTGTTCTCATTTGAATTCTAAACAATTCTGAAACTTCTATTCATCATTTTTTTTCCAACGTTGGCTCGGATAGAACTAGCACCTTTCTCTGGCAACTTGTTCAACATAGAAAGAAAAAGAAATCTGACTGACTGTTAGACCTAGATTCGTATTGTTTTTGAAACAACTCCCAATAAAAATGTAAAAAAAAAGGTACCCCCCCCCATCTATGCACTAATTTGGTCTCAGGGAGTTAATATTGCAATAGTTTTTTTTTTATTATAATCAGGTCAGCATCACACTTAAACTTATAAACAATTATTAGATTATCTTGTGTAGTTTCTCACTTTTAGCCGGATACACACACACACAAACAGAATTATGATTTTTTTGTTATATAATAGATTAGGTCAAACGAATCAAAGATAGTTTCATTCCAACATTGACCGTAAATTTCAAACTTTCTTGTGCGATCACTATTAAGGTTGTATTTAATTTTTTCACTCTTACCTGTCTTGGTGATCACAGAATAAACATAACATGGTTCTAGAAACGTTAAATCCTGTTTGTCAAGAGAACAGCAGAGAATGATTTCATTATTGCTGTCTTAGTCAGCACCCTGAGTAACTTAGTATGCTTGCTTACAATATATGGACGACACATTCTGAAGTATTTTAGCCTTCACTCCCATTATCACTGTTCCAAATATATTTGACCTTTTCTTTCCCTTGAGATGTACCTGCCTCCCCATGAGGGCAACATGTGACACAAGACCGTTTTTTGTGCACTAAGGGTCAATTGTAAGAAGTTGCCTCAGTCCACTAAGCATTTGCTCGTACGTAAGTGAGGATATCTCAGGTAACTGGTAATCAACCTGTACCCCCTAGTGGGTGGTATGGGCTGGAAGGATGATTTTCTTGGGACTGGGTTTAATGTTTAAATTAACATACTAACACCAAAAGGTGTTAGTGAATATTGTTCTTTCTTCCTATATTTAATTTTGTAAGTGTATTTCACCCACCCACCCACTACTCATTTTTCCACCCTTACTGTGCATCATCATTACCCATAGTGTGACTTAACTGTAATTTAGTAACCAAATTTATCCTATTGCATACTTTCAAGTTGTTAATCAGTCAGCTATTGTACTGTGTAACCATCACATTCACCGCAAATAGATACCAAATTAGAGGTTACATCGGCCGAAACGTTGCGAGAATAACATCCAAGATGAGAACTGTATAATATGTCTGAATAATCCAAAGTTATTAACTATTTTTTTACATTTGAACTCTTTTAAAAACTTATGCAATACCAAAAATGCAACACATTTTATTTAAAAAAAACTTCTATGTTCCCAACAGATGGAGGGAAGTAGGGTCTTCATACCTTTTACCATAATACTAATGCAGTCGTGAAAAGAATAGCTCCAAATGGGATTTAAACTTTGTCAAAGTGTGAAACCATCATGACACCAGACAAACCTCACCTCATCTCTCAAACATGGTAAAAAATCCATTGAAAGCAATCTAAATTAATGGAAGGGATTCAATAAGGAAGAAATCCGAAAATCATAGGAAATAAAATTCCTGTAAATGGTTGACAATTTTGTAAAGATATAGAAATTTTCCACAAACTGTTAGATAAATATGGAATCATCTTGAACAATGTCTTCACGTGCAAGTTGTTGGGTTTCTTTTCTTCAGGTGGGGGTGGAAAAACTTACAAGGTTTGGGTTTGACAGATTCTGTCCTCCAACAATCAAGAATAAACTCCATCAGGACACATGGCCTAGCGAATAAAGATGTTGGTAAAGAGATATTCTAGAATGAATTCTACATAGGAGGTTGCATGTAAAATCACAGTTGAAGGAACTTGGAGGAATTAACCATGAAACAGTGGATACAGTAATGAGTTCAGATTATCCAAATTATCGATTGCAACAATGGGTACTTGAAACATGGCGGAGAGTAGAACTGTTGAAAAACAGTGTGAACAGGACATAAACAAAAAACAAGATAAGGGCAACAGTCTAAAAGATGTAAATAAAATAATCTCAGAAATATTGACAATTGCTAACATATTTGTTGAAAGGTTGGGGAGGGGTTGGAAGATTTCAGACCATGAAGGAACTTTTTTAAAAATTTACTTATAGGTCACTGCCTCTCGATGAGATTGTATGTTGGAAAATGAACACCACCATGAGAGGATTGGAAACCATAGGTGGAATGGACAGAATTTGATTATTTGAAAGGACGACTCAACAAGTACTTGTTATTGTTGGATTTGAAAATGACTATGTTGTAGTAAGCTGGGAAGCAGCCCTGTGGTATTGTGTTCCACAGATGAGAAGTTTTAGGAAAAAAAAATGTTCTATAGAAATTCCATTTTTGGTTTTAAGTACACAGAGAGAGAAAGGAAATTATTTGCTGTGGTTATAGATCGACAAGTTCATGCTTCGAATGTTTTAGAGAGGGGGGCAGATAAAACACTGGAACGAAAGAGCTGATGATGACAGCAAATCTGGAAATATGAATTTACAGATTGTTTTTCAAGAGTGAAACAACCATATCAGGCGAGTGGAATTTAGTTATAGTGTATATGTGGTATGCATTGTGTGGGTGTGTAGGTAGGTATGTATGTGGTGTGGTGTGCGTGCATGATTGACCGATTGTTTTCAGTTCTACATGCATAAACAGATGCAAAAGCTATTGTGGCAAATATTTGGACGGACAATTACCAGACATTCACACCATTGTCACTAAATTCTACAAAACATTGATGCTCATTGTCAAGATGTATTGACTGTTTGTATGTACCCCACCTCCACCCCTTGGGGTCAACCTGATTTGGTGACGTTCATACAAGTCGAGGATACATCTTCAACAATCATTCTGATAGATTCTCGGCCATTGAGATGGTGATGTTTCTTCTGTTGGGTTGAGGTACGGTTCTGTGCAGTTCTAGGAGATCCATCCTCCCAGCCTTTATCTTCTCTCTTTGAGAAGTACTAATCATCTGCACCCCTACCGGATAATGCTGACAGGGCTGCTCAGACATTTTTGTGGGCCAGAGTGCATACACCTCCGGTTTTCAATCCCCATCTTCCGACCTTGTAGCACATCTTCTCGCGGTTGGAGGGTGGTAAATACCATCCCTTGTAGAGTATCATCATTGACCTTTTTTTTTGTTTTGGGATTTACCATTTATTGAATTATTTACTCTGTTCACAGAACGAATAAAAAAAAACCCTGGCAAATTTGTACATGAATAACTGCACCTAAAAAAAATAAACAAATTAGATTCTTTGTATTTTTAGACGATTACATGAGAACCCCCTGAAAAAACTTGGCGATAAAAAATTATTCCCCACATGCGTTACTCCCTTAATCCTACAACTAACCCTAAAGTCCAGGTTGCAACAACCCCCTCCACCTCAAAAGATTAACTAAAACCAGAAAATAGATACATGTCATTCCAACACTATCTCATCAGAAAGTGGGTGATCATTTTACGTTAAATTTATATGCAAAACTGATCCCCTACTCTAAGGTCTAAAGAATTTTTTATTTTTACTGTCAAGTTTTTCAGGGTGTTTACACAAAATCTACTCCCAAAAAGTAGAATCTCATTTTTCTTTTCGGATGAACCAGCATAGGTTCCTGATGCCCAATAATACCTAAAAACAATACTTTATTTGAGTAGATTTACTAGACCTACGAATTGATTTTCCTGATAATTTTTGTTTTATGAAAATTTACAAATAATTTTTTTTCGTTTTTTTTTTCAATTAATCAAACACATTTCATATCATTAAACAATTTTAGTACTCCCATAGCATTCCCAATCTTTTGGGTGACAAAACTTTCCATCTTAAACTCTTATCCTCGAGTGGTTATTGGCCTTCTAAAATGGTGACTCAATAGAATTAAAAAAAGTTCTTGCATCTAAAAAAAAAAAAAAAAAAATACCATAACCAATAAAGTAAGTTTACTTAAAACTGACTAGTTTGCAAGATCTTAGAGCCAGTAATTAGGAACAACAAAAAAAGGCACACCGCTTACATTGACAGATTACCAAACCGAATGATTTTTTTTCAATATATTTCATATTTTAATGAAGACAAACAAAGATAGTCATGTAAAAAGGAAAATCTTATTGGAGAACTTTTTTGCCTTTGAGCCTGAAATGCTTATCATACAAGGGAACTTTGGATTTTTGAGGAAGAGGTATATCCTCGAAATATTAAATAAATATTGGACACCATATTATTATTGATTGAAAATAATGCAACAGGTAAATAATAAATCGAACAATTTTACAATATTGTCTTCTTTTATTTACCTTTACCTCATATAGTTTTCTTTCGATTCACATAGTGTCTTTAACCGTATATCACATTGCCATTGCCTTCAATATTCTAAACATAAGCTACTATTTATGCCATTAAAGTATATGTTTTGCCGTCAGGATTTTGCTGTATTTATAAATTGATTTTACCTAAATTAATCTCAACATTTAATGAGTATGGCAGAGTGAACCAGATGACTTTTCTTTTTCTAATTTTCTTTTTAAGGGGAGTATGTATGTCATTTTGTCTAAATCAACTGTAATAGAGGGTCTTGTCATTGTCAAATAGTTGTATTAAAAGGAAGAAATTGGAGATTTTCCAATATTATAGTTGGATGGCAGGAACCTCTTTTTATATATTTTAGTTTTTCATTAAATTTATGATAGGGTTTATGGGTTCTACTTTTTAAGTTGAAGTTAGTGTTGGTTAGGTTTGTGTCAACTGTAATTTTAAGTCCCATGTTATGCGAGTGAAGTTAATTTTTTACATAGTTTATCTAAGGTGTGGCAACTACAATTTTGAGATAAAAAGATGTCATGGTCTTGATATGTTACAAATGAGTGGTTGGTGAATTCATTACCAAGTGAGTTAAGAACACATAATTCAACATGGTCGCAAAAATCTATACTATCAAAAGATCCTATTGTAACATGGAAAGAATGTTCAGGGCTAGGTATTTTAAACCACAATTTATGATTTTTGAACAGGAGTGTCTTTCGTGCATACATAATTATATCTATAACTTGTTTACTTATGTCAGTAAAGGTGTGTGCAAATTCTAACGTCGTAGATAGAAGTTTTATTGTAATGCAGAGGTCAAATTGATATGGTCGAATTGATATATATATATAAATCTCAATGTCTGTGTTCCCTATGGAAAGAAAGTTTAGTGAATCTACATAAAATCTAAACGTGTATTCTTATGTAAATTTAACAGAGAAGACAATGGACTTTGTCTGAATCTCTAATTGAACTCATAACCTAAGGGAGCTATACGAGCCTGAACCTCTTTTAAAACTTTAACTATATCCTATTTTGATGAAATTTATATCATATGTAAAAAATTCTCCAGGAAAATCAATGGAAGTGGTCTCGAATCTCTACATGCCCCCACCTCTAAGTGACCCATAGGACAGAACCTTCTAAAAACTTCAAATATGTATGTCCAATTTTAATGAAATTTAAACCATATGTGTAAGACACTAATTCAGAGATTTTCAATATTTCAGCTTCTTCTGACTATATTAGGGGGCAAAATGGGAGGGGGAGGCAGTAAAAACGAAGAAAATAATATGTTGTTATGAGCATAGTGAAAAGTACATAGTAGTCATCACCATTCAATCCCAAGCAACTGCTAATATATATATATATATATATATATATATATATGTGGAGAGAGAGAAAGAGAGAGATGAAATACAATTTTTGTTTAAGAAATCGATAAGACGCAAGGATTTTCTTTTTTTTTTTCTTTAATATAATAAATCAAATATTCCGAGTGGAGCCGCCCTTTTTCAATGAAAATAAAAATCTGACATTGTAATATATATATATATATATATATATATATATATATATATATATATATATATATATATATTACAATACTAGCAAAACTTACCAGCGCTTCAGGGAGCAGTTAATTGGAGGGGGGGGTAATTGAAAAATGTTTTTACTCAAGAGAATTCCCTAATTTTAATAAATTTTGGTAAATTTGTAGATTAACATCCTCAGCTAAATTATCCCCCCCCCCCGCCCCTTAACAATGAGGTTCTTCTTTTTAGTGTCTAGATTGTTAGGGCAGTTAATGTTTTTAACACTAACCCTAAGTTTGACTGAACTGCCCTAAAACCGACCCAAAAATTGAATTTATACACGAAAATTTTCCATTTTAAATGATAAAATAATTGTTTTATTCTTCTTTTCTTCCTTCCATCAAGTTAAAAAAGGTAGAACAGTATTTTTTCTCTTTTCACTTCTTCTTCACTCACAAGCCAAGACAACCACCCTCTCTCCCACTCCCCCTTTCTCTTATCGCTTCTGCCTTGCCAATATAGTTGTCAGTGAGCTCATGAAGTTAAAACTTAAGGTGTTTTAGATATTTTTTCGATTTATTTATTAAATAAGTTTAATTACTGTTAATATAGACGAAACTATTGCATATAGATAGCCAATGCAATTCCAAAATAATAATACTAAACATTAATTATAAACGGTTAAAAAAATAGTTATGCTAATTAGGCAGTCAAAAGGTTCTCTCTTAATCTTTTATCTTTACTATATATACAGAATATCAAGATTTTATTAATTATTGATTAAATAACAGTAACCTGTTTTGATTATAATATAGGAGTGATAAATGAAAAAACCAAAAAAACTCTCGCATTTATTCATTTAAATTATATATATATCTAAATGAATAATTGAGAAGTTTTTTCTTATTAATCACTCCTATATTACCATTAAAACAGGATGATGTTGTCTAAATCAATAATACATTAGTATTCTTTCAAATATGATATATATCGTACTAAAGAAACACATATAGGCATTCAAATATTTGTCTAATTTGCATAACTTCTTTTTATAACCGTCTATAATTAATGTTTGCTGTTATAAATTTATGATTATATTATTTTATTGTCCCTGTGTTTCTACAATAGTTTTGTGTAAATTAACAGTTATTAATGTAAGTAATTTAATTAAAAAAATGAATAAATTACGAAAAAATATTCTTAAAATATCAAGGGGGATAATTTAGATGAAACTAAGATCTCAGCTTGCTAGAAAGATATACAGAGTTCACAGAAAAGGAGAGGTGATTGGATTCTCTCTCTCTCTCTCTCTCTCTCTCTCTCTCTCTCAAATTAAAAAAAATAAATTTGGCGGCGTCATCACTACCTGTCTCTCTTCTCTCTCCCCCTCCCCATTTCTAGCAACGATAGATTTTGTTTTTTTCATTGTTTTTTTATGTACATGATTTTTATACGAAATAAAAGAGCAAAAATATATAAATATAAAGTCTGAAATAAAAACGTCTTTAACTTAAAATACAAACCAATAAAGTTGGACTTTCTGTTTAAATTGTAAGCTTTTTGGGAGAAAGGAATTTTGGGGCGGACTTCTGGCGAAAAAATCGTGTAGGGATGCCTGAAAGTGATACAATTTTTTTATTCATATTAATTTGAGACTTTTCTTTCATCATGTTCAATTAATTAACATAATACAGACTATTTGAAAACTAATTTATTTGTTTTTTATTTTATTGTAATATAAAAAAATAAAAAATATTTTTATATAAATCCCGTGAGTCAATGTTTATAAGTAGCGTATATTTGGCCGTCACTGTTTTGAGGGTTAATAATGTGTCTTCTAAAGAAAATAGAGAGATAAAATTGGTTTAAAGATTATACTTACGAAAAATAAAAAAGGTTAAAAAACACACATTAAATTCAAGTTTAAATCCTAGATTAAAGAACTTTAAATCAATCCAAAAGGAATTTAAATAAAGATATACCCTGGGCAATTTGTCAATCGATCGAAGGGCAGTAACTCTGCAGGGTTCTTGAATGATTTATATTTGGGATTTAACATTATTAACTAAGGCAGAGTGAAGGTTTATGGGAGTAATAATATTGGTATACTGATTAAGACTGGTTTAGAGATAAGAGTAAGGATTTGGTCGGCAAGATTGAATCTGTTTGGGAGATATGGGAGGTTAGCATTATAACTAAGAAATGGCAGGGACTTATTGGAGTAATAATAATGTGAAATGGGGGGGTTACCCTCTTAATGACTGGAAAAATCATTATTGGAAAAGTTATTAATTATTGGTCTTGAGTAGTGGTGTTGATATGGGCCGATTAAGGTATTTATTCCTTTTAAATTTTATTACGAGGGGTGATAGTTGGGAGGATTTTCCAGAGTGAAAGTCGGTATTTAGTGGGGCAATTATGGAGTTATGTATTAGGCAGAGGGGGGGTTGTTAGGCCTTTATGTGTATTGGTAAGTCCAATTTATAAGTAGTGCTTGTCTCCTGTGGATGCATTCTTTACAGATTTCATCTGATATTCAAACAGACTGTATTTGGGTCAATGATGGCCCTTAATATATGGTATTTTTCAGCATCACACAGAGGACATTTATTTATGGCTGGAGAGAAGGATGGTCTTCTCTATTACTTTCCATTTGATGGTGAAGGGTATTTTTTCATCTTTAAGTTTCCATATCCAGGTCACAAGTGCCATATTTGCCTTGTTTTTGTATCTGAAGGTATTTCTGTGTGCGTACAATCTTTGCTTGAAGCTTCCCTGTGTCATGCCTAAATATTTTTCTGCTTTGCCACTAGTCTGGTTTGTGAAAGTGGCTTCATATACGAGGGAATCGATTTTGCAATTCCCCTCTAGGGGGCTATTTTTTTTGTCCTGGCATGAACAGCCTGTGTTTACTATTGCTTTCGGCTCTCCACTTAGGATACCCCTGTAGGTATGGCCTTTAATTCGCAGTAGCTCCTTATGTCTCAGTGGCAATGTTCCTCGTTTGGAGTGAATAACAGTGAAATATATATATATATATATATATATATATATATATATAGGAGCTACTGCGAATTAAAGGCCATACCTACAGGGGCATCCTAAGTGGGGAGTTGTGCAGCAAGATATTTTTTCACATTACATTTAAACTTCTGCATGTTGGTAAAGTCGGGGGAGTAGGGAGTAAATTCAAAAGGCGAGCAGTTTGAGGAAAGAAGCTATTAGAGTAGAAAGCCTCCTGCCATTAGTGGACTTCTAGAGTGAAGGGGTGGGATTTTGCTGATTGTCAGGAGTATTTATGTCGAGGGGGCACTAGTATAGAAAGTTCATCAAAGCACATTTCATTGAAGCATTTGTAAAACAAGCACATGGATGCAACCTTGCGGTGATGGGACAGAGGCTGGAGCTTGGTAGACAGTGTGGGACCTATTAGATTAGAGGCTCTTTTTTTTACCCAGTCTAAGAGGGAAAGATTAGTGGTTGGTGCACCAGATCAGATGCGATAACAATACTCCATGCATGGAGTGGCTTTGTAAAGTTATAGAATCCTGGCATGTTTGAGAAGTTTTCTAACACGGTAGAGGGAGCTCTCCTTCGTTGTGCAGCCTTGACAACGTCTTTTATGTATTTGTTCCAATTCATGTTAGGCTGAATTTGATTGATCGACTCTCGGGTAGGGTCCCATTAACCATGGCAATCGGTGGTTGAAAAGATTTCTTATAATTATTAACGGAAAGGAGCTTTGTGTTAGTAGCATTACATGTTACCCTTCATTTATGTCTCCATTCCATTACAGACTGGATGTCATCTTCCAAGGATTCAGCCATTGTCTTGGATATGCGTGCGTTCGTTCGTCCCACATATCGAAAATAGAGCGTGGTGTCATCAGCAAATATATATATAAAATCTATGTGCAAACACACTTTTTTATTATATATTTTGTACCTTCCAAACAAATCTAATTTTTGTCACAACTTAAAAAGGAAGTAATAATTTTATTGATTATTAAGCAGACTACCTGGCATTGTTCAAGAAAACAGAAGAGTTAAAGAAAAGTGTGTCTCTCTACTAGTGATCGGACGATTCCAATATTTTTCCTGATTATGATACAATTATCGATTATGTTGCTAAATTGCCGATTCAGATTCTTTTTAAATCTCTAAATATTTAGCTATTAAGTTGCTTTTTTTTTCTTTTTTTTTTTTTAAATTTTTCGGATTACTGTAAAAACCCATGTAATATGTTCATATACTTCTGTAAACGTAAAAAATACACTTGTTGGTAAATTGTAGTTCTACTGGTAGTTTAAAATCAATAAATAGTTATCATTTTACCATTAGTTCCATTAATGAAAAATTACGTTTTAAACAAAAACAAACAAAAAAAATACTCATTTTTGGTAGCGGAAATCAGGCACAAATTTGTCCGATTCCAAAACCCTAAAAAGTTCTGATTTTTCCAATTTCCGATTAATCGTCCCAACACTACTCTCTACACATTCTCAGTCCCGTTACTTTTTGAACACAACTCTCTCTCCTACTGCCCCCTCTCTCTTTCGTGTGCAAAATTTGGCAACTGATAGAAAGATAAAGATAAAAAGCAAGAAGGAAACAAGATATAATCAGCAACAGCTGACTGACTTAATTTCAGTGTTCTTTTTCGAACAGTTACTAGTAAAAATGAAAAAACAATTACACTATTTTAGTCTCTGGTTATTTCAAGGGAATGAATGTTAAAGTATCTTATACTACAACCGACTTGGGGTGGGTGGGTCATACTGAATCTGAATATTTAAGGCTTGTCAGTTTTCGCCAAACACATACACAGAAACACTGACTTTCCTTTATATAATAAGCTAGCATGGTTACCACACGTTGCCTGGGGGCATAGATAATACAATAGAATAGTTAAAAAGTGTATATAGCATCTTTCTTTTAAAACTTCTTTCTCTATCTCCTTCCTTATCTCTCCCCTATCATCCTCTCCCCTTTGTATCCTCCCCCCTCTTGCTTTTTATGGCAACTGGAAAAAAAAAAATCGTTGTCGAATTACATATCAAAAAAAAAAAAATCTGAAATCTAACAGACAAAAAAAAATGTGTGTGCACTGGGGAATCGTTTAATTGAAAAGGTGAATAATATAACAAATATGAAGACAGAATGCGAAATAATTGCTCAGGCAAGAAAATCAAGTTTCATTAGAGCCGAGATTGTTAAACCAGACTGAAAATCCTGAGCTTTTTAAGCCTTTCTCAACAATTTGGATGACAAATTAGCTGACAGCTAATTCTTTAGAAATTTAAAAGAAAAATTAAATTAAAAAAAAATAGTTTAAAAGTAGTTTTCAAACTGTTCGAACAATTGAATTCTTTGTTTTTGTTGTTATAACAATGTTTCAGCAGTTGCAGTCTATAAACTTCTTTAGCCACCCCATTTGCACCTTAAAATTACGTATTTAAAAATTCAACACATTTCCAATATTATTTTCGAATAATGTCCCATTTACTTACCTCCCCTATGGATAGAAAGTGAGCCCTCATTGGTTGCAGTAAAAAGATGCATACTTCTTTTCTGTAAAGCCATTATATATATATATATATACATGGCAAACGTAATTAAAAATGAAAAAAGGAAAACCAAAAATATTATTTATGTATTCATCAACATTCCGTCTTTATTTCAAGATCTCCTCAGGATGATTGGTATGAAGAAAATTACACACAAAATAAAAATATTTGAAACAGTGGTAATAGGAGCTACCAATATTTGTACTTTGTATGTTATTTTCTTCATACCAATCATCCTGAGAAAGTCTTGAAATAAAAACGAAACGTTGATGAATACATAAATATTTTTGTTTTTCCTTCTTTCATTTTCCATTATGTTGGAATATTAGTTCCATTTTTTTTTATATATATATATATATGTATAATTCTTGTTTTTGTTTGGTAGAAAGAAATTCAACAGAGTTCTCAATTATTTAATAATAAGACCATAATATTCCTTTTCAGCCATATTTGATCAATAACGATCCGAGTGTTTCTGCTAATATATATATATATACAAATAATTTATTTAAAAAACTATACATTACATATTTTAGAGTCGCACCGCAGTTTCCTCCAGATGGACTGGCTTTTTAAATTTGAAAAAATCGTCTATCGCCCATAAGAAATCATCAGCGTCCCGAAATGTAAACAACATGGGGCAATGGCGTTTGGATTCACCGTTAGTCGGTGCATTGCTGAAACGTTCCTTTTGAAGAAAGTACCGGTATCAGAGTTATATTTTTGTTGGGTGGTATTTATTAAGGGTTTTATTTAATTTATTTATAGTTTTGTCCTTTTTTCTATAGTCCATAAGAAATCTTCAGCATCTCGATATTAATATATGGGTCTTAATCGTAATTAAATTTTATTTTAAATAATTTAATTATTGATGATGGATGTTGCCTGTTTTACTGCTTCAAAAGTTTGTTTATTTTTAGGGGTAACTGTGTTGCGTAATTTATTGATTATTCATTTTTTATTTAATTTATTTTTTGTTTGTTTATTTATAGTTTTAAAAGGTATATTTATTGGGGGGGGTCTATATTTGAGTGAATTAATTGCTATGTAGTGGCTGGATGTTGAAGGAGGGTATATCTTTATCAGTGAACGGGTTTATCTAAGGGATATCTAATGTATTAACTATCATTGCAATATGCATTCATGTTAGATTTTTGTATTTAGTTAATTCTGTTGGCTTTATCCAATAATGTTTGAGTCTGTTATAGGGTCTGTGTGAGACGGAGGGGGGTTAAGTCTTAGTCATCTATAATTCCTTTAATTTAATGAGGTTTGGTAGTTATATTTCTAGGCCTTTAATTAGATAGATTCATGTATTTATCATGTTATATATTTTAAAATGTGATGGGGTATCTAATGATTTATGTTATATTTGTGATAGATGGGGTTATGCTCCCATGGGTACATCAAATGGGTCCCTGGGATTGGAATTTTTAACCCATGTTTTATTGTCAAAGAAAATAATTGAGTTTCTTGCATTTAGAATGGTGTCTATTTCTAGATAGTTGATTTTTACAAAGGTTTTGGCAAAAAATAACGCTTCCCTGTTGATGGAGGGGTAGAACTCTGATGTCGAACTGTGTGAATCGGCATTGTTTTTTTTTAACCATTCCTAATAAACATACTACACCTCATCAAAATTGAACATACATGTATATGGAGGGGGGCATCAGGTGTAGTTTTGGCAAATTTCAAAAAAGCATGAGGGTTTTACAGGATGCAGTGTCTCGGCAGCCAACAACTGATGCAATGAGTTTGTTCCATGCTTCAGCTATTCTGAGCATGAAAAAATGTTTACCAAAATCATGAAAGCTGTGCTATTTTCTGACTTTGAGGCATGTCCATATGTGTTAGACCCATGGAGATAAAAAATGGGTTGATATGCCATAAAAATATTTCATTCTGTTAAAGAAAAGCATTTTTGTCAAAAACAGAAATAATTTTAAAATGTGGAAAAAAATTGAAACTGGAAAACGATGCTTGATTTTTATCTTCTTTCTTAAGTATTAAAAATGGTTATTGATTATTTCAATAAAATAATCATTTGTTCATCACTTGAACAGGTGTACGGGGGAGGAGGGATAGAAGGATCATTTCTATTTCAACCCAAGGGCAAAACATAATTCCTGATCATATCAGCTCCAACATGTGTTAATTAAATTTATTCAATGGTCGTTTGATTGAAATCAGCTCAATATTTACGTTTGGAAATTTTAAACAGAATTTATTCCAATCCAGCACACAAAATATCCAAATTCTGAAAAGTGAATAATTACATTTGTAGCTTTCCACAAATCCAGTTATCATTTGATACTGCCTTTCAGAGTATTTCAAATAACCAATATGTCATGTGATATACTCATCCAATAAAACTGCTGATTCAAAATCTCATTTCTTTTATTATTAATGGATAAAAAACGTTTTTCTTTTTTAAGATTCTTGAAATACTTTTTTCTTCTTGTAATTATTCTGAATTTGGTAGGATACAAATTACCTTTTTTATTCAGCTAACTTATAGAAAAATATTAGTTTTTTTTTGCTGCTAAAAGCTTTTAAATAGTTTTCTTTTCAGATATATTTTTAAAAAAAAATTCAGAGTTAGTGGAAGATCAAAGATCACAGAGACTGAATGCAGCGAAACAAAAAAGAAATTCTGTAGGTTTAAATGTTTTTCTTTAAATCTTTAATCAAAAACCTTTAAGCATCAAAGGGTGCGAGTGTTTCCTAAAATAAACATTTTGAAATAAATACAATGAAAAGAAAATACTTTATTTATTAGAGACAAAAGTAAAACTATTTGGTAATGTAGGCTGGTTTTACGTGCTCAAAACATACATCTATAATACACTATGGCAATTTTATGTTTGCACGTATGTTAACATGCCACATCCATTTTTCAAACGATGGGATCGTCTGATAAATGCAAAAATAGTAATTTATAAAATTTCATCTGATGTTGCTGTTGTGTCGAACATCAAACTCAAACTAAAATATACATTTTTTGGCATTCAGGCTAAAATCAAAGTGTAGCATCTGTTCTGTCCAAATATGGTATAATAATATCATGGGGGTCTCCATTCGTTCCAGACGCCCAAAGAATGGAAATATGTCACAAACTCTGACAAGGGTTTTGGAGATAGACCCTTATAAATAGATATATTCTGAAACTACATTAACCAGAGTATTTAGATAAATATGTTTCAGGTTGAACAATGGTTGTACAATATTGTGAGGTCTGCATTAGAGTCGGATGTCCATAGAATGAAGTTATCTTTAAGCATGGCAGCAATATATAACAGATGAAGAATATAACTAGAATTTCTAAGGGTCTTACTAGTAGTCTTGTGCTTCACAAAATTAACAGGTTTCCTTACAACTACACCTTTTATAAAATGACAATTTATTTTTAGGGAAAATTTATCAATTTGGCAAACAGAAGATTAAGGAGAAGAAATTTAGCATTTATTGTATTCTAATATAAATAAAATTTTAAGTAAACATTTGAAAAATTTGAATTATTTATTCATAAAATTTAAAATATTAAAAAAAAAAAGAAGAAATGTATATTTTCTGCTTCGGAATTTTTTGAGGATTGATAATTTGTATTATTTGGTTTATTCGGACTACTGTTCTCATCTTGGATGTTATTCTTATGTAACCTCCGACCTGTTTCAGGTGCATCTTGTTGAACTCAGAAATTTTGAACGGAATCCTTTATTTAATCCATCAAGGTAGCTTGCTACCAGTCCATCAGCCATCACTGGGTAAACATCTCAAGTAATCGTAATTGTATTCTTAGTATTGTCCGCACTAAGCATTGAACCTTCAACCTCCAGAAGACTGTCTCTTAGAACTGATTATTACTTAGCATTTATATCTGTTACGCCACAGGTCCTTGCAAAGAAAATTCCGTAAATGTTGCAGAGTTCGACAAGACACAACCGAAGAACGTCAGTTTACATCGGCCGAAACGTTGTGGGAATAACATCCAAGATGAGAACAGTAGTCCGAATAAACCAAATAATACATATATATTTTACATCTATATAATAAAAATGAATGTATGTGTGTCTGGCTAGCTTCAATAATCATGTATGTAAATTTAATTTTTATGAGTAAAGTAGGAGAGGCTTAATCTTAATAATATCTTATAATAAAAAGAAAACAAAGAATTTCTTTCACTTTTAATATAGACACAAAAATATTCCCTTATTAAAACAGAATGAAGGGGAGAGAGAGAGAGAGAAGAGTAGTTTTGTCTTCTTTTTTTCTTATTGATTAGTTTTGTTTTAATGATTTTAAGTAATAAATTGGAATTTAATTGCGAAGTGACAGTAGTTAATAAAAGCCAAGCGGGTCATTTTATTAAATTGGTTTCTAAGAAGATCTTTTTTTCAACTAACATTCAGCAGATAAGTAACGTTAGAATTGAACATTTAATCAAATCCTTCTAATCTTAATAACAGAGTTAGAGAAAAACAAATTCCTTCTGTTGAATGGAATATATATTATAGAAGTTTTCACTTTGGTTTGAATTAGTTTCTTTTATTGACTAGAATCACAAAACCTAGCACCTTGGCCTTTTTGATAGGAGTAAAGTGTAATATCTGTTCTGATACTATACTTCATATTTTCTATCCTCGGTCCGTGAAGGAGAAATTCTTCTAGACCTACGCAATTTAAAATTATGTCTTAATCCAGAGTGCCCATTTTTGGGGGAGCTGGATTTTCCCCAACATTAAAAACAGACCGTATCTAACTCTGCCCTCGTTGGGAAGCAAGTAAATAGGAATAGCGACATCATTATATTTTTATAATGTCTGTGAGCGAATGTATTAGAAATTGACTTCAAACTAACTTTTCTCTGGCCAGGACAATTCATCCCACTTTCTCTCAAGTCCATCCTTATCATTTCCTTCCATGTTTTCCTTGGCCTTCCCTCTGTAAACTGACTCTGCTACCTCAATTGTTCTACATCTTCTAACCCAAGATCGATCACCATTTTTTCAACATGGACATACCATCGAAGTAAGTCTTCTGTTTAGCACACATCTCCCTATAATGTCCAGATTTAATCTTCCTCTGAGATCGTCAGATCTAAATCTGTCTCTAAGACTAACATTACATCCATCGTATCATTCTTATAGCATTTCTCTCTATATTGGCCAGGTTTCACTTTGATCCATCATCACATAGAATGTTTGAAAAAAAAAAAAAAATAAATAAAATAAAATAAAATAAATTTAAAAAAAAAAAAAAAGGAGAAAAAGTTTCTTACCTTTGCTAAAATCACCATCTTTTAAGTTTTTATTTTATCCAAATTTACTGAATAAATCTGAAACATTGAAAAGAAAATTATTAAATAGATTTAATAAATGAATGAAACTGGAGAAAAATGGAATCCAAATTAATAAAAAAATTTGTAAACAATTTAATCAAATTATTAACTAAATAATAATAACATGAAAAGCAACGTTTTGAATGTGTTCATCATCATATTTGGTTTAACATCATTTTACATGCTGCCATGTGTTCGACAGAGGACAATTTTAGGTATATATCTAAATGAATAAAGGCAATTTCTTTTTTCATTTATCACTCCGATATTACCATCAAAATGGGTTACTCTTATTTAAATCAATAATACAACATATTTTAAAATACTGTATATTAATATATATATATATATATATATATATATATATATATTATGTAGTACAGATGAATAATCTAAAGAGAGTCAGTTGAATGCCTAATTTGTATAACTATTTCTTGAACAGTACATAATAAATTTATGTTTAGTGTTATTTATTAGTAATTTTATTGTCATATTTCGTCTATACACATGCAATAGTTTCGTCGATATTAACAGCAATTAATTTAAGTGATTTAATAAAAATATGGATAATTTACTGAAAACGTTTCTTTAAGTAAACTAACATCGTTCGTTAAAATTCTTAACAAGCATAAGCAAGAAGAGAAAAAGGAAGTAGATGGCTGGCTGACTAGGTTGCTAACTCTCCGTTTTTTATTGGTTTTAAATTAAATGATTGTTTAGACAAAACGTTTCGTATTTGTGTTTAAATGTTTCTATCCGGCTTGATTTTCAACAACTAAATTCCAAGTTAAAAAAAGAGCCCCCTCCCCTCCACACACACCATCACTCAGGCGAATTGATTTCTTCTGATTTCATTACGGTCTTATTAAAAAGATAAATAAATTTGTATGAAAATTACCAAGATGTTAATGTTTATCTATTTATACAAATAAATGTGAAAGTTTTAGTCTCATGTTTGCAAGAAACTTATTAATAAATATTATTTAAAATTTTGGTTTCAAGTATTTTAAATAGGGAACTTTGCGAAGCGATAGCGAGCTGGAAAAGCCAGATAGTATTATACAAAATGTAAGATAAAGAGTTTGTATAGTGGTGTCCAAGTTTACAGCTGTTTCAAGACATGTTAACTTTCAGTTATATAAAATAACAAAATATCACAAAATTGTTTCAAAATTGAATCTGCTGTAAAATATACAAACTCTTTATTTTGGAATACGATTTAAAGATAATCTAAATCTTAAAAAAACACATTAAGCTCTATTTTGCCATAAACGATTGAGCTTTAAAGGGTTTTTGCAAGCTGGTAAATATATTTAGATAATCTTAGAAGGGTTTTCCTAATTGATTTTAAATATCATATGTGTATGTGTAAATATGTTGTCTATGTATGTAAATATTTGACATTCAGCAAAGTGTAGTATCTGTTCTGATACTATACTTCATCTTTTCTATCCTTGATTAGTGGAGAAATCCTTGTAAATCAGGACAATTTTTATTTTTGTCCCAATTCAGAGTGCCTCCTTTTTAAGGATCTGGATTTTCCACAACAGTAAAAACTGACATTGTGTCTAACTCTTCCCTCGTGGAGATGCAAGTAAATCTAAGAAATCTTATAAAAAAAACAAAAACAAGTACAGACACAATCGGTGTCGCCCTGCTGAGAATGAATATATATATAAATTAATTAAATAAGTTCAAATATATTGATAACATGAACTTAAACCAATATTTTTTTCAAAAGTGCTCAATACAAATTAGAGCTATTATAAATAAAATTAAACAAGCATTAGAAACAGTCTACGTGGATCAACCAGGTTTCAACGCTTGCACGTTTCATTTAGAGTCGTGAATGAGATGTGTAAGCGTCGCAACATTGGTTGATCTGCATAGACTATTTCTAATGTTTATTTCATTTTTTTATATATATATATATATAGGCAGCATTTTCTCTTTAAGACAAATATCGTTGAATATAACAGACACCATCCTCTATGACTATGCAATCCCTACAGCTACATATCTAGAAAACGGAGCTGACATCGTAATATGGGACAAAAGGGAGAAAGTAGCAACCATAGTTGAAGTCAGTGTCCATAATGATGCAGGATTAAACAGAGCTGAAAGGGAAAAGATTATGAAATACCAAGGTCTTATGTACGACATGAAAAGAAACTGGAATCTTAGGAAAATCTCCATCATACCAGTAATTAGAGGAGCAACAGGACTAATGAAAAATAATTTAAAAAGCTATCTGGCGAGTATACCCGGTGAACCGAGTGCAAGAGAAATACAGACAATTGCACTTAAAGGGACGGTTAGAATCTTAAAAAGATCTCTAGGCTGGAGTGTCTGAAATAGCCGGTGAATGTCTGGCATCCGGTAGGATGCCCCATCTCCAGCAAAAACGGAAAAACAAAAAAAAACAACAACTTATGTCTGGATATATTTGTGAAGATCCTTTCCATTAGCCGAATCAGGGTTTTTCTTTCGGTGAGAAATTGGTCGATGAATCGTTGATGTCCCAAGTATTTTCGAGCCCATCTGGGTCCATCTTCGGGGGAATCATATATATATATATATATATATATATATATATATATATATGTATATAGATAGAAAGATAGATAGGTAAGTGTTTATGAATTTTAAAAGGCATTTAGCTTAAATCAAGTTTCACAAGTGAAAATTCCTGTAGTCATGTTAACGCATGTTTAAAATATCTTTTATTCAAGACCGGCATTTCAAGTATTTATCTCCCTTTGTTTCATTTTACTTCAGTCGAAGTTCTCAGAAATCAAAGGGGCACTTCACCTATATATGAAATACATAAATATTCGAATATTCCATCAAAGTTCTCCTTTACCTGTCAAACGTTGAGTTAGTAAAGAAGTTAAGAACATTAATTTTCCTCTCCCCAAATGACCAATTATGTTATGATCTATCTTTCTTTTGGCCTCACCGAATTCCAAGACACGAATTCATCTAGTTTGGTGGAGTATCCAACTAAGTGCTGTTACTTGAGGTAACATTACTTGGAGAAGATACACCATTCCTTGTATGAGTTAGTGTATAGCCTTGTCAGGGGAACTTATTTGGGCTTCAAATACTATGTTATTTTGAATATTTGGTCAAGGTTTACTTGTAGGGGGAAGTATCCTTATGTCCGGTTGTCCTGACAAACCCTTGTACAGAGAAACCGAAGACACTTGAGGATGGTGTCTAGTAGGTAAATCAAACTCTCTATATATGTGTGTGTGTTTTTATAAATTTTGATAGAAGACCTTTATCATATAAGATGATGCTACTTTTTTATTTGAAATATATTATTTCCTTAAATAAAAACGTTTTCTTGTTATTTGCGAAGCATAACAGACTCACCAATGGATAAAGATGTTAGGGGGGGAGGGGGACCTAAAAATGCTGAATATTCTAATCAGGTGACACGAGTTCAGTTCTGACTGTACTGTAAGACTGATGCCCCATAAAGAGTAAAAAGGTTAACAGCAGATCATTTTGAAAACTGAGAAGACCTTTTGCTCAGCATAATCTTTGAAACGATCAATATTGAAATCAATTTGTTGCATCAAAGAATGATACTTCTTCTCTACTCACATTCTGTTTTAGTACCTTTACAGGTAATTAAATAAAAAATAAAAAATAATGTAATGGGCCCAAACGAGAAGATAAATTCGATTAACTCGGGTAAAGAGAAAATAATCAAAAATTGCGATGAAGTGAACAAAATTCAAGAGAAAAATCGATCAAATTGATTCTTTGCGAGATCATAGGAAAGACTCTCTACATTTTGCCAAAAGACATGTTAGAAGTTACCTGTTCTGCTCTAAGAAAAATCAAAAGAAATAAGAAAAACAAAATAATCTTCAGATTTTCAAAGAATTTTGAACAAAACTGAACAAAAACTTCATTCAAAGTCTTACATTTCACACATAGTGAGTTTATACTCTCTTATATTAGGAACCATGTTCCTTCAAGACTAGCAGACCTCTCCCTCTCTCTATACTAGCTAATTACTTTTAGGCGGATAAACACACCATTTTGTCCGTAAGTGAGAAAAGAGAAGAGGTAAAATTAAAAATAGAATCTCCCAAGTTAAAAAACAAATAAAACCAATGAAAAAAATTTGTATAAATCACATTGGTTTTATTTCTTACAATTTCTGAAAACGCTAAATGAAAATACCCCCGGCCAAGCACACTAGCAACAAAATCACACCCCTTCACTGTAGAGGTCCCTAGATTCCGGAAGATTATCTACTCTGATAGCTTCTTTCCTCCGACAACTTGCATTTGGAATTCCCTTCCTGGTTACTGTTACCCGATCTGTACTAATATGCATTAATTTAAGTGCAATGTGAACAAACATCTTGCTGCTCAACTCCCCACTCACGTTGCCCTCTATAAATCTGTTTTTTAACACAGTGGACCCTTACACATCAGTAGCAATATGCCTTGTGTGGGGGTGAATTTAAGTAAAATGGAAAAACAAAAAGTCTATGAATATTCAAAGCCAATGAGGACAAAGAATGAAATAAAACAAAAATTTTAAAATAAACTTTAAATACATTTTGTTCTTAACATTATATGCTTTTAGCATTTTAATATATTTTTTTCATAATGCAGCACATTGTTCATTGCTGCACTGCCTGTACAGAGATTGAACTCATATCCTTCTAATTATTTCTGTTATTTATACACTCCCTCTACATATTCTCTCCACCGTTTTGCATTGTCCTATGTGCCCTTTATTGTCACCTGTTACATCATGCTCGGTAGTGATCAGACAAGTGAACATATGTATAAACATGAAATTAAAATATTTTTTATCAAAATGGAATAAATAGTCCTGTTGCAACGTCTTTGCTTTTGTTGTTATCTGCAACCGTTTGATACATAAATTTGGGCCATTTGTAGCTGACACCACTTTGCACAGACCAGTGTTGTTGTAAAATACCACACAGCAAGAATTCACAGTTTAATTCTTTATAAAACCCTGGCCACGGAAGACATCCTTGTGAACCGTGGTACCAAATAGCCATAAGTATGAGCCTAAACTCCCCCCTCCTCAGGCTGGGGATTCACAACATTTGAGATGTTCGTTCTCGTTGAATTCTAGTTTGGGTAAATGTTACATCTGATAGTAAATGTTATCGGTTTAATAACAACTCAAAAATGATCGAAGGACGAAGTGTAACCTTTAACAGATTTATTTAACAACTTATAGATAAATGGTAATTTAGGAGCCGCTTGTCGACTAAAAGAGTACAATTTTAAATAAATACATTTCAAAAAGTGACATTCGTTTTACTGATTTCAAGAATATTTAACTGCCAATTTTTTTTTACAGTAAGAAGACAGAATATTTATTGTTTTAAAAAGAATTAAATTACTACAATTTTAAATAAATATAGAAGAGACATATTCGTTTTATTTAAAGAATATTTAGCTGACAATGAGTCATTTTTACGTTAGAAGAAAGAGTAATACTAATGACCTTGACAGGCATTTATTTCAAAAGGAATATTATTATTATTAACAGTAAATTATACAGATTGATATAGAAAGCAGTGTGGAATTTACATGGGGTCCCACTAGTAAATTAATATTATGAATATTCAACATTGCTCATGGCTATTATTTCAGTCCAACCACTACAAAGCGACAAGATGGTGACTAAGACTTGGTTAATATGTGGAGTCCAGAATTAAGCCACTAAAGTTGATCATGAGGAGAATGTCCAACACTTAATGAATAAAAGATGATGCTATTCAATGGAGCCAAGTAATTCACTTTTACATGAACTGTCAACATTTTGTCAGCATTCACCCTTTGTATAAGAAAGTGAGTAAAAGCACAGAATAGTTAACACTCAGGTTTACGCAAACAAAAGAAAACACAATTTATATAAAACGCATTAGAATTAAATTCTCTACCAAACCTGCTTACTTTTAACGTGTGGTAACGATTTTTACGATTTTTTTTCATTGAAAAAATATTACAAATTGTTTCCACACGGTTTGGTAGAAAATTTTATTCTAATGCATTTTATAGAAATGATGTACTTTTTTATTTTTTATTAAGAGTACTTAAGTGTTAACTATTCTGTACTTTTACCAGAAAGTCACTTGTCTTGAAAAAGGAAACAATCAGTTTAAGAGACTTTCAGGATTATTTGGGCTTTTCTTAGTCAAACTTGATTCGAGAAAGCAAAACAAGACAATTTGGAAATTTCAAATTTTAATAAAAGATTTGATTTGAAATAAACAAAAATATTAATTCAAAAATAAACATTAAATCAATAACCCTGATCGGATTAAACAGTGAATGAATCATCTCTGAATCTAAAGTGTGAACCAAAGTTTAGAAAGTCCCTATTTACTTGCCTTCCCACAAGGTCGATTTTTAATGTGGGGAAAATCTAACTCCCTCCAAAAAGGGTCACACTAAATTGGGACAAAACTAAAAATTGTCTCAGTCTAGAAGAATTTCTTTTTCACTAATCGAAGACAGAAAAAATGAAATGTATCACAACAAATACTACACTTTGCTCTTAGCTAAAAGGCCAAGGAGAATTTTTAAGACTCTCGACAGCCTATTGGACGAAATTCAATTGGATAACGAAGTGAAGGTCCTGCGTACATCATTTAAGAGACTGTAAGACACCTGCTAGTACACGACCTAGAGAGCATGACATTTAAAAAAAATTTTTAATGAAAATCGCTCCAGACAAGGCATGAAGCCACTTGATGTAAGGAGCTAAAAATAAAATACTTAAACGTCAAAAACTAGCCAACAATAAGTGTTAGATGGATAGATTCTGACCCAGAAAACAGAAATTCTTTACTCTTTGTCAGAAACAGCGCTCATGGAATGTGAGGACTAAAAGACAAAATAAGAGAAGTGAGAGTTATGAGGCAGCCGAAAGCAAACCCAAGGTCAACTTTCTACTCTTCTTATTCATGTGAACAAGACAATTATTTGAGCACCTCTAAGTTATTACACCCAGGTGATAAAATATGCATGAGTCTTGTCAGTTTAACGTATACAGGCGAAAAACGCCATGAATATCTCTAAACAGTCCAAAAGTTACATTTCATTCATCAGTGCATAGAAAGTACAAGTATGGTTTCTGCTGATTGTAGCCAAACCGTGCCCCCCCCCCCCCCCGTCGAAGATTCTTTCAGCACATCACAGTCTAATAAGACAATAAATGAGAATGAACAATTGATCAACAGTTACCACGATGCACAAAATAAATAGTATACATACACACTTAAAAACAGACACTGGCATTATACAATTAAATATGGATGTCAGAATAATCCATAGTTCATTTATCCCTCCTCATCTCACTTTGCGTATATTGCTTTTTTTGCTATTCAAGACATTTTCCTCCTCATTGATTTTGTTGCAAACAATTTTGATCAGCTCCGCCAGGCCGGCCTGTCAACGTATTACATTGCCTGATGAACAAAGTGCATCCCAAGGAAAGAGATATTTGCTATTGATTTGCCTGGCAAAGAGTTACTGAAGATGCATACAATAAGAATAGAAATTGGTATAGAAATATGAGCCCCGTCCAGAAATGTGTCGATATTCAAATATGACAACCCCTCACATAAATGTGTTGATATGCAAAATAACACGCCCTTCCACATAAGTGTGTTTTACATGCAAATATGACAAAAATGTGTTGATATGCAAACACGACCCCCTGCCCTCCGAAATGTACCGACATGAAAATATGACCCCGCACAAAAATGTTGATATGCCAATATGACCTCATCGAAGTGCTGATATGCTCTACTTGTTTATCTTTATGTGATAAAATGTAAAAATAATGGAATCTTTCAAGCTAAACAATTCTACCCTTTATTTTTGGCTCCATCTTAAATGACCGTACCACATTTCTGCATCCAAGTTATTTAAATCTGATTCTATCTTTGATTTTTGCCTTATATTCTTTTCTTAGAATTTACATTTGTAATATTTGCAGTATTAGTGCCAGTCTTCAGAGAAACAAACCTTTTTTGAAAGACAACTAAAAACAAAACGCATTTATTGATTGGAGATTTGCAGGCACTTCTTTTCGAATTCTGTTGGCTCTGGTGCCATTTGCGTGAAATGATTTTTCCATTCCTGGACAAGTTTTGGATATACTTGCCGCCACCACAACCACAATTATTCACAAGTTGTTTCATTATTTTTATACAGCCACAATGTTTGAATAAAAGAATTAGAGGCAGAAGATGGAAAAAAAGAGGAATACTTGATTATTCTTGCCAAATGTCAGACATGGTTATTACTTGTGTTCGTTTCTTAGTTTATGCGTTAAAATAGTGACACAATAACTACTCAACCAATTTCCTCAAAATCTTCTAGAAAGTTGGTGTTTTTTTATTTCATTTTTATCTCCTTGATGCAATGTCTTTATCTAAAAACTGAATAACCAGTTTGGGGCCAAATAACATTGAATTTTAAATATATATATATATATATATATATATATATATATATATATATATATGAAGAAGAATGGAAAGGAATTAGAGAAGCAAAAGCCAAATCAAAATTCAATTCTTCTTCATATCTACCTGCTCTATCCTGGATATTGAGCTGTATACTCTTCACAATAGGTTTTACCTCTCCTAAAAGTTCGCTTTTAGTACACCACTTTTTATATATATATATATATATATATATATATATATAAGAACGTATATTTGTCCATATAATCTGTGTATATTTGTGAGAGCGAGAGAGAGTGTGCTAGACAGCGTTTGTGTGCGAGAGACAGTGTGTGTGTGAGAGTTAAAGAAATTATTACGAAGAGGCAAGATTCCTAATAGCTTTTTGAATTAGACTTCAAAACATTATCTTCACATGGTGGAACATATTAGCTTATAATAGCAGGAAAGGAACAGTACAAGATCAAAATTATGACATTCCACTCTAAAAAAAAAAAAATTGTTAGAAACTCAGATCTTTGCCTCTTAGATATTTCCCATTTCACAAAAATGTTTTAAGATTCAGGAAATATTCATAAAGGAATTCCTTACCGATTTGTTCTGTCTTTTCATTTCTCTATTCGATACAAATATCCAAAATGTTCCTGGCATCAAATTTCTAGTATTTCTTCCAAAACAGCCACTTAATAGAATAATGGGGTATTCTAATCTTATTCTTTTGTCTTTGGGTAGCTTGAAAACATAGTAACGTTTCCGTTAAATTTATAAATGTGAGATTTTGGAATTGGATGCTAAGCTTCGATTATAATACTTGTGTTTGGCATGAAGAGACACGATTTCATTATTTACCCTTAAAAAGGAAAAAAAAAGGGAAATAAAAGAAAATCTTTGTGAATACGTAGACAAGTTTGATAATTTAAATAATAAAGATGACAATGCATATATACTACAGTGATTAAAGGTAAAAAGTGAGCAAGAGAGATAATGGAAATGTGTGTGAATGAGCGAGAACAGACGAGGGAAGGAGCGAGAACAGACGAGGGAAAGAGCGCATGTGAAAAGGAGAGAGCGCATGTGAAAAGGAGAGAGTATGCGAGATCATTGATATTTCAAATGTCTTTTGATCAAGTAGTGGTGGATTAAAATTTAAAACAAAAAAAAAAATACCTTACGTTTTTTTTCTTTCAATTAAGTTGTCGGCCATATTGTTTGACTCTTGAATCTTGTTGGCAAATTAATGTTTTTGAACAAGAGACAAAGCAAACATTTTTGTTTATCTTCTCGTTTTCTTCTTTCCTTTTTAATTAAGCTGAATGATTTCTCTTAATAATCACAAATGCTATTAAGACTGTTTTGTCAATCCATGAAACAATTTCCATGGCACAAAAACAGGAGGAAACAAACAGAATTAAACAGTTAATAGTGTTTTGTTTCTTTTATTAAAAAAACAAAACATTAAATATATCAAATTGAAATCAGACCTATATTTACAAATAGTCAAAATAACTTGTTTTCCATCTCACCTGAACATGAGTTTAGTCTAATAATAATATCCTCACAGGCTTTTATTAAAAATAAATTAGCTTACTATAATTACAGGTGACCCAAATTAGTTATAATATTTTTCCAAATTTCTCTTGAAAAGCAGTTTAATAATATTACACCAGCAGTGACAATGGGAGTATATGCATAGCATTTTAAACATAGATATAAATAAGTGACAATCAGTCAGGCTCTGTAAATGCGTTTGTTAGAAAAACAAAAGCAGAAAATTTATTGAATAAGGAGAAAAAACCATCAGAAAAAGAAACTAAGAAACAAAACACATGAAAATGAATCAAAGAAAGATACGAGAATAGGACATTGTCACAATGGGTTTAGTATTATTAAACTGGGATAGTGTTCAGAAGTGATACAAAAATATATACAAGGTTGTAGGTTAGTAGGGTATTTCATAAATAATAATAATAGGCTGATTTTCATAAATAAATAGTCGGCTCAGAAGGATGTTCAGCTTATAATATTACTAGAAGAATATCAGTCCCAAGACAGGAAAAATTACTTCTCTGAACAGAAGTTTTGCACCACTTATGTCCCTTTACAAAGATTAAAGTCAAGATATAATGATATTATGTGTAGAATTTTTATTAAATAATTTTGTTTCTAGAAAATGTCTAAAATTAAAGGGTCTGAAGAAATTGAAATTCGTGGAATCTTGCTTAATTGGTGTCTAATGATTATGGATTAAACTCAATGCAAATTTGAAATATTTTAATTTTCCAATGGAAGGTTGTGCCCATACGTCAACACTTTAAAATACTTCAAAGAAACTGAAATCTAGGGGAATATTTATGAATTGATGTCTAATACCTATTCTTAAAATTTGACAAAAAAAGTCGGAGGCACCTGCATTTTGACAAAAAAAGTCGGAGGCACCTGGATTTTGACAAAAAAAGTCGGAGGCACCTGGATTTTGACAAAAAAAGTCGGAGGCACCTGCATTTTGACAAAAAAAGTCGGAGGCACCTGCATTTTGACAAAAAAAGTCGGAGGCACCTGCATTTTGACAAAAAAAGTCGGAGTCACCTGCATTTTGACAAAAAAAGTCGGAGGCACCTGCATTTTGACAAAAAAAGTCGGAGGCACCTGCATTTTGACAAAAAAAGTCGGAGGCACCTGCATTTTGACAAAAAAAGTCGGAGGCACCTGCATTTTGACAAAAAAAGTCGGAGGCACCTGCATTTTGACAAAAAAAGTCGGAGGCACCTGCATTTTGACAAAAAAAGTCGGAGGCACCTGCATTTTGACAAAAAAAGTCGGAGGCACCTGCATTTTGACAAAAAAAGTCGGAGTCACCTGCATTTTGACAAAAAAAGTCGGAGGCACCTGCATTTTGACAAAAAAAGTCGGAGGCACCTGCATTTTGACAAAAAAAGTCGGAGGCACCTGCATTTTGACAAAAAAAGTCGGAGGCACCTGCATTTTGACAAAAAAAGTCGGAGGCACCTGCATTTTGACAAAAAAAGTCGGAGGCACCTGCATTTTGACAAAAAAAGTCGGAGGCACCTGCATTTTGACAAAAAAAGTCGGAGGCACCTGCATTTTGACAAAAAAAGTCGGCGGCACCTGAATTTTGACAAAAATGTCGGAGGCACCTGCATTTTGACAAAAAAAGTCGGAGGCACCTGCATTTTGACAAAAAAAGTCGGAGGCACCTGCATTTTGACAAAAAAAGTCGGAGGCACCTGCATTTTGACAAAAAAAGTCGGAGGCACCTGCATTTTGACAAAAAAAGTCGGAGGCACCTGCATTTTGACAAAAAAAGTCGGAGGCACCTGCATTTTGACAAAAAAAGTCGGAGGCACCTGCATTTTGACAAAAAAAGTCGGAGGCACCTGCATTTTGACAAAAAAAGTCGGAGGCACCTGCATTTTGACAAAAAAAGTCGGAGGCACCTGCATTTTGACAAAAAAAGTCGGAGGCACCTGCATTTTGACAAAAAAAGTCGGAGGCACCTGCATTTTGACAAAAAAAGTCGGAGGCACCTGAATTTTGACAAAAAAGTCGGAGGTACCTGAATTTTGACAAAAATGTCGGAGGTATCTGAATTTCCACCAAGAGCTTCCACCTCCTTTTTACCCCCTTTGTATAAAACTAAATTAAACTAGATATAGCTCCCATTTGGAACCCTTACGAATAGCAACTGTGTTCTAAACTTCATAATGATCCGTTAATAAGTTTCGGAGTGAATCCTGTACATACAGATATATAAACATACCTTATATATATATATCGATTTTAATCTACTTCCATGGCCTTTTTATTTTAAACAATAAAACATGTTTAGGTCGGTCATTTATTTAGTTTTAATGTCGGTTTGATCTTCATTCTCATGTTTAAACTAGATTCTTCGACTACTTGTCTTGATTTCTACCACAAAATCCAAATTATTTTAGAGGATCATTCAAAAGTAATTTGTATTATTTGAATTATTCGAACGATGTGACCTCCGACCTTCTTCAGGTGCATCTTGTAAATCTCGGGAATCTGTACAGAATTTTGAACAGAACCATTTATTTAATCCACGGAAGTAGCTTGCTTTCGTTCTGTCAGTCATGACCGGGTAAAAGTCTTAAGTAATCTGCAAGAACCTGTGGCGTAACGGATATAAGTGCTAAGTAATAATCAGTTCTAAGTGACAGTTTTCTAGAGGTTGAAAGTTCAATTCTCAGTGTGGGCGATATTAAGAATACAATTATGAATTACTTAAGATTTCTACCCAGTAATGGCTGATGGAACGAGAGCAAGCTACCCCCATACAGATTCCCGAGTTTGACAAAAAGTTCAACAAGATGCATCTCAAGAAGGTCGGAGGTTACACCGACCGAAACGCTGTGAGAATAACATCCGAGAACAGTAGTCCAAATAAAGCAAATTATCAATCCTCATCTCAAAATTCTGAAACATTCAAAAGCTAAGCATTCGAAATATAAGGACACCCTTCTTTCATACCACTAGTGCATGATGGAGACCAAACCAAATTTAAGCTAGCCTATCTTATAAAATAAAATAAAGAAATATTAAATTCTTCTTCACTCAAAACTGAAACTTAAAAATCTTCTAAGCTGTTTATAATCCCAAACAAACAATTTTGTTTAACTGACACAATCCTGTACTTAAAATTGCAAAGAGTTTTAAATGGAGACTTACAGAAATAATTTTGAAATTTAAGCGATCAAATCTGAAAGAGATTTTTTTTTTTTATTAGCTGTCAACAAATAATTTATTATTATTAAACGTTTTCTCCGCTAGTTGCAGAATAAGCACTAACATGGCTGAGTATCCTCCAAGCTTTACGATCTTGAGCCAAGATGTGCACTTGTTTCATGTTCGTCCATTCGTAGACGTTGTCTATCCATTTTTTCTTTTGTTTTTGTAATTCGGCGATACTGATGTGATCAATAAAAATACAACATTACCCAGATATTCGACTCAACTTTTGATATCTTGTATTCTTTGGAAGAACATTCTTTTTCTATTCTTATCTCATGCTTTTTCTTAATAGCTTGTTTGGTATTGTTTGACATCCAGTCAGAAGATAAAGGCCTAGCTGCAGGAACAACTTAATTTGCAAAACTGTTGATGCTTTTTGAGATTAGGTTGTATAATAATTTAATAATTACATTTTAAAAATAACTAATATAACTTCTTCAGGAATCTTCAGGCTAAATAATATTAAATATGAGATTGATAATTTGGGGTAGCAGACGGTGGGTATGCAAGTCTAGCATTCCTGATTCAACAAAATTTAGGGATTACTGTCATTTCTCTATTTAAATTGCTGCCTTCGAGGCTAAACAAACAATATTTATACAAGGAGAATCTGGTCTGAACACAACAGAGTCATTTTATTATCTTAAGCTTTCACTGGTTGAAAGGGTAAGGGATGCTAACTCAAAGAAAGTATCTTATCTTTCATTTATTTATGACTCATGCCTCTAGGATTAAATTGCATATACCTCCACCCCACCCCGGAATATTCATCCCATTCTGCACAGAAGGAGCAGTTTAAATATTTACTGCTTGACCTCCTGCAAGATGGATTATCTGAAGTGACCATCAATTTCCCAACAAAAATGTGGCAGTGACAGGTGACTCTGCCCCAAATGAAAAATAAGATTAGGGTCATTTTTAAGCACCTTATTTCCCGTTAGTCACTCAACAGCTATAGAAGGTTGGTATGTTTGGAATTGAGAGTCAAGTTTTCACAAGCGGTTTATATGAATACTGGTATTATCAGAACAGCTAGATGTGTGTCCATCCGTCTGTCCATCCGTCTATGTGTTGAGAATAAAAAATAGGAATAGAAAAAAAAAAGATATTGGAAACAAAAAGAGAAGGAAACATGTTGAATATATTAATACGATTAGCGTAATTACTGTGAAATTAAAACACTTAATAAATTATGACAAAAATAGAACTTGTGACAAGTTCTGCCCAAGTTCTCACATGGCAGCTTCTATTTTTCTTTTCTATCTAAATTATTAAGGCTACAAACCGATCCAATGATTGGATGCAGTAATAATTTGAATTAAGGTTTCGTTTGTCTTTTTTTATGGTATAGAAATCGCCTTTTGCATCATTTAATGCTGAAACTTATTGTTGATAACTGTATATGATTGGTTGAAGACGAGCATCTCAAAGAAGATTGGTGATCAAGATCTTGCTCATTCTCTCTCTTCCGGTTTAGAGTATGTGATGCAATGGGGGGGGGGGGGAAGTGGCTTGTTACTTTTAACACCAAGCTTCCCTCCTTTCACTACCAACGCTCAGATACTTGTTTTGCCCCAGTCAAAATGAATAGTTTGTTCCTTGAGGAAGCTCCTTGTTTTGATAAGTTCCTAAGATTTACTTTCACTCTAGATCTAAAAATGTGTTGCTAAGATTGATGAAAATTGGTTAGATCATTCTACTGCTCCAGTAAGTACACAACTCTAAATGCAATCCTCTACCTATATAAGCTTGAGTATTGTTGTCACATCTGAGATGGTGCCATGCAAAAAAACTTTCTTGCCTTGACAGAAAAAATACTACACTTTTATCTTAGTTATAATTGAATAGTCTGAAGTGTTGGGTTTTGAAGGTTTAATATTTAATTAAATATGGTATCCTTCTCTTCTTCTTGCTTCCCTGATGGTGCATCATTAATTAAGATTCTGCTCATCTTTCTGCTTTGGTTTAAGAAAGTGTAATGACCATATCTAGATAAAAAAAAAAAAAAAGGTCCAGATATTGGATTTCCAGATTGAATCTGTGAATGTTGAAATAAAGTGAACCACGGAAACAATTTAAATCTTTATGTACTTCCCATGCAATCTTTTAGTTTTTTACTGAATTATTCATTTTCTTAATGCTCTGTTGCATGTACAGCCTAAACTGGCATGCTTGACAAAGAACATTTTTTCTTCTGTCACAAAGAAAAAAAAAACTAATATTAATGAAAGCAACAAAACAGAAATTTACTAAGACTTCTTTCCTTCAGTACTTCACCGAGTTTTATAATTACTTTTTTATGTATTTAAATAAAAATTATTTTCTATTCAATTTCGGTGCAGAACAGCTAAATTAAGAATGATGTTAATTAGTTTGCGTTCAGCAAATACAAAAGCAGGTGCAGCGCGGAGAAATGTGATGATTTATCCAAGAGGAAAAAAAGAAAAAAAAAAAAGAGAAAGAAGCCGTTTACTTTTGTTTGAAAGAAGGTCTCACTTTACTGCCTTAGTGATGAAGTCTACTTAGAATTACAATTTAAAAAAAATGTTATTTTGGATTTTGTTTGACAAATCATTAATCAAAAGTTTCTAATTCCAGGAAATCGATTGACTGGAGGGATTTTCTCATTTCTTATTTATTTATATATTCTTATATTTGGCATAATGGTTAGAGTGTTTGCTAATAGGCCGAGAGACCGGGGTTCAATCCTCGGTCGAGTCATACCATTGATGCTCCCCCTCACCCTGCTAACCACTCGGCATTATAAGGTGAGGATCAAGGGTAAGCGGAGTAATCCGGTGTAGTAGCCAATTAAAAGAGAGCCTTCAGGTCGCCCTCGACTATGGTCGACTACATTACTTTTTTTATATTTAAAATATTATTTCTTCGTTTTTACTTAAACAAAATTTTCGAATAAACTTTTCAGACATCTTTAAAATTCTGGTTTGTTCATCAATTTTAAAGTTTGCAACAGATCAACAATTTTTATTAAAAAATTGAAATTCTTTTTAAAATGACTTTTTTTTTTTTTTTTTTTTTTTTTTTTACACAGCATAAAAGTTTCGATTTTATAAAATGAAGTCGTACAACATTTATCCATTTTGTCAGGAGTTAGATTCTTTTATCTTAAATACTTTATTGAATTTTTAAAAGTTTTTTTCTTGCATCACAAAATAATCTGTTTCTATACTAATAAGCAGGAAACCCTAGTGTTGCTTTGGATTGAATGAGAAACCCTCTGACTTTTTACACCCAGTATTTTTTATCTTTTTACATTTAATATATGCAATTTTTGGAGTGGAGCCAAATGTGTATTCAGCATTGATTGAGTGGAGGGTGTGTGTAAGTAAAGTGGCATTAATTAAAATAAGTTTTGGTAAATTTATAGTCTTTAACCCTCCTAGAGGTACCACTCGATATTTCTTGAGAATTAATGAATATTCCTGTGCACTCTTGCTATAAGACCTTATCCCCTTATTAAAATTGCTGTCCTTATTTTTTTAATTTCTATAATTTTCAAGTTATACATAAAATTAAATAAAACCTTGCATTTCTTTTTATAGAAAAACAAGACTGCACAAAATGGAATCTGGAGACAGTTGACCTGCTGATTGCTGAACCGTGAGAACTGGGGAGTGAGCTTGCGTAACATCAGAAAACATCTTGACCCCTGAACAAGGAAAAAGTGATGTTAAATGAAGAGAAGTGGAAACTCAAATCGCATGATAATGGTGTACCTTCTTTGATCAAAATGAAGTAAGCTTATCTAAGTAACTTCGGTATAGTTTCAGAATATATGTTTAGGGGGGTGGGTGGGTCTATATTGAAAATCCTAGGATTAGCATATTAACAAATAAGCAAATAAATACAAAGAACTACCTACAACTTATATACGTTTGTTTCCAAAAAGCTTTTTTTACTATATTTTTAATGACACAAAATACATGCTAAAGAATTCTTTAGCTCTGAGATTGAGTTTTGATTGAAAAAAAAAAAAAAAGTCCATTTTAATTCTCCTAATTAGCCTTAATTTATAATTGAAAAAGTCACCCATCTCTCTCTTAGCTAGCTATATATTTCAATCACTTTCTCTCCAGGTGTTGATTCAACTATTTTAATAGGGTTTTTTATGTCAGAGGATTTAGAGAAAATATTACTCTTTTCAGCTAATTTACATACATGTGTTCGTACACACCAGAAACACATACGTAAATTAGATAGCAAATCTTTATTTCTATATTATTCAATAGGATAATATAGAAGAACATTTTTTTAGTTATGTTTTTATAGAAATCGCTCAAGACAAGGCACGGAGCTACTTGATATAAGGTTATATATGCGTATGTACATGATTAACTCCTAAACGAATTAACCGATCATTATGAATTTTGGAACATAGCTGCTACGAGTAAGCAGTCATAATATGAGCTATATTTAGTTTTAGTTCTATGCAAAGGGGGGTAAAAAAAAAAGGGATGAAAACCCTTTGTGAAAATTCAGGTACCTCTAATTTTTGTATAATTTTTACAATATGGATTAGGGATCAATTAATAAATATTACCCAAATTTCAGTTTTTAGGGATGTTTTAAAGGGTTTTAGGGAGCATAATATGAGTACAACCTCCCATTTTAAAATTCTAATACATCAGATTTGCAGATTTATAGTAATTCGACATAAGCAAGATTCCTTACTTTTCAATTTCTTCTTTAAGACCCCTTAAGCTTCAGCCTTGAATTTTTGACATGTAATGGAATTTGATCAACATTGTAATAAGGATTCTCGACATAAGGTTTAGTATCATTATATCTTGATTTTAATCTTCGCAAGGGGACATAAAAGTGGTGCAAAACGGTTCTGTTTGAGAAATTAATTTTACCTGTCCTAGGACGGGTATTCTTCTCGTTTACTATAATAACATGGCTACTACTAATACTACTAGCGTTACATATCATGACACTGTATGATGCATGTCACTCTAAAAAGAAAATTTAATAAATGTAAAAATGAAAGAGAAAATATAATATTTACAAAAATAATACAAGACTTATGAGCATGTGAGCGAAAATCGAACCCAAAACTTAGCCAGCAAAAAATTCATGAGGATAAAAGAAAATAGAAGTAAAACCATTTTTTTTTTCCAAGACGCAGAAATGGAGAGTTCCAATGTCTCTGGTTTAGAAATAACTGCAACTGGGAAAATTGTTTACAATAAAGAATCCCGGGACTAAAATCAAATACGTCCTAACATGGAGTACCGTTGCCATATCTGGGGAGGCACCGTTCAGAGAACTCTTTACTGCCTTGATGAAGAACAAAATTGACTTCGAAACCTAGTGGGGGATGTCCTCTTCTCTTCCCTACAGCCTCACAGAAGAGAGGTTGCTAGTCTTTCTCTACTCTATCGTTATTATTATGGTAGGTGCTTGACTCAGCTCCAATCTATGCCCCCCATCTCCTGTAAATAATTTTCCTTTCTTCCTCTGTTTACTTAAAACTAAACAGAACTTTCACAAGTTTCTTTCCAAGTACCTGTCTGTGGAACACCATACCACAAGTTTTCAACTCCATGTTAACAAATTCTTGTTGAGCCGTACTCTTAAATAATCAAATTTTGCCCAGTTACAACCATTGTCTTCAATCCCCAAGGTGTTTGTCTCACTGTCCACCTGACGAACTCATTAACCCTTATCCTTGAGTAGCTCTTGGGCCTTGATAAGCGGTCATAAGAACATGAAAAAAAATCTGATTGCCGACCAGCGGTTATTTTTACAATAGAATCAAGATACATGGCATAGTACAAGTAAAGTAAATTCGAACGAAACAAGATGGTACCACTTTGTTGACCGGCTTGCAAGAGGGACCACGTGTAGGTTGCCAACATCCCTAAGTAAAAGTTGTACTATGGAATCGATTGGATTCGAACAGGACACACATAGGCTGTCAGTACATGTCATTATCCACTTAACCACCGTCACCTCCCTGTCATAGTCACCTGGCTTGCAATAGCAATGGGGGCAACTGGAAGTTAGCGTGTGAAGTTCAAGATGGTTACAGTGTTACTTAGCAGTAATATGCTTTTAGAGTGTAGATATATTAGTTGCCAAATAGAAAAGGTTTCTTAAGTATGATTTATAAGTTTCAGCTGTTCTCATATACGAAAACAAGATGTCTCTGATTGGTTAAGTTTTATCATGTGACGAGACAAAAAGATTTGAAGTTAAAATAGTTGTGATTTACAACTTAGAAGAGAAGAGTCATCATGTAAATTCCGGAAGGGGTTTCAAGACTCCTCGTGTTTCTGAGGATAGCCAGAAGTCAGAACAACTTATAACTATGAATCCATTTTCATTAACTTAAGTAATAAAATATAAGTAAAAACGTTTTAATTGTCTTCTTTCTATTCCTCCATACCATGCTACCTGACGGAGAGAACATAGTCACACTTTGTCCAGAGAAGCGAACAGCATCTATAAAAGGATATCTATTATACTAAAGCCGAGTTAATTACCACTTGTTTCCTAAAGATTTTTAAAAATATATATTTTAATCATACAAAAGAAAATATTCTTTGGTTTTGGGAGTGAGTTATGTTTGAAAAAAAGCAAAAACAAAAAAAACACAAAACAACTTCATTTTAATTGCTCTAATTAGTCATAAATTACAATTATCTCACCAAGTGACCCATCTCTTACTAAGTTTCTGCCTATCACTGGTCCATTCATTGTTTACTCCCCCCCCACACACTCTTATTGTATACTGTATCTCTCTGGTAATGGTAAAGAAAGGACAGAATAAAAATATTGGAATAGTCTATTATAAACGAAAGGGAATAACACCACATTAATACTATTTAACCCATAGTTGGGGAGGAAAATAGAGAAATATATATATATATATATATATATATATATATATATATATATATAGTGAGCAAAATGAGGTTATTTTGGAGCTTATCTTTATTTTTTAATATTTAACGGGCTTTGCAAATTCACCATTTCCTGATTAAAATAATTCAACTCAAGTTCAATGTATGCCCCAACGGGTCACATTATTTCTAGTATAACACTGATTATCAGTTGTATGGACCTTTTTTGTGTTAGGATGTTGTTTTTATTGGTATTTTGCGATCAATTTCTAAATCCTTATTTTTTTTTCTATAAAAATAATCACAAAGTAACAACTTTTCTTTGTCTTTTCGATGATCACAAGACTAACTAATGAACATGGACGAATTGAACATCATGTTTGTGCAACAATCTTTCTTATCCTAATTCCGTTTTCCCTCCATTTTGTTATTGTATGTTAAATAAACATACTTTTTGATTATTTATACGCCTTCCCTTTGTAGACGAACATAGATAATGTTCTTTCCTTTTCTTTCCGCAGCAATTTATTTCCAATTTGTAAACATGGCCGAATTATCTGTAGGCAACATTTCAAGCTAGAAAATGAACAAATGAATCCCTGAGATAATTTGTCTTCTGCGAACAGCTTTCAAACATTCAATTTGTACAAAGAAATTAGAAAATCTTTCCCAAGAGAAAATTCCCATATTTTGAAAATACTGAAATAAATAAATAAAAATTATAAAGAAAAAAATGTATTGCTGCAGTATTTTTTTTCTTTCTTTTTTCCTGTGAAACATTTCAACAGGAAACTAAAATAAAAATAATTGTAAACCGGAGAAAGCGGATCCCAGGTGTTTTTGATTAGATACAAATCCTCAGTGAAAAATAAAAATAAACAATGGTTCTTCAAGGCATAGACAGTTTCAGTGGATTGCTCTGGTTTCACTCTCAGATTTTGGTTGTTTTATGGTAGATCAACCCTTTTGGGGTTATTTAATGCAGAAGCCCATTTGACATAATAGTTACAGTGTCTGCTAATGGGCTGCGAAACCGGGGTTAAATCCACGGTCGAGTCATACCAATGCCTTTTTCCTAAAGAGATGGATCAACTTTGCTTATGAAAAAAAAAAAAAATGCAGAAGAAAAACACCTATTGTAAATGATTATATGCTTAATTTAACATATGTTATTTTATCTATAGCTGTGATGGACATTTTGGGTTCATACCATCCCCAACAGTATTGGTTTATTTAACTGACCCCCACTGCAGCAAAGTTAGACATGAGACCAGTTTCTGGTGGGGTATCCAGCTCTTTCTGCCTTCCAACAAGGAGGCACTTTAGATGGATACAACATTTGCAGTGATCAGTATAATTGGTTAAAAGGTAAATCCAATCATTGCTCCTTTAAGGGGTCATATGGGCCAGCCTATTTAAACTCAGATGCTTAGAGCTCTCACCTCTTTTTCCATTTTCACTACTATAGTCAGTGTTAATTAACAGTTGACTACAAGCCCCAAACGGAAGATAAGTTCCGCGTATGCACAAGTTCGCAAACCTTCATATATTTACTGTTTATTTACCGTTTACTGTTTTGTATATCATTCTTTATTACTTGCCTACATAAAATTGTTCAATTAATATACACGGTTGTTGTTCTTTTTCTTTGAAAGCTGTCGCCCCAATTTAACTTTCAGCACATAATTTCGAGTACACATCCTATTTTCACTGATGAAAGAATTGAAGTTTCTATCGGAGAATAAAAATGTCCACAAGATCCTGAAAGAGTATTTTTGTGTTTTACTTGTGATTTTAATGAAGCATTTAAGTCATAGGTACATCAAACAAAAATCAATAAAATCTCAGCCAATTTAGATAATTTTAAGACTATTTACCGAGACTTTTTAAAAGTAGCATTTTTAAAACTATTATTTTAGCTCTTTGTAACTTGTCAAAAAAAAAACAAAAAAACTTTGGTAACTGGAATTTACTCCTGCTGATGGCCAATGTGTACACTGCAAATGAAAGCGCACTCCCTCTCTTTTTTTCCAAACCACGGGTCTAGTCTGCATCAGTCCCAGAGATAGAACTGCCACTCAATCAAAAACCACTTTTTTTTTTTTTTAAATCCATGCTCGGTCTCTGGTGAGAAACGGTAATTTCATGCTTGAGTTAGGCTCGTTTTGGTTGAAGATGCATGCACTGTGTCATTCCATCATAGCTTCACAAGTTTATCATGTCCACAAACACATATACAAACAATTCGTCTTCTCTTGCTTCAGCGAGGTAAATCTCTGCTACACATTTTAAAACCGTCTAATGAAACTTTATCTACTGTGGCTTTTTAAGTGGGTGTTGAAGGAGCATGCTTTCATTTTAATGAGATTTAAATTATAAGGGACACACTGAAATTTATATAGATTTTAAAAATTTTGTAAAATTTTACACACTAAAGGGAGCTGAACTTCACGAAATTAACTCCTAACTTTACTTGTGGTCCCTTGTACCTTTAAGAGTAGCGTGAATTAGCCAAAAGGTAAACCCAATCACTGTTCTTTTAGGGGCCACATGGGCCACTCTATATAAACTTAATTTAAATGCTTAGGGCTCATACCTCTTTTTCCATTTTCACTCAGTCAATTTCGATTAATGGTCTATCACTTTTGTTTACCATATCAAGATGTTCGTGATCGCTTTGACATAATTTAAAAAAATTATTTTTATTCACCCCAAACAAGGCACATTGCCACTGGGACCTAAGGGGCTACTTTGAATTACGGGTCAGATTTATAGGGGCATCCTAAGTGGGGAGTTGTGCAGCAAGATGTTTGTTACATTAAATTTAAATTTCTACATGTTGATACAGTCTAGAAAAAAGGGAGCAGGAAGGGAATTCCACAGACAATCAGTTTGAGGAAAGAAGCTATTAGAGTAGTAAGCTTTCCGGCATCTGGGGACGGGATTTTGCTGATCATCGGGTTGGTTGAGGGTATTTAAGTCGAGAGGGAACAAGTGCAGCAAGTTCATCGGAGCACATTCCATTGAAGTACTCGTAAAAGAAGCAAATGGATGCAACATTGCGGCGCTGGGACAGGGTTGGAGCTTGGATTCTGGTTTCTTGCACTTGTTAAAGGTTCTTCCAAGTGTCTCTATTGACATTCAGCGTTATTGGTTTAAGTCTTATATTAATGGAAATAGAAATGCTTTTATGTCTACACGCAAATATTAAAACGGCTGTAGAATATATCACCTTAAAAGGTTGTGCTTGAAATAATAACTTTACATCCTGTTGAAAATTTATTAATTCCAGAACGACAGTCTTGTAAGGACCAAAATAAAAATGGCTTAAGATGATTTTTTTCCCCCATTTAAATGTTTATAATGATCATAATTATGGGGAAACTAATGCCAACACTAGAATCATCTGATTCACATGAAAGAAGAAGATAATTATGTTTGGACAGATTGTTATAGAACTTTATAGTATGACTGGAAAGACTGTTCTTTAATATGATGTTGTCATTGGTAATACAAACACTTCCGGTCAATGTGGTTCCAAGCATTTTAGGACGTTAAAAGTTTAAAAAAACAAACAAAAAAAACCCCACAAATACAACATATGGTTCATCATTAACTTCCTTATCTGTCACAAGCGTTGGACGTTTTGGTAGACTCATATAAAATATCTCTACAGAGTTTGGTCCAGGTTCCAGATCATTTCAGATCACCTCTTCCCAGATCTTACATGTGTGCCACCTTCCCTCATATCAGGAGCCACAATCTCCTTACATGAATTCATCCTACCTCTATAGTTCACATTTTCAAACCAACCTAGTCTCTATGATCTTAAACAATCCAGAGCTGGTATCTATAATTTTTGGTAGATCAATGAGAACTGTCTGAGATTCTGATATCACATAAACAGCAAATTATAGCATTTTCATCTCCCCCAGTTACCCTACCCCCATCTTTGGAACCAAACATCGACTTTTATACAACACCACAGATAAAGCAGAAATTAAACATACTGCCTCTTGTTTTAAAACTTTACAGTCAAAGAAAACGAATATGGAACGAAACAGCAAAAGAGTTGCTTTTACACTCAAAACACTGTTAGCTGCTGATAATGATGATAGAGAGATTCTGAAAGTAAGAGTCTTTATTGAGTCTTGCAAAAAAGAATTCATTCATTTCTTCTCCCATTGACAGCAAATTGGTATTGACCAGTTATCTTGCGTCGCATAAAATGCATGTATGTGCGCGCATGCATCTATGATGTCGTTATAACACTGATGGAATTAATGCAGCTATTAGCCGATTAAAAAGCAACAAATAGCAATAATAAGGCGCACTTGAAAGGGACAGTGAGTAAATGGTAAGAGTAACCTGGGTAGGGTGTGGAGCGATCAATTTGTCTGTCTTCTCACCCCACTCTGAACTCCAGTCACTGCATCACTGCAGCAATAAAAACATTGTATGGAGTAATTTGATCAGCGTACTTATGAGTCACTGATTGATTTAATTTTGGTGTTTAAACTCCCCCTCCTCTTCCTACTCCTCCTGTCATGATATTGACAGAAAAATCAGGCGTATAAAAACAAGAAAGGCTATTAAGATGCGGCCATTCAATCTGCCTGCTTAGTGAATGTAAATGCTATTTCAAACTTAAGTATGACAGATGGACAGAGCTGCTCAGAGATGCGAGGATGCATGAAATGAGTTCATATATGGAAGTTGAGGGAGAAAAGAAAAGAGAGTGTGGGGAAAGAGGCAGTACAAAATGATGTCAACATGAATCTTGAGGAATTTTTTTATGGATATGAAAATAAAATAATGTTAAAAACTTCCAAAATAAAAAAAAACGAAGACATCAATTTTTATGAAAAACAAATTCTGACAGGCCAAACATTTTGGCCTTTCAAAAGATTCCAATGACTGGGAAAAGGGAAGGAATATGGAGAAATGGTAATCAATTTTTTCTTTTACAAATATATCTGAAATGACCAGAAAGTTCAGTTGGCTGCTGATTCCAAGACAGAAAGTCAATAAAAGCCGACATTTCAGGGAAAATTTCTGGTCAACAAAATTGATACTGAAGATATTCAGAGTGATGTTAAACTTTAAAAATTAAATTTAAAATAAGAACAAATATTAAAAATTAGTCAAATTGACTTTTGTATGGGTAAAAATTTCATGGGATTAAGATAAGGAGTAAATATTTAGAGATTGCTAAAATAAAGCTACACCAATATTATTGGGATTTCATTTAATTATGTATATAGTTTTAGAAATATATAGGATAAAAATAAATGTGATAATGGCAAGAGAAAAAGAACACAACGTTTTAATTGGAACACTTTATGTGATATGCAGGAGATGATAGAAAGATATGTGTTGCAAATAATAATAATAACTTATCTTGTGGATGCTTCATCGAAGTAAACGTTTTTTAGTTCTTCATATATTCTGTCATGATATATTATGAGAAAAAAAGTGTCTTGGAGTTATCCGTTTTTCTTTGTTGCTGCTTCTGTCCAGCAAATTCCCGATGCCTGTTCTAGCGACATTGAACCATCTTGCTTTTACAAACGCCAGGACAAGAAGAGAAGGATATTCATACCCATGCAGTACTACATCTATTAACCCAAGAACTCTCATCCATTCTTTCAATATGGCCATACTATTAAAGTCTCCTATTCAATCCTCCTTATTTAAAATTTTTCGTCCACTTACTTAAAAATTTATATTGGATAATTCTGGTTTTTGGTGAGTAAAAAAAAGACCAATTTATTTATCGCAAATTCTAAGTTTCTTGGCTCAACTAAGCTGGTTTTATTAAGCGGCCTGTGATCAGTTGTTTCTTGGCGAACCACAGGCATTATCAACGATCGAGGCCATTCAAAAGGAGATGACCGAATGTAATAAATTTTATAATATGTGAGTAGTGTATTTGTGTCTGCTAAGTACTTTAAAGTTATTAAATGCACTATTGGGGACCCTTTTGTATAAAAAAGATCAATATACATTACCTTAGGACAATCTACATAGATAGGATATCATTCATGCCAAATTTCATGCTTCTAAGTAAAATTGTTTTAAATTGAAAAATACATGTTCTGTTTACATTTGGCAAGGTTGTGACCTTAAAGTGATTGACATCACTCTATGGTGTCATTCTAAACATGTTCCTTTCAACTGCTAGCATAATTAGGGCGCTGAATATACACTAGATTCATAAATTTACACTTAATATAACTAAAGAACACAGAAAGAAATTAAGGTTTTTCTTTCTTAGTCCAATGTATTTATCGCAAATTCTAAGTTTATTGTCTTAACTAGTCTTATTTTCCTCAAAATCTGCCAACAGAGCAACATACCTAAAAACCACATGACTGGAGAAAAGGGATCCTTTCAGCCACACTCTAGAATCTTCATCATATTCTGTTAAACGTCCGTTTTACAAGATGGCATGCAGACATTGGACGGCTTTTAGAAATTGACTTCTAAACTAACCAATCTCTGGCCAGGTCTTTGTCCCTCTTTCTCTCAAGTCCATTGTTATCACTTCCTCGCATGTTTTCCTTGGTCTTCCCCTGTGAATAGGACCTGCTAACTCGACTGTTCTACATTTACTAACCCAAGAACTCTCATCCATTCTTTCAATATGGCCATACCATCAAAGTCTCCTATTCAATCTTCCTTATTTTAAATTTTTTGTCCACTTACTTAAAAATGTATATAGTCCTTTTTTGACGTTACTGCGCATGTATATTCTAAAACTAAATATAACTTCCATGAGCAAAGTTTCTTTCCAAGAACTACCCGTTTGTGGAACACAATACCACAAGGATGTTTCACAGCTGACTATAGCGTGGTCGTTTTCAAGTCCTATGTTAACAAATTCTTGTTGAGCCGTCCTCTTAAATAATCAAATTTCTTGCCAGCCCCAACCCTTGTTAACAATCTTCACGTTGTTGTTTCACTGTCCAATTCGCAAACTCATTAACCCTGATCCTCAAGTGGCCTATGGGCCTTAATAAGCGGTGACTCATTTATACATTAAAAAAACAAATTCTAACAAACTCCTACTCTTTTGAAAATCTACATTATGGTAAATCTGAAAACATTTCTTATAAAATATATAATCTATGGAATTAATGCTGAAATTTTTAATAACATTATACAATTCTGGTTTTTGGTGAGTAAAAATATTAACACATTGGTTTATTTCTGAAGTATAGACCCATATAAATGGGGGGGGGGGGCAGAAGTATGATCCCAGAGCGTAGACAGTAAATTTATTGATGGTAAATCAAAAGTGACTTGGTGTATCAAAATATTCTATGATTGAGTACAGATGTTAGATAGGTAAGCAACAGCTTGTCATGATATTTGGTCTTTTTATATGAAATACTAGATGGCCAACCCGGCCTCCCTCATCCCACCCCCAAATGATCTCAACATTTTGACTCGGCATATATTTTTGGGAGAAGACATCTATTAATAATGGAGTTTATGTATCTGTCTGAAGCCGAAACTCCAGAGTACTATGACTATTTATTAAGTCCGCCAGCTTCATTATATACTATTAAAAAAACCGCCATAAACACTATGCACATTTCCTAATTTACATAATCAATTGCTTTTGAACTTCTAATAAATTAGTATTTGCAAATATACACTCATGATTTTTTTCTTCAGATTTCAACATGTATTTACGCTATTTTGCACGCTAATAATCTTACTTATAAATTATAATTTAGACAGACAGACAGATACATACATACATGAAATGCGTTATGTAGTTAATATAACTATGACGAATGGATTAATGCTGGCTTTTTAATCAGTGGTTCCCATCACTCCCTCTGTTAATTCAATATGGCGCAACTGATTAAACAGCCAGTGTTAATACGGTGCGTTATTTAAAATGTAAACAACAACACTGGCATTCACCGTGATAATTTTCCTCTTATTTATTTTTTTAAAACCGTTCTAAGTTTGTTTATTTTCTTAATCTTATTAGCCATTAAATTCACTGAATCCAATTGCTTGATTAAAATAATAATTGATTTAAACATTACTATTTAAAAACATGCACACACACCTTATAACAAATTTAGTTTTCACTTTAGGACCCGCGCTAACTTTGACCCCGTCGTTAGGGTTAGGGTCGGTATTTTGTTTTTTTTAATTGTTGATTTTAATTTACATACTTTTTTTCTGCTTTGAAAGACATAAAATATTACTTATTATATTCTGACCTGGATTTGGCGCAAAACGATTGGGTGTAAAGAAATGCGAGCAGACGATACCTTGGTGGTGGTGGTCGGAGGGAACCTTTTACTAGGCAAGTAAATAACTGTTTTTAGAATCGTATATAAGGTAACAATTATTTTTTCTTTTCCTTCTCTTTCATTCGTTACTACTACACTATAATAAATACTACATTCAATTTTTATTTTAAATTTTTATTTTCTTTACATTTATTTTTAATGCAAAAATTGTTTATGGCTGCTACAAACCAAATAATGCCAACTTAATTTATCTTTTTATTAATGATGTTACTTAGCATGTGCAATATATTATTTAAATTAAAAAGCTCTACCCAAATTACATACTAGCAAAAATATGCGACCGGAGGGAGCGTATATTTGCTAGTATTCAAAATGGAGACAGGCAAACTTGGTAATTTAAGTCCGTACTTAATTGCCCAACATTTACAATTTTGATGAGAAAAAGAATTAAGTTAGAACTACAATTTTATTCAGTTTTTAGCTAAAAAAAATTCTATTCTCTTTATTTCAAATATTTTTTGATCAGAACACAAAAGAAACAATTAAATATTAAGACTTTTTTATGCAGTTTTTGTTTATGAAGCTATACTGGTCAATTAAATGAGGGAAAATCTCACTTTATATATAATACTAGCAGGAAGACCCAATGTTGCTCGTGATTGAATGAGGATCACTACTATGTACTTTTTCATTATGCTCATGACATCATATTACTTTCTTTATTTTTACGTCTCCTCCCATTTCACCTCTTATTATAAGCTGGAAGAAGCTGAAATATTGGAAAAATCTCTGAAATAGTTTCTTATAATATGGCTTAAATTTCATTAAAATTGGATATACATATTTAAAATTTAAGGGGGTTCTGTCCCCATGGTTACTTAGAGTGGGGAGGGGGGCATGTGTGACACAATGCGTAATCTTTTGGGAAGCTTAGTGCTTCCCATTATATTCATAACCCTTGCGCCAGACTTGAGTTGCAAATAAAGTGGATTCGCTGCACTAAAAATGTCAGCTCACCGATTGGGGTATCGGTGTAATCCGATGTCAACAATGCTGGAGACACCAGCCAGGTTCAAGAGGTCAAAGAAAACCTGTCACCGAGATTTGTTGAAACCCTGATGACGGCTGTATTCCCTTTCTCTCTTTCTCTATCCCTCTGTCTCTCTCTCCTTCTTTCTCACTTTCCCCCTCCTTCTCTTTCTCTCTCTTGAAAATTGATTGAAAATTGAGAGACTGGTTTTGAATTTTGAAAGAGACACACGCGTCTTGTTGCGTTCTCTGCAAAGTTATAAAAATGTGCTTCGGAAGAAAATAAATTTATATTTTTATATCAAAAAGTAAAATGGTTTGTTCCATTATTACATAATGTTTGATTTGCAGCACGATGGTCCTGACCAAACAGCCAGCCAGCTAGTCCCAGAAGCAGACGACAGTGACTATTGTCAGACGATGATTGCTCACTGGCCATAACAAAACGAGACATTGCACATACGTGCACATGTAACACTACGTCCCAGCAAAGCCATGGTGCCACATTGGTGCCAGTCCCAAGAGATACCCCTTTGGCCAAAGCCATAATATTGCCACACATGCAGATATTCGGCACAGAGTGTAACGTAGAGATTCGGGACCACTTACATTGTTTTCCCCAGAGAATTTTAAACATATATAAAATTCATCAAAATAAGATATTTCAAGTTTTAATAGAGGTCCCCCGACCCAGATCCCTTAGGGTAGGAGGTCACTTAAAGATTCGGGACCACTTCCATTGTCTTCTTTAGTAAATTTTAAATAAGAATACATTTTCAGATTTTACGTAGATTCTTTAACTTTTCTTTCTATAGGGAACATACAAACATCACACACAGACATTGAGTTATATATATATATATATATATATATATATATATATATATATATATATATATATATATGTATATGTATCTTGGCAGCATCTTTTCCTTTATACAAGTATCATTAAAAATAACGGACATCTTGTGTCTGGATATTTTTTCTATGATCATTTCCGTTTTTCTGATTAGGTTCTTAGTTTCAGACGGAAACTGGCTGATAAAATTGCCAAAGCTTCCCAAAGCGCTTTCGGACCCTTCCAGGTCCATCGTCAGTGGAGTAATGTTAACCAGGCATAGACCTAGGAGTTAATATATATTCTATTTAGGCGGGAAAAATAAAGGACTGTTTAATTTAAATTTATAGGCATTTGAGTATATTAGTACTAATAGTATAATTAATCTTGTTAATAGCTGGTTTTTCTGTTTTAATGTATAGGGCTTCGAGTATGTGGAGTTTAAGTGTATTAGTATTTTGTGCGATGATTTTTGTGTTATCTACTAGAAGATATCTACTATACATTGGGTCGACTGTTACGACGCTATCCAGAAGATTAACTATGCATTTATCTAACGACTCCGCCATAACCCAGCACCTCTATAAAAAGCATTCCTGCCCCCGTTCGCATATCCGTAAACTTCTAGTAGATAACACAAAAATCATCGCAAGTCAAGTTTTACAAAAAAGAAAGAAAAAGGGCAAAATAAGTTTTATTTAAAAAAACAAACAAAACAAAAAACACAACTAATCTGTACTCTCTCTCCTGAATCTGTAAAAAGAGCATATGTGTACTCGTAGATTAATTCCCATTTTACTCACAAAAAATATTAAGGGAATATTTTTTTGTGTCTATTAAAAGTGAAAGAAAATCCTTCCTTTATTTATTTTCTTATCATTTAAGATTAAACCTCCTCTTTGCTCATAAAAATTAAATTTGCATACGTGATTATTCTTTCATATTATTATTATTATTATCATTAGTTATTATTAAGATTAAACATACCTTTCTTTGATCATAAAAATAAATTTGCATACGTGATTATTCTTTCATGTCTTTATTATTATCATTATTATCATTAGTTATTATTAAGATTAAACCTACCTTTCTTTGCTCATAAAAATTAAATTTGCATACGTGATTATTCTTTCATGTCTTTATTATTATTATTATTATTATTATCATTAGTTATTATTAAGATTAAACCTACCTTTCTTTGATCATAAAAATAAATTTGCATATGTGATTATTGAAGCAAACCAGACACACGCACATTCACTTTTATTATATAAAAAAGCCTTATAACTAGAAATATTCTCCCCCTTTAAACATTTTTTTTTTACCTATAACAAGTTTGTTAATTTATGGAATTTTATTTAATTAGTTGACATGACGGCCTGCTGTACAGTAGTCAACCAACATGAAACTATTTAAAAAAATTTGAAATGTGTATCAAGATAACAGTCGACTGACATGAAATTATTTTTTATTTGAAAACATGAAAAGAATTTTTTAAATGAATAACATTAGAAAATTTAAATAATTAACTTAACTTACTGTTTAAATATTTCAAAATATTTCGCTACAACAATGGAAATAACTCCCTACAAAATTATACATTATTACGCTTATTCTGTTCATCAATTTAATATTAAATATTTAATAAAAAAAAAAATTGTTCACTGATTGAATTTTAACATGGGAATAAATTAAAATGAATTTAATACATCTTACATAACTTAACATAAATAAATATAACAATAATAAATTTCACGTGAATTATTTTATAATTTAAAACATTTAAGTCTAGTTAATGTTGGGTCACCTTGACATTTACTGCAGTAATGCAATGCAAAACAATATTACCAGCACTTAAGTTCACACAAGTTTCAGGAAGTTTGAAACACCCACCATTTGATAAACAGGTCTTACCTAAAAATATATTATGGGACGCTGTTAAAATACTGACATTTAGTCATTATAGCACTGTGTAAATGTTGAGACTAAACCAAGTAAGATTTACTAAAAATAAAAGAAATTACTTCACTTTTTCCTCCTCAACACAGGCATATTTCCACTTTCTGCATTTTGATAGCCTTCTATAACCCCTTTATATACATATTACACAATGCTTCAAGCAAACTGAATTACCTTATAATATATATATATATATATATATATATATATATATATGTTACCTGTGCCAATACATAGAATTTTTGTTCCGATAAGGATAAGGTTTGGTTTGTTTTATATCAACCCATATTTAGATACTTTAAGGCTGTAAAGGTTCATTGTATACAATCATTTGAATATAAATTGTTATTTTTACCCAAAGGTTCTATGAACAGAACAGATTCGATAGGGCTTGAACTCAGCATAGCTGATATTCATAGTTGATGACAGTATCCATGAGAACCAATCACGTAAATCTAGCCTTAATTCAATACAGTTATAGTGCAAACATACATACATAACACACCTTTTTTATTACAAATCACAAACTTAGATAAACCTTTTAGTTTACATTTTGGAAAAATTAACAAAAAAAAAAAATGACTAATAGAGTCAGGAATTTTATTGCTCATTTGCTACGAAATGCACTTCCAACACAAAGACATTCTGTCTGTGTGTCTCTATGATTAGACAACTAGTCAGAAGTGTTAATTTTTTAACAGAAAAAGAAAAAAAAGTTTTTTTTGTTTTATGAAAAAACATGAATCAGATTACTTTATCTTGAACATTGACTCAATGTATAAACTTGTTTGAACCACTTTGGTCAAATAAAAACTGATTTATGGTGAACAAATGGAAAACACTGATCGCTTCAGTGGAACTTAGAATAGTTTCTTTTCTTCTTTACGGTTCTTGTTTACCAACAAACATTTCTGAAAATCAAATATTTATATGGATGACCCATATGAACTATAATTGTTCTTCTTCACTCCTGAAAACTAAAACAGTTTAATAATACTAAACCATGTCTAAATGTTAGATAAATGTGTAAAGCACTTGATGTCAGTATTTCAACGGTGTCCAACCATCTAAAGCAAATTGGCAAGGTGAAAAGCTAGAGAAATGTGTCCCGCATGAGCTCAATGAATAAATGCTTGTTTCGCAAATCGGTCATTATTTTCCAAACAAAATAATACTTTTAACATTTTCTATTAAATAAAATGTTGGATATTTATAATTCATAAAATGGATCCACCATAGTTGAAGGCGACTAAAAGCATCCTTTTCATCGGCTACTACATCAAGATGTAGGGGAGGGCGCCACTCCTTTCTCTGGATTGCTCCACTTACCCTTAAACCTCACCTTATAGTACTGAGTGTTTAGTAAGGAGACATCAAGTACTATTTTTGAGTGTTTGTGTATGACTCGACCGAAAATTGAACCCGAGTCTCCCGGCCCATTAGCGAACACTCTAACCAATACTTCAAAGATTTTCTATCAAATAAAATTTGTTGGATATTTAAAATTCATGAAATGGATCAACCGAACAAAATAAATCAAAATTGTATTCCTCTCATAAGATTGAAAGAGGTATGTGATTCATGTATCATGCAAACATAATAACATTAAATGATGACATTTATCTGTTAATCATTTTGTTACTACTAACATCTTCGTTGGTTTGACCATTTATGTCTTACTAGCTGGCTTCACTACTTGAAACATTGAATTAATATAATAAATATTTCATTCGTAACTTTTAGGTAAACCAGGAACAAACCTTTTCTCATTTATTCATATAAATAAAGATTGACATTTTGGTAATTTCAATACAAATTTATTTATCTTTTAAAAGTGACTGTAAAGAAAGGAAAAGAAATCAATTTGCATTTTCACTTGCAATTCAGAAATAGATCTAAACTTGTTGAAAATCAAGTTGGTCCCTCTAACGAAAGGAGCATTTGAACACAAATGCTAAATATTTACCCAGAAAATAAAACAATGCTGCGAAACAACTATTTGTTATATTAAAATATTAAAAAGAAAATCATTGAATTAAAAAATAATACTAAATAACCAATAAAATGTCCTTTTTCAAAACCAATATGCAAATCAGTTAACCTTGCGACTGATATCGCATAAACATAAGCAGTATATAAAAAGATGGTGCATCTATTGTGTAAAATTGAATTCTTTCTTGTACTCTATATCAGTCAAAGTTACGTCCAATATAGAGTAGGCTGCTATGGAATTAATTGTCCCTGCTCTGTCGGGCTGAGGTATTTGTTCTGGGTAGTCCTAGGAGGCATACTTTCCCAGGCCTCACCTTCTCTCTTTGAGAAGGTGTTAGTTTATTGCTTACTGCCTGAGGGGCCCCTACCGGGAAATGCCGACGGGTCTACTCAGGCATGTTTTGCTGGGCCAGAGTAAACCACCTCTTGTGCGCGGGGCAAGTCTCCCCATCTTCCTGCAGAGGGAGGAAGGTTAAATACCTGTAAGATTGAATTAACTTGAAACAGGAGGTTTTGACTTTACTGTTCGTGCGAGAAATGGGCCCAACTTTCGCATTTATTCGTTTCGATCAATTTTATTATTACTAATATTTTGGATGGTTTGGCAGTTTTGTTTGACAGCATATGAACCCCCTTTTGTGGTTATTTAATATCGAATTCAATTATTTTGGTAAATGTTTTAATGCTTTAAGTTCTTAACATTTTTAAATACTTATCCATTGTGTACTGTAAATTTCTGTTTGGTTTGGTTATTTTACGGCATATCAACCCCTTTCAGGTTATTTCACACTGAATCGAGTTATTTTGCTAAATGTTTTTTTACTTCAAGTTTATAATATTTTCAAATTTTGTGTACATGATGTTTGTAGATTCATTTGTTTTGAAAATAAATATTCAGTAATTGCAAAATTCTATTTAATCCATAGATGGAACCCTGACAGGTACTATCACTCCAGCTCAGAATGGACCTTGGTGTAATGGAAACAAGCCGTGCATGCGTGGTCCCCCTCTGTATGTGACTCGGTGTGGCGAGTGTAAAATGCAATAAATTTGGGCAATTTGGGACATTTTTGAACCCCCCTTGACCCCCTGGGGGCGCTAACCAGAATTTTTCTGAGGTCAAGGATGCTGATTTTATATCCAGAACAATTGCCTCTACATTTTGGCCAAGTTTCAGAAAAATTGAATGTATGGATCAAACGTTATGGGAGAAAAGAGTCATTTTTTGCCATTTTGGAGGCTTTTGACCCCCCGAGGGCGCGAACCAGATTTTTTCCAAGGTCAGCGATACTTATTTTCTATTAGGAACAATTGCCTCCACATTTTAGCCAAGTTTCAGAGTAATTGAATGGATAGATGAAAAGTCATAGGGCAAAAATGACATTTTTTGCCATTTCGGGGCCTTTTGACCCCCTGGGAGGGGGGGGGGGCTAACCAGATTTTATTAAAAAAAATTTGAGAATGTCACTTTCTAACCTGCCCAAATTTACAACTTCATGCAAAATTTCAGAGAAATTCAATGGATGGTTGCGGAGAAAAATCCGGACGGACATGCCTCAAAACATAAGTCCCCCGATTTTATAAATCGGGGGACCAATAAAAGGGTGACTATATAATCTCCAAAAGCTCCACATTTGGGTCCTCAGCACCGGATCCACTTTAAGGTCATACTAAAAATCATATCTATTCGGGTCATTTTTACTAATTGAAATGTTACAAATTATTGTTTAAGTTTTATTCAATTTTTTTTTGTTTGTTTTACTAATGAGTCATCACATGTGCCAAGTTCGAATCCTGTCGATTCCATAACCCCACGTTCACTTAGGGATGTTGGCAACCTTCATGTGGTACCTCCTGAGAGAATGCCAACAGAATCAAGCCTATCAATAAAGTTGTATCGTGCTGACTCATACGAATTTACTTTTTACTTAAGACTACAAAAACACTCAAAGATAAAGGTTAATGAGATGGATAGATTGACAGTTGAATGAAGATGAATATTATGAGGATTGAAAATCTCCACATACTATCTGCTCCAAACAAAATCCGACCAAAGAAATGACAATTCTTCCCTCTTTGTCAGAAACACCACTCATGAAATGTGAGGACTAGAGAACAAAATAGGGGGGTGGGCAAAGGTTACAAGGCTGCCGAAAGTAAACTGAAGGTCCGCTTTCTACTTTCCATATTGAGCACTATTGTAAAAGCAACTAAGAAACGAACATGTATATCTATCTGGTTACTGAATTGAGAAATTGACTCATACAGGTGCTGGAGTTTTGGTTTTGTTTTCTGTTTGACAGAATCTCTTTTTTGTGTGTACTTTAAAACCAAGACAATGTCTTTTATAAACAACTGACAGTGAATCGTTATTATAACCAAATGTCTGAAGTGCATGTGTATGGCTTCATACCTTTACGAATGGTATTAGTTCATAAATAAATAAATTGGATTTGGCAGAAATTGAACTCTGTTTTGGCAATTATAAAATTGATGACAAGCTGAGCACCAATTGGGTTGATCACCCCTCACCCTGCCTGCTTCAAATATATAAAGAATAGGATGACAGATATTTCTGAAATTTTATTGACAAAAATGGAGCACAGAGTATTTGTTTGTAAAAAGGGAATAATCTATATGTTTGTCTATCTTCGTTGTTGATGAGACGAAGGCCAACATTTTGATTCTTGTCTTTAAGATCTTCCTCAACTAAATAAAAATTCTGTTCTTATAGAATTTAAGGAGCATACGAGAATATTTGAAATACATACATATATATTTTTTTAATTAATTAATTTTTAATAAATTAATTTTTTCGTACATAAAAGGAAGACATGGGCATGTGTTTCTGGCTATGAACCGTAAAACATGTGTCCATGTCTTCTTTTTATGTATGCAAAAATTTATAAAAAAATTAATAAATTAAAAAAATATATATATATAAAATTGATGACACATCCGATTAAGGGCGAATGAATGCAGTCCTCTGCATATTCTTAAACCACTCAGGAGCGAAAAATAATAAATGCACCGGTTAACACATCGGTGTTCTATCGCTAGTAAAAACAATTTATATATATATATATATATAGTGTGTAGATTTCAATTTTGTGTTGAGAATCTGAATAACAGAGCTCAATGTAATTTAAACAGAGCAAAACAGAATTATAAAAAGAAAAAACTATACACACATTAAGGTTGTACACATTATAACTTATTTCGACCCCTTAATTAGGTCTCCTCAGATGTATAAACAACCACGTCAAAAAAACGTTTGGTTTTTTGACGTGGTTGTTTATACATCTGAGGAGACCTAATTAAGGGGTCGAAATAAGTTATAATGTGTACAACCTTAATGTGTGTATAGTTTTTTCTTTTTATAATTCTCTCTCTCTCTCTCTCTCTCTCTCTCTATATATATATATATATATATATATATATTGCAGTTCTTTTCTGTTCATAGAAGTTCTTGTAGGGATTTGGAAATAGACTCTCATAATCACATATATTCTGAAACTACATTTGGTAGAATATTTAGATAAGTATATTTCATTTTGATCTAAAAAGGTACACTATGATCTTGGAATCTGCACTAACGGTTGACATCCGTTTAAAAGGAAATACATACAAAGTTTGAAAAAAATATATAGCAATGTTAAAGAATTTTGAACTTCGAACAAGAATGCATGGGGATCCTCACTAATTCCCGAGAAATGCAATGTTAAAGAATTTTGAACTTCGAACAAGAATGCATGGGGATCCTCACTAATTCCCGAGAAATGCAATGTTAAAGAATTTTGAACTTCGAACAAGAATGCATGGGGATCCTCACTAATTCCCGAGAAATGCAATGTTAAAGAATTTTGAACTTCGAACAAGAATGCATGAGGATCCTCACTAATTCCCGAGAAATGCGGCTCAAGGATGTTAAAGACTATGAATTTATCAAAATTTATTTCATTTAATGTTACTACTTACACAATCAATGCTTCGTACATCTTTCGACGTCACCCTCAAAATTGAATATTATAAAACCAAAGTTATCACTAAAAGTGTGACTTTCACCTCTTCTGACCTTGTTCTTTGACCTAGATATTCCAAAATTAAATCAATTCTAAGTTTGATCAGACCGATATTTTGACTAAGTTTGATGACGATCGGTTAAGCCAACAAACATAGTGACAAACCAACAAACTCGACCGAAAACATAACCTCCTTGACAAAGGTTAAAAGGTAATGTGGTGATATGGATTTAGTGCAGGAGGACAGAGTTATCATTCAATACTAGAAAATGCTGGGTCTTCCTGTTAGTCTGAGATAAAAAGCTGCTGATATCTTTCTGTAATTGAGTTTAAATTTTATGTGTATTTCGTTTTGTATTTTCACTGTTTTTCAAGTATCAAAAACCGATCATTAACAAATAAAATAAAATGATCTTCAACTTCACAAAAATGTTTAAGCGTGTGTGATCACATTATCACATAAGACACACGATAATTATACATGCAACATGTCCTTTGTTGCTTTTGATAGCAATTCATAAGCAGAAAATATTAACCCAGTTTTCGTACGTAAATATGGTTCAGAATTAATGAATTAAGAGGGGTAGAAGATCAAGGATTTTAAGGGCATGGGAATTTATGTGAGAGAAAAATAATGAAAAAGAATAAAGTAGGTAGATCATTGGACTTGATCTCTTGAGGCTTATGACTCAATAACAAGATTATGCTTACTTTTGAACTATTGTGGTAAATGAGTAGAGATTAGTTATGTAATAGCCACATAGTGTGTGTGTGTGTATAATTCCTAAAGTTACAACTCAAAAAACAATAGTCAGATGTTTCTTCTCTTGTGGTTGAGCAGAAGAAACATTTAACAATTGTCTCCTGGGGGCTTGAAACTGAGTTTAACGTGGAAGAGTTGCAAATTTAAAAATTGTATCATCTCTTATTTGTTGGTTTAAAACATTGAGCACTTTACAAAATAACATTTAAATAAATACTGTTTCATTGGGTTTTAAAACAATGTTTCTATTCTTATTATGAACTTAAAAAAATGGTATATAGAATATATATAAGTCAAGTATCTTTATATGTTTATATATTTGTATGTGAAGGATTCACTCCTAAACTAATTATTCGATCATTATGTATTTTGGAAAACAGTTGCTACTCGTAAGAAGTCGTAAGGTGGGCTATATTTAGTTTCATTTAAAGGAGATACAAAGAAAGTGGAAGTCCTTCGGGTAAAATTCAGTTACCTATGACTTGTGAAATTTTAACAATACATATTAGACACAAAGATAAAGTTAACCAATGGCTTCATACTAGTGAAGTTTTTAAAATCTATATACTATTAAAAAATTATGGTGTTTTTAGAGTTTGTTCGCATGCAAATAGAAACATGAGATTGGTTGACAAAAAAAGGAATAGGCAGAGTACACATTATTAAGGCAGTAGTTTTTACGATGTCAGTATCAGAGTTTGAATCTCACATAAGTCTAAAAATAAATATAACATGAGAAACTACATAAATATTTTATAAAATTAGGTGATCCTTTTTTTTATAACCCGTAAAAAGACAAAGGGTATTCGGCATCAGTTCAAAGCTAATTTTGCTTAAAAACAATTTCTAATGTTTTTTTGCCAATGAAAACAATATGTAAGGAACAAAGTGCAGTATCTGTTCTGATACTAAACTTTGTTTTCTGTTCTCGGTCAGAGGAGGATGGATCCTTCTAAACTGAGACAATATTTAGTTTTGTTCAAACCCAGAGTGCTCCTTTTTGGGGAGCTGAATTTTTCCCACATTAAAAACCGACCGTATGTCTAACTATGCACTTGTGGAGTGGCAAGTAAATAAGAACAATATGTAAATAAATTCATCATAGTTACTTACTCTCTCATGCAAATAATAAGTAGCATATTTTTTACATTAAATTTCAAATATTTTTTTTCATGCTAGCTATATAAAGCAGTAAAAGCTAAATAAAGATGGAAATTGACATACCCAGGTACTGTAGCAACAACTTTTTTGTAAAATTTAAAATATAAACTAGTAAAATATTTAAAAAGAATGCTGAGTAATGAAGTGTTTGTGATATTTTAGACGTATGAAGGCGTGCGGAAACCAAATATTACTCTCAGTTTTCACAGCATGGGTACAATTTTTTTTTTTCAGATTGAATTAAAATGAATCACACCAAGTGTTGAGAGGGTCTCTTGAATGAGAGCATCAGAGATAAGAGGGAGATTCGTCTCAGGTGATGATGCAATCAAATCTCAGATTCTTGTCAGATTACGCAACTCATTAAGTCATCTTTCGTGGTTAATTGATTGAAACCGCATCAGTTTTAAACAACCACAGCTTCAGAAGTCAGCACTGCACCAACTACCCCCACACAAACCCACAACGCAAACAGCAGCAAAATAAAAATAAAACTTTTTTTTACAGTTGATAAGCGGAAGAAAATGTTTTGAATTAGATAAAAATTATTTTTTTAAATGCTAAGAAAACCTAAGTGTTATCTGAGAGAAATGTCACCTTAAAATCAAAGAAATCTGATGAATTTTGAGATATTTAAAAAGTTAAACAAGACAACATTTTACAAGCCTTATTTGAGTTTCACTTGGCACTAAACGTATCTAGTGGCCGAGGTGGTGAAGCATGTCTAAAACGCAGCTTCCCTGCGTACGCAGGTTCAATTCCTGGTCAGAGACATATTTTCTTTATGAATTTTCAAAAATTTAGGCTGCAGATAGCAAATCGTTTTCTTCCAAGAACTGCCCATCTGTGGAATACGATACCATGTGGCTGCTTCTCAGCTGACTACAACATGGTCGTTTTCAAGTCCAATGTTAACAAATTTTTGTCGGGTCGTTCACTTAAATAATCAAATATTTATCAAATTTAACCCATAGTTTTTAACCTTCTCAAGATGTTCATCATTAACTGACAATCATTAATCCTTATCCTCGAATGGCCTTGATAAGCGATGACCTCTTTAGTAAAAAAAATAAGAAAAGAAAGAAATGTATACGTCTGCTAAAATACTAATATGCATTTTAAAATAATCAAGCATTCTTAAATGCCTCTGACAACATTCACATGATTCAGTCTTTAAAATGACCCATGTACATTGAACTTTTGAATCCCTCAGTATAAATTTTGTAAAAGAGTTTTGATCCGTAAACTAGAATAATTTATCAAAAAGTGAAATGACCGAAGATATGTGCCGCTTTAACAAATAGCTATCTTTAGTGTACACCCTCCGTCAAAAATGATGGAAATAAAAAAAATGCTTTGTCAGTTTTGCTTCGCTACTTATCTAGATATATTACTAAAATATTCATATAAAATCATAGAATTACATCAATTATTATTATCATTTCCTAAGGGAAAAAGAAACACATTATAGAGTGGAGGATTTATTTCCAAATTCATTTTAGGTGGCAGGAATTGTCATACTTGCTATTTGCTTTCTCGTTTCCACTCACAACTTGTAATTGGTTTCGTCCGGCTAGTAGAAAGCATATGTTTCACTAGCTAACTTATGCATGACGGGATGAAAGTATATATATATATATATATATATATATATATATAAATAAATAAATACACATTGGTCTTTATTATAGAGTGGAGGATTAAACAGTATGAACCAGTGAATGGTATTGTTTTCTCATTAAATTATTGACTCAAATTGTTATAAAATTGTAACTAATTTTTCGGAAGTTAATGTTGTTTAAATCTATATAAAAAAATTGGATGTAAATAGCTTCCAAAACATTCAATTTTTGACTACATGAGCTAAGAATGTTAAAGCCAGAAATGACAATCTATTTGAAGGTTAAATGTTTCCAAATTCGTTTCAAATTTAGAATGGTCGCAACAAAGTAATTCATTTTTTTTTTTTTTTTTTTTTTTTTTTTAAATTTAAATTTTTTTTTTTTTTTAAACTATTTAGAAATTATTAAAATGTCCGACTCGCCTATGAAGAAACTGAAATGTATTCTGGTACATTTAATTTCGTAATACAATTATTTTTTTTAATTAAGAATTTCGTTTTACAATAACGCATTTTTGTAAAAAATTTCAATAAGTAATCTATTAATAGTAAATAATAAAAAAAAGTAATTATAAAAGTTCTATCAACAAAGAAAACACAGAGTTGTCTCAATTGTATTACTATACACACACGCATATATATATATATATATATATATATATATATATATATACATATATATACATATATATAAGTAATTCATTTTAATTATCTATATGCTTATTATCTATATGGCTTATTATCTATATGGCTTATTATCTATATGGCTTATTATCTATATGACTTATTACATATATCTTGATTTTGCATGCATTCCAAGTGCAGACTATTCAAAAATTAAAGTGCTCGTTATAATTTAGATAGAGTTTTATGAAATAAACTTTATTATGGACAGGCTTTGATTGCTACCAACAAAGTCATGGTTCGGGAAAATAGTCAATTTAATTACTCGATCATCACAATGGAGACACAAACGTCTATATGGATAACATATATAGACAAGGACATAAATCAGTCATGAGACTGCATACCTCCATCTGAGTGTATGATCCATCCATCAAAATTCGAAAGACATTTTCAAGGTCAAAAGTCAATGTCATTTAAGATGCGGAACTTCATTGGCTATAATGAGCCCAGTAGCAAGTCTAAACTAAGCCGAACTAAAGTTAGTGTCAAAAATGATTTTCACCTTTTCCGTGATCTTACCTTGACCTAGATATACCAAAATTAAATCAGTTCTAAGTTAGACCAGGAGCGATATTTTGACCAAGTTTGGTGACGATTGGTCAAGCGATATGGACTCTAGGCTGTACACAAACAATCAGAGACAAATTTTACTTGTGTATCATGCCACTTTCTGAGAACTAAATTTTAAATTATATATTTACAATTTAAAAATGTATTTTCACAAATATGAACATTAGACAAGCCTACCAAAAAATGGAACACATGCACAGAGGATTTATGATATCATTTGGATATAACATCTAAGAGGTTGCATGATATGTGTAGTTGGATGATATGTGAGTATATGTTATGAATTAAAGTTGTTTTGGCATGGACGAAAACAGCATGTGGGTTGCCACAGGTTCAAATTTGACACACGTGAACAGAATAATGTCTGAATAATGTACCTAAGAAATAAATAACATATGTATTTTGGATACAAATGTTTTTTGAGTTCACTATTGATAAACTGAAAAGACAACACCAACAGACAAAAGTCCAGCAGAGCAGAACCCACAATAACCAAGTAAATCTTTGAAGACTTATCTCTTTGTCTCATGAAACCATCATCATCATCGTTAGATCAATCATCAAAGAATCAACACAGTATGCAACATACATATACAGTACTATCAAATTTAATGATCCATTATTTCTAATACAGAAGAAAAAGCATTATATATATATATATATATATATATATATATAGTGTGTCAATTTATATTGAAAAGAAATCAATCAAGTGCTCGATCGCAGAAGAGTGAGAGCTAATACAAATAATTTATTTAAAAACTACATGTTACAAGAATGCGCCGTTTTTAAACGATAGATTCAGATCCCCCCCCTCTGTTTTCGTTTTTTTTTCGGGACTATCTTTAAAATACGAAACTACAAATAAATAAATAAGTAAATAAAACACTTAACAAAATAAAACCTTTGAAACACAAAACTATAAATAAAATAAATAAATCTGATGAATAAAATTAACCCCGATATCCCCTTTAAAAGGAGACTTCAGTATTACAACCGTTTTAAACGAATTCAAACACCCCCCTTTATTTTTTCATTTTTCAAGACATTGAAAATCTCCTACGATCTATAAACGATCTTTCAAACACAACCCTTTAAATAAAAATAGAAAACTACAAATAAATTAAATAAAACACTTAGTAGAATAAAATAAAACCTTCTTAAGACAAAACTATAAATAATAAATAAAACTCAATTAATTCCCAACCAATATATTTTTTCCAGAGAGACATTTCAGGAATACCTCATTCAGTACGCTGACGAGTCCCTTGGGTATAGACTTTTTAAAATGTAAAACGTCAACCCATCTGGATGAAACCGTGGTACGATTCTGAAACATGTAACAGTTTTCAAATAAATTATATATATATATATATATATATATATATATATATAGATAGATAGATAGATAGATAGATAATAGTTATCTTGTCAGATTTTCAATGTCAGATCTAAACAGCAATGCATCAGAAAAATCAATGTTTTCTTCTGACTAACCAGGTTCACATTCATTATAACTATTTGCAATACTGCATTATTCTAATGCTGTAAGTGGTTGTGATTGCTGAGTAAGTAATTCCTTTTATTCCAGTTCTACAACACAAGAACAAATAAGCCATGTTTATTTGACGATTTTATTTTTGAAGTCTTTCCATTTGCGATTTCATATTTTTATATAAAAACGTTTCGTCCATTATTCTAGATACATACTTACTGATTCGCTTTGCCGGAAAAGTCTTGCAGTCTTTAGACAATAGAAAAACAACAAACAATTACTTATTAACATCAAGGCGTTCTGAAGCTTTATTAAAATTGTCCACATAATTATCTATACATGAAAATACTTTCACCTTTCATGCTACTAACTTTGGATCTTTTTCTGGCCGTTAAAACTAATTTGGTTGTTTTATTTAACTGCATATAAACCCTTTTGGGGTTTTTTAATGCCAAATCCGATCATTTTGGTAAAAGTTTTTATGCTTCAAGTTCTTTATATCTTCAAATATTTATTTATGGTGTTTGGTTTGATTGTTTTGTAGAGGAAAATTGTTTTTGCTTTAGACTTTGCAGAACATGATTGAGTTTTGCAAAGGGAAAGACAAAAACCAATAACATCAGTATTTGGTGCATTTTAGGTTAGACAGCCTGACCTGGTAGCCCCAACTGTTAAAATTAGGTAGTCTCAAACAGAGACACATCTACACATAGTACCAGCAGCAGCACCAACCCCAGACGGCTGTCCATCATAGCGGTTTCAATTACTGCAACAAATAACCTAAACCATCATCATTACAGTGTTTGTCAGACTGTAATTATATATACATTTATTTTTTAACGGCCACGTATTTCATTTTGTAAGCCTTACAACTTCATGAAGCGAGAAACTACATTTCTTATTCATAAATTTAAGAGTAAAAAAAAGGTTAGGCGCCTGTAGGATTTTAAAATATTCATTTTTTTTTGTAAACAAAATAAACAAAGCCACATAATCCGGGATAGTGCCGGTTTGGGTCAGCTTATATATATATATATATATATATATATATATATGAGAGAGAGAGAAAGAGAAAGAGAGTGGTGCAAACTACTATAGAGAATTTTTTTAACAATATTAATCATGTATCATTTGTAATTTTATTTATTATCTTGCCTAGATGACATACAATTAGCACTTCTGCAAGATACGTGCTTTCAACAGGATTCATTTCAATCAGTGGTTTATGGTAGAAAAATAAGAAATTTACTAACGCTAGAAAATAGCATTACACAAAAAATTAAAGCTATAAGGAATAACTATGCTCGATAATATGCAAAGAACATGCATCTCCCGAGTAAGAATGTGGAAGGTGGACATCATTTCGAAAACAAATTGTAAAATTGTATACTGTTATATACTAAATTGTTTAGGTCCAGATTTTTGCGTCACCCTGTATGTGTGTGTGTGTGTGTGTATGTATTAGAGTTGGGCGGTTTTGAAATTTTGGTTTCGGTTTTTTTCCCTTAAAACCTCGGTTTACGGTTCGTTTTTTCGTTTTTTTTTTAAAAACTTTTTTTACTATGGAAGCTATTCATTCTCTTGTGTGATTAGTTATTATTCAACGTTTAGTTGAATTATGCCACTGTTTCAGTAATTTTGTGACTGAATCATTCTCCATGGTATGAATCATAAGTTTTAAGGTGTTGACTGTTGTAATCAAAGTTTTGATACCTTTTCAACAGTTAACTCGTTAAAACAGTGACCAAAGATTCATGAAAGATTTCTGAAGAAAAAAAATGAGTTTGAATATACATTCTATCTAATTCTTTAACCCATCAGAAGCTAAAATATAACTCAGAAATGCAAGAAATTAAAAAACGAAAATTTATTTAAACAAAATAATTTTACAAATAAAATTAAGCAAAAATGATGATGAAAATGAAATATTGTCAAAATTATTTGACAGATAAAAATTTTAATTTTTTTAATAGGCGAAAATATTTTTATTCATTTTCTTAGGTTGTGATTGAGAAAAACTAGTTTCTCAGCATGGTTAGGTTTCAGCCTACATCTCCGGTCACTAATGACAAGTCCAGCCTTACTAAATATCCGTTAACTCGCTACAGAGGTAGCTGGAATACTCAAAAGTTCTCTTGCCAGAATACAAAGATTCGGGTAGAGCCTCCCATTTTTCTTCCACCAGACAAAAGGACAGGCTGATGGGTCGATGGCTTTTCCATACAGAAATCGATCTACCTCGTTTTTAATCTGAGATATTTTTTTACCGCTGGTATCACTTTCTTTTGTTCTTACCTGACCTTTCTTTCGGAGAAAACCCCAAAAGTCTTTTTCCCCTTTTGGTTCACTACTTTGCTGTACTTTTGCTGGAATGTTTTCGTCCGTGTCATCGGATAGAGTCGAAAAATAAACACACCATATACTTCCTGAATTGCCGGTGTTGACTGTTGGGATGTCTGTCATTTTGTGTGCTCGAAGTTCTGTCAACTGGTGCATGTTGGGGTTAATATTTGTTTTTAAGACAGGGTAATAAAACTTTATAGACATGCGTAAAAGACTAGTAGTACACCCGAATACCGTGCCAAGGGAAAAGGAAGGATAGTTAAAAAAAAGTAGAGATTATTAATTCACCTAAAGTCATTTTTTAAGCTTTAAGGTAATTTTAGTCATAGAATTCATGACTTGGATTAAGGTTTAATAATTGAACTTTCGAATAAATTGTCAACTCTAAATAAATACCATATTAACAATTTAGTAAAATATAAATCGTTGCATAGTCTACTTTTTGAATAACCCATTTTTGGGAGAGAAAACGGTATAGTTGAGAGATAGTTCTCTAGAAATGACAATTTATGTATGAAGTGGCTTTTCAAAAGTAAACAATGAAATGCCTAATGTTTAAAATAATTTTTAAAATCCGAATAAAGTGATACTAGCATTGGCAACTACTTTTTTTCTTTTTAAATGTTTATACTCGCTCGCTACTTTTCGTTTATTTACTTTTACAACAAGTATTTTTTTTAAATTTCATTTTAATAACTTATTTTTTTAGATAACTCTGAAACAAACATAAATAATTATTTTACAATTTTGAGTTGAATCAAATAGATTTTCAACATCATACGGAACGCGTTTGATTTTTTCTTTTTCATTTGAAAATAGTTTATGCTAAAAATACGATGTCATGTCTGTCGTATTTCTCTTTTTTTCATTTGAAAATTCAAAATGTTAATGATAAACAAACTGTAAACAAAGATTTCTTCCTACAAGTCAATTAAATGTTTTTATCATATATTTGTTCAATCTGTCCTCTTACTAATATAAGATTTTTTGGTAATATTCAATTTTATTCAAATCGGAAAATTTTTTCAACCGTGTTTCCTTGTATATGGTGGCTTATTGTAGTAAAAACACAATACCGAACGGTTACGGTTTAAAAAAAACAAACCGATTCGGTATGGAAACGAAACTAAAAAACTGCGGTTTTTCGGTAAAACCGCCCATCTCCAGTATGTGTATATATATATATATACATACATATACACACACATATATAATTTATTTGAAAATTATAGTTTTCAAATAAATTATATTAGCTCTCGCTCCTCTGCGATTGAGCACTTTATTGATTTCTTTTCGATATAACCTGACACACATATATATATATATATATATATATGTATATATATGTTACCCCTCCTCTAATTCTTTGGACACTGCTATTGGCCAGCATTTGGTTGAAAACCCTAGCTGTGCCAGTGGCTATAAAATAGACCGTTTTGAGGTCTTGCATTGAGCAGATTCCAAGAACCATTTGAAAATATTGGAATCTGTCTATTGCCATTCGAAAACCTTCCTTGTGCCGGCAGAAGGAATTTGTAAGATCGCTTAATCTCTTTGGGGAACTTTGAACTCCTTCCCAATTTTTTTATTTTTAATTTTTTTATTTTTATCCCCTAACGTAGTGCATTTTAATCGACTTTTAACGAAATCATTAAATTGAATTTTAATCGCTTTAACGTTAATTTTGACACACTCAATTTCCCCATTTTGCTCTTTCTTTCGACGTTATTATTAATTAAAACTATCGATTTTCTCCTGACGAGATGATAGTCGAAAGGGCCTTAGAGAGATTTCCGCGTATTCTTTTTAAATGTGTATATATATATATATATATATATATATATATATACACACACACACACACACACACATACATACATACACACATATGCAATTGCAAACAAAGCTCTATACCAACACCTTTAGAAATAGGGCATTAAATCATATATATCTACAATCATTAACAAAGTTATCTTGTCGGATTTTCAAAGTCAGACCTAAACAGCAATCTGTCTGCCATCGATACTTGATTTGAACTAGCCTATTTTTTGTTTCTTCCTTCCATTATATTTATTGACATGAATATATTTCATTTTGCATTAATTTCTTTCTGAAAATACTTATTTCGGCCAAGAAAAATTTTAAAGTGGAGAGTTTTTCCTTACTCACCATATATTCTTATACATTATAGAGGCGTAACCATGTCATAAGTTATTTCCCTCGACTTCTGAACAAATAAATATCTAGAAACACTTTATATTTTTAAACATTAAGTAAAATTACTTTGAAAAATTCTTGTTTCACAAAATAATTTGCTTATACAATTAAAGTCACCAAAATTGTTTTACATTTCTTCATAAACCAGTCAGTTATTTTTTAAATTTTACTCCCGAGCAATGCCGGGTAGGTAAATCTAGAATATATATAAAAGGTTTTAGGTTATTATAGAAATTGATGTTTACAATTAGAAAAACTCAAGTTAGTTTCAATGAGGGGTAAATTTTTCAATGAATTTAATGCTGCTATTCAAATTTTCTTGTGATTTGGAGGTACTAGGATTTAATTAATGATTCCAATAATTGTTTAGCGAGGATACAATAAAAATCAAAAACCTATACCAAGATCACAATTTTCCGGAAGTAAAATGTTATGAGGGATCCACTAATGATATTCATTTTGTGCTAGAGGGGTTGGCTCGGATGATAGTGTAGTATCTGTTTTTATACTACACTTCATCTGTTCTGTTTTCGGTCAGTGAAGGAGAGACTGAGGCAATATTTATTTTTGTCCCAATCTAAAGTGCTCCTTTTTGGGGAGCTGGATTTTCCTCACATTAAAAATCGATCTTGGGTTTAACTTTGACCTTTTGGAGTGGTAAGTAAATAGGGACATCCATACACAAGACGTCTTACTTTATTTATAACGTGAAAATGAAAACATAACGAAAATTAAAGAATAAGAATAAAAAGAGAATATGGGGGTTCAGGGTTTGGAGCAGTAGTACACGAAGGAGTCCTTATTTATTACTATGCATATAAACACTTATACACAGATGCAGGTATACAGAAATAGAGATATTTAATTATGCGCTCAAATGCACACCTATCAATACATTCCAGATGGGTGCACTCACCCACGTCATCCTCGCTGCTGTCTGCCTCTGCTTACATAAATCTAATGAATTCTAATCAAGGTAATGAGGTGAGTAAGATTAGAGTAGGTTTTTTTTTCAGGGCTAAGGTTAACTTACCAGCGCCACCACCAAAGCCGCAAGTGTTGCTTGCAACAGCACGGGCGAGTGGGGTGTGGGGTGGGGGGGGGGTGAAGCTAATCAGCAATCGATACGTTCTGAACCATGTTGGCTAATTTTTTGTACTTATGAAAGAAAAGCCGTCAGCACATGTAACCTGGCACATGCAGAAACGTGCAAACGGAGATTAGACACCTCGGATCAGGACTGAAACAATGCAAACATCAGGGTTTTAACTGATATGTTTAACTTGCAGTCACCTTGAATAGAACATTAGCAGATGTAAAAACTTTATAATGATAACTTAACTACAGGATGATTTATTTTTTATTCTGCAGTGGGTCAGACAAGGACTTTGTTTCTGGTGACCATGATATGTCTATTTATATAAAGTTAGGTATGTTTATATATTTGTACCTACATAATTCACTCCTAAACTAATTATACATTTTGGAACACAGCTGCTAAGCGTAAGGGTCGGTAATGTGGGCTATATTTACTTCAATTTATGCAAAGGGGTGTAGGTGGGGGTGTAAGCCTTTCGTAAAAATTCAGATACCTCCGATTTTTCTGAAATTTTAACACTAGGTATTAGGCATCAATTAATAAATATTCCCCAAATTTCAGTTTCTCTGAGGTATTTTAAAGGGTCTTTAGGGGGGGACATCATGTAGGCACAACCTCCCATTTGAAAGTTCAAATATTTCAGATTTGCATTAAATTTGATCCTTAATCATTAAGCAAGTTTCCTTGAACGGCTTTCTATGTGGCAGGGACATCTCCAAGGAAGACCCTAAATTGCCTTATATCGTCCCCACGATTACAGAGTTACTATCTTTGAGAGTATCTGAGAAAATTGACCATATCCTGTCTGCTCATCCTTCTGTCAACAATCACGTCTGTGGAGATTTTTTAATGTTTACAATGTTGAATGGTTAGTCCACTCAAACAAGACAGATGATGAAGGGAGGTTTTTTTACGGTGATCTAACACAGATTGTTGACAAATCTACTCGCTTACCCCACCTTTTTCCCCCCCATTACAATAATGGGGAAAAAGATGGCTGGTTACTTTTAATGCATACAAAAACAAACTTCTTTCCTTTCATCACCAATGCTCTGATCCTCACTTTGTCTCTCACCTTGCGGAATCCCCCTGCTTTGATGAGCTTCTGGGACTGACCCTCACTCCTGACTTGAAATGGAAAACTTACATCAAATCTGTTGCCAAGGTCACTGGAAAAATAGTTGGATCATTCTACCGCTCCAGAAGGTATTTCACACCTGACACACTTCTCTACTTTTATAAGAGCCAAATATGTCCTAAGATGGAGAACTGTTGCCACATCTGGGCAGGTGCTGCTCAGAGTCACCTTTCCTGCCGTGACAGAGTACAAAACCGACTTTGAAATCTAGCGGGTGATGTCCTCTTCTCCTCCCTAATACCCCTTTCTCAAAGAAAAGACGTTGTTAGTCTTTCTCTACTCTATCGTTATTTTCATAGCAGATGCTCGACTAAGCTCCAATCTATCCCCCCCTCCTGTAAAACATTAACAAAAACCCGTCTAGCTCAACCACTATTAATAATTTTCCTTTCTCCCTCTGTGCGCCTAAAACTAAATGGAACTTCCATGAGCAAAGCTTCTTTCCTAGAACTGTCCGTCTGTAGAATATAGTAGCACGGGGCTGCTTCCCGGCTGACTACAATATTGCCGTTTTCAAGTCCAATATAAACAAATTCTTGTTGAGCTGTCCTCTTAAATAATCAATTTCTGACCAGTTACAATCATTGTTACTAATCCCATCGATGTGTCACCGTCCACCTGACAAACTCAATAACCCTTATCCTCAAGTGGTCTTTGGGCCTTAATTAGCGGTGACTTGTTACTTAAAAAAATTGTTTTTTGTAATTTCAATTTCTTAAGACTCCTTAAGCTTATGCTTTAAATTTTAGACATTTTCTACAATCAAAATTATTTAATGGATTTTGATCAAAATCGGAATAAGGATTCTAGACATAAGTTTTAGTAGCATTATATCTTGATTTTAATCTTTGTAAGAGAACTTTACTGGGGCGTGTATTCTTTTAGTGTGAACGTATATATGAACACATGATTAGAAGCTTTAATTTTGCTACTATTGCGTTCCATTGATGGTTGTCATGGCGAGATATAACTTCAAAAAGAAAAAAAAAGAAAAGATAACAGTTTAAACTTTTTTTAGAGCTCTTTCAACCATCAGTTCACCAGGATAAACATCAATGCAACACAATCATAGCAAAATTAAAGTATCTCTACGGATGACTATGCTTCCAAGCCCTTTGTGACTTAGGCACTGTGGAAAATGAAATTTGTCAGCTGCAATGAAAAGATCTTTGTAAATCAATAAAGCACTCTTTGGCAGTTTATAATATTTATATAATCCATAAGATTTTCATTCCTTGTAGCTTGTGCTGCAGACAGAAAATCCAACTGTTGAAAAAAATGGTTGGGTTTTAATATCAGCTCCAATCACTTGCTTGGCATGCATTGGACGGTTTTAGGAAATTGTCTTCCAAAGTAATCTCTCTCTCTGGTCATGTCTTTATCCCTAAGGTCCATTTTTATCATTTCCTCCCATGTTTTCTCTGTCCTTCTGAGTTGAACCTACTACCTCAATTGTTCTACATCTACTAACCCAAGAACTCTCAGCCATTCTTTCAACATAGCCATACTATCAGAGTCTCCTATCCAGTGGCATTGTATACCAGACTGGTAGTTCTTGGAAAGAAACTTTGCTCATAGAACTTTTGTTTAGTTTTAGGTATACAGAGGGAGAAAGGAAAATTATTTACAGTGGTTGTAGTTAGATGAGTTCTGAATGTTTTAGGTAGAGGAACCATAGATTGGGGCTAAGTTGAGCACCTACCATGAAAATAACGATAGAGTAGAGCAAGACTAGCAGCCTTTCATCTGTGAGCAAGAGGCTGCAGGGAACTGTTATTATTCTTGTAGCAAAACAAAATCTTTGTAAAATATTTTATTTTTGTTTTTCAAAGATTAAAACTAACGACTTTCCAAAGCGAGACTGATTCATTTTTATTGACAAAGTTTTATCAAAGAAATAAAAAGAACAAGCATTCTAAAGATGCACTCATTCAATATTTGTGTTTAGCGATAAAAATGCTATTTCAGATTTAAGCGTGACAAACCAACCCCAAAATGTCTATTTCAAACTTAAGCATGACAAACCAACGAAAATGCTATTTGAGACTTAAGTGTGACAAACTAACGAAAATTCTATTTCAAACATAAGCATGATAAACCAACCAAAAAAGCCTATTCCAAACTTAAGCATGACAAACCAATGAAAATGCTGACCAATGGACAGAACCTCTTATCGAGATTCTAAGATGCATCCATTCAATGTGCATGTTTAATAATAGGAATGCTATTTCAAACTTAAATCTGACTGTCAGATCTACTGACCGAGCCTCACATGAAGATACAACAACTCTACTAAAAAAAAATATATCTTCTAAATCCAATTACTAAGTAAAAAAAATTTTTTTTTAATTCTTTCAAGTGGTAGAGTTTTCTCGACTTTAATCAGATTTTCTTTGACTTTTAAAGATCTGTTGCCGTGAGATGGCTAGAATTCAATCTTGTTTTTGAAACAGAAAGGGAAGATTAAACCGATAATTGTACGAAAAATCTGCCAAAAAGGATTGAGAGAGTTCTTACATCAAGAGCTCGCAAGAAAAATAATCGTCCACGTTAAAAAAAAAAAAAAAAATTGAAACAATCTGAAAAAACGTTTTGTTTAGAATGTTGTAATGGAACATCTTTAAAGAATGCATTAATTGATTTTTAACAGATACTCATTTATTGCGAGCATTTTTCATGACTAATTTCAATAAAACATTTTTTCCTGATATAAAAAAATGCAAAAGGTTATGCAAAGAAAATGACTGAGTAAGTATTCATCATTTGTAGCAACAACTTTAGCACCCCCCCCCCAAAAAAAAGGTTTTATATTCATGGATTTGTTGTTATAATACAGCAGATAATTTGGAGGGTGAAAAATAAGGGCTTTACCCGCTCCACTGTTTTGGGGGAGCTCTCGCTCCTAAAATGAGGAGCAGCTCCTTTACACACTGTATTTGCACCTTAAAATAACCTGTTGAAAAATTCAACACATTTCCAACATTATTTTCAAGTAAGTCCCTATTTACTCTCCCCCCCCCCCCACGGCTGGATAAGAAATGAGCCCTCCGCTCCTTGGCTGCAGCAAAAAGAAGGGTGCTCCTTTCTGTAAAGTCCTGTGCAGGATTGATGTAAAAGATCCTGTCGTAGTCTATGGAACCAGCTATGATCACACTAATTTACACACAAATTATATTGGTATATGGAAATAGCACCTACACTTTTACCAAACGATTAGAAAAGAAACTTGACGGTGTGTACACCAAAATGCTAAGAGCTGCTCTTAACATCTCCTAAAGGGAGCACCCCACAAGGGAGCAACTCTATGGACACCTTCCTCAGATCTCAGCCTTCATCAGAGAGAGAAGAACCAAATTTACTGGTCACTGGTTAGGAATGAAATCGTCAGCGATGTTCTTTTGTGGATGCCAAAACAGGGATGTAATTCAGTGAGGAGACTGCACATAACATGAACTAGGCAACTAGCAGAGGAGACACAATGCACCTATGAAGACCGACTGGGTGTAATGGACGATAGAGTGAGATGGCATGAAAGAGTCAAGAAGATCCGTAACACTAGCACGACTGAATGATGATGACCGTTAGGACCTTAAAGTTCCGCTGCTTATCCTCAGTTTTATAGCATTAAGTGGAATGGATAACATGAGCCATGACAGGACGCTAGTCTACTGCTGGTTATACTTCTCAGCAAGACTGGTACTCATTTATACCCCTTGGTGGAATGTTGGCTTATCGCACCTTGTAATTAAATGAATCATCTTAAAAAGAAATGTCCATTCTTGTTTATTTCTTCTGGAGTCAGGCATCATTTTATTGCCGTTTGCAGAGTTTGCACTTGGGGAAAAAAAAATTATGACTATGCTATCCTGAACAGGTCAACCAGTGCCATTTTGCTAAATTTGTGTTTTATTTCACATTTCGATAATAAATCATTTGTAAATCAAAGTATGCATATTGCTTTCAGAAACCAGATATTAATGTATGTCTTGATAGTGTAAACCTATCTTTTATGGGAATAAGGAATAATAAAAGTTGCCGTGTTTTATTGCACTCGTGTAGAAGAAAGGTCACAATGAGTCTGCATACAGGAATGATGTATATTATGATTTACACACAATGTCAACACAATTCAAATAACAATAAAAATGTGTTCATTCCATATGTGCTTTAGTAATAGAAATGCTATTTCAGACTTGAGTGTGACGGAAGGACAAAACCTCTTAGAGATACAATTTGACACATCTAAAAATGCTATTTTAAATCAATGAAACTGAAATATGACTAAGCAATGGACAAAGTTTCTCAGGAAACATCTCAACTAAAAAAGGAAAAAAAATGTAATACATTTACTAAACATTCTGCATAAAAAATATTGAAAATAAAAATTTAGATTTTCTAACATTCTCATCACAAACGTCTTTTGTAATAACATAAATGTCCCTTTTTGCTAAATATCTAATACAATGGCCTGCCACATTTTTCTCCTGAGAGAAATTCGTGATTGGCATAATGGTTACAATCACCGACTACAGAATCAGCTAAACAGACAGTGATGATTGAATTGATAATATCTATATATTATAATCAATAAACATAATGACCAGATGCATGTATGTCTATGCACATTTCTATCCGTCCATCTGATCAAATGAAGAGTGAATGAGATGAAGTGGCGGGAGGAGGTGAACAAAGGAAGGATGTATTAAACACAATTGTCTCATAATCTGAAGGATGTGAGTTCAATCACTCTACAAAGTAGTACACTTTTATTCTCTTTTCAATCACAAAAAGTTACACTAAATTATATCCGAGAAAAAACTGGTTATGTATTAATTGAATAAATTAAATTCTGAGAATCAGTAAATTAAAAAAAAAAAGTGTGTGTGTGAGAGGGAGGGAGAGGGAGTTCATGGTACCATATGGATTTCTTTATAGAAAAAACAAAGTGTAACTATCAGGCATGTGTTGGGATACAGTGAAGTCTTCAGTTTTTAATTTTTATTTGTTTGCACATTTTTAAACTTATACAGAAAAAGAAATAAAATTTTAGTTGTAAAATATACAACTCTTATTATATTCTTTAATCAAAAATATGGATTCTCCTCCTTGCTGATTTTTAAAAATTTTTAGGTGATTATTTAAAATGTTTCATATCAGCAGTCGTCTGTGCCGAACTAAGTAATTTTAAAACTAAATTGTAGCCAAGTATGTCATTATATTGCGAATAACATGGTACAACAATTACAAATGAAAATTGGCTAATCTGAATTAAAGTTTGATTTGTCAGCTCAAAGGCTAATTTGGGTCTGGCTATGAAAATCTGACAAGATAATTTTATATGTTCGATTAGAAGAAACAAAAGATAATTATTAGCTCCGTATAACAAGCTGCATATCTAAGTGATCATTCCTTTCAAATTTAAAGTTTACTATGTCTTCTGACTTAAAAGTAGTTAGTGGACAGACATAAATCTCTCACATTACTATAAATTAATAATATACTGTATTCTTTATACATAAAGATTTCCGACTGTAACTTGCCATTAAATGCTCAAGTTGATACAGCAACAATAATCTCAACAGTAGTAAATCTGATTATTTTCATAATACAAACAGCAACCTTCTTTTAATTTAAAGCTTTGCCATAAGCAGACAAGAGTTTTGCCCCTTTGAATACATTCAACAAAGTCCATGTTGATAGTTTTATGCCCATAGCGCCATCTCTTATTTTAATCTTGTTTCCAATTAATTAAACACAAGATATTTAAATTATATAATTACTCACAAGCTCACAGAATCTATACTAATAAAAGTATGAGATCACTTTACGTGTGTATTTCTCGCATCAATGTAACTTTGATTTTTTTTTTTATCTCTCTCCCACAGCGGTAAGATGTGTCGGAAAGTCGGATTGAAACGCGAGTCTCTAGAGGATGAGCACTTTGGCCTACAAAATTACACATCGAATTATTATTTTTCGTATTTATTATTAATTGAATATTTACTGAAATAGAAAAATTCAATAGCATAACATAAAACGAAATTTTAAAAATCCTATTTGCAAAAAAAATAACGAAATTAAATCCAATAGAAGGCATCTCTATTTCTTCATAAACAAGAGTCATTTTAATCTTTTGTTACTAGTTTAAAAAGAAAAATGAATAACTTTGTAATCCTTCAGAATTTGAAAGAAATTTGGAAGTATTTAAGTTGTCGAATAGAAAGCTTTAAAATTCTTAGCAAATCCTCATGCATTAAAAGACTGAAAGTTTTAGAAGCTATTTACATGAAATATTTTTATAGAGATTGAAACAACATTATAACAAAATTATTATAATTTTATAACAATTTGAATCAATTTAATGACCAAACGATGCTGTAATAATTAGATTTAACTTTCAAAATCCTTTAAAAAATATAATTTGATAAAATAAAAGTTAAAACAAAAATAAAAAAAGACTCCGGGTAGATACAGGTTGTATATAATAGAAATATGCATAAAAACTTCTCGTGAATATTTCAGATAGGCACCTAGAATGTCCTTATACAGAAAATGAAATAAAAAGTTGTAAGAGAGACAACTCTTTTTATATTCTTCAACTAAAAAAAATATGAGTTATTCCCCTTGCTGATTTTTTATTTAAACTGTCAAGATTGAAAAATGTTTCTAAATTACCATTTGTGTGTCCAGCCAAGACTCCATAATCTCTTGACGATTTGCCTAGGAGCAAAGTGTAGTATCTGTTCTGATATTTTCATTTTGATTATATAATTTATTAGAAAACTATAGTATTCTATAATAAAAAATAATCTGTGGTAGATTTATTTTTTGAAATTTTTTAAAACTTTAGCATAAAAGATTGAGGAAAACGCTATTTTAAACTTGAGCATGAAAGATTGACGAAGATGCTATTTTAAACTTGAGCTTGAAAGATTAGCTAAAATGCAATTTCAAACTTGAGCGTGAAAAATTGCAGAAAATGCTATTTCAAACTTGAGCATGAAAGATTGCCCAAAATGCTATTTCAAACTTGAGCATGAAAGATTGCCCAAAATGCTATTTCAAACTTGAGCATGAAAGATTGCCCAAAATGCTATTTCAAACTTGAGCATGAAAGATTGCCCAAAATGCTATTTCAAACTTGAGCATGAAAGATTGCCCAAAATGCTATTTCAAACTTGAGCATGAAAGATTGCCCAAAATGCTATTTCAAATTTGAGCGTGAAAGATTGCCCAAAATGCTATTTCAAATTTGAGCATGAAAGATTGCCCAAAATGCTATTTCAAACTTGAGCATGAAAGATTGCCCAAAATGCTATTTCAAATTTGAGCATGAAAGATTGCCCAAAATGCTATTTCAAACTTGAGCATGAAAGATTGCCCAAAATGCTATTTTAAATTTGAGCATGAAAGATTGCCCAAAATGCTATTTCAAACTTGAGCATGAAAGATTGCCCAAAATGCTATTTCAAACTTGAGCATGGAAGATTGCCCAAAATGCTATTTCAAACTTGAGCATGAAAGATTGCCCAAAATGCTATTTCAAACTTGAGCATGAAAGATTGCCCAAAATGCTATTTCAAATTTGAGCATGAAAGATTGCCCAAAATGCTATTTAAAACTTGAGCATGAAAGATTGCCCAAAATGCTATTTCAAATTTGAGCATGAAAGATTGCCCAAAGTGCTATTTCAAACGTGAGCATGAAAGATTGCCCAAAATGCTATTTCAAATTTGAGCATGAAAGATTGCCCAAAATGCTATTTTAAACTTGAGTGTGAAAGATCGCCAAAAATGCTATTTTAAACTTGAGCGTGAAAAATCGCCAAAAATGCTATTTTAAATTTGAGCGTGAAAAATCGCCAAAAATGCTATTTTAAACTTTAATATGAAAATATTATATGACAGACAGACCCTTTTATAGAGATACTTGGTTGCTTCTAAAATAAGATGCATTCATTCAATGAATTTAGTGATCATAAACTTATTTCAAACTGAAGTGTGACAGACTGATAAAACCTCCCACAGCTGCTTGGACACATGTATAAAGAGAAGTAGCTTTTGTAAAAGCACTTTGCTGATTTAAAAGTGAGAAAACAAACAAAGGAAAATCAATTGAATTCATCAAAAAGTGTTTCAAAGTCCGTCTGACTAGTTTGTAGTTGGAAGAAGTCATTTCTAAGATAAGTCTCATTCTAAACTGTTTATGTCAAAAGAGGTTAGTTATTTATCAAAACAGTTTCAGTCGTTTTTGTCAATATTCATCAATTTCTTTCATGCAATAATTTCACATCAAAGTCTGCAAAAACTTTTTTTTAAGCTAGAAAATGGAAAAGATTTTTTATTCTGCTTGAACTAAATCAAATCACAAAAACATTTTCATTGGAATTCTTTTTTACAATGATTCGATTTGCTTGTTAGATTTTGTTTATTGACTGAAATCAAAGCAGAAGGGCAATGATAGAAAATTGGGGTTTGATTTGCTAAAGATTTTTTTGTTTGAACATGGTTGTTAGTCATTACTTATGAAGAGAGTACTAAAAAGGGGGGAGAAGAAAGATGAAATGCCAATACTAAAAGGGAAAAGAATATGAAGAAAGATAAAACGAGGGCTAAAATATTAACTAAACAAAAATGGGACAAATAAAAGAGTTAAAGGAATATGAAAAGAATGGGGTAATATTTTACACTACAATTGTCGAGAGATAAAGACAAGGAGCCAAATATGTCGAGAGATAAAGACAGGAGCCAAAAATGTCGAGGGATAAAGACAAGGAGCCAAAAATGTCGAGGGATAAAGACAAGGAGACAAAAATGTCGAGATATTACAATATTTCACACATTCTCATTTATCGAGAGAATATGAGAAAATATTGTTATATAAAGTGAATGTGGGAAAATACTAACATATAAAACGAAATGGAAAATATAAGGAATGTCAGTTATAAATAAATTTGTAGTACAATTATACAACCACACAAATATTTTTGTAACTTTCAGATGTAATTCATTAAAAATATATTTCGCAGTTTCTCATAATTTTGTAAGAAGAGATATTTCACTCAATCATATCTAATATAATTATACAAGAATTAATTAAGAATGTTTCAAGATTCCAACAATTAATTATTCTGGAAAACCAAAAAGCTATAATTATCTTTGGATATTAATGAACTTTGCAATTGAAAATATTTAAAAAAAAAAAAAAAAAAAAAAAAAAAAAAATCAACCTTATCTATTATATAAAGTAGAGTTGTCTAACTGTATCCACCTAAAAGTAAAGCTACAAAAGACACACCCACAAAGCTGATGTATTCTTTTTCGTCATTGCCTCAGACAAAATATAGGCACATTTTCTTTTTTGATATTCATCCTTCATTTTGGGGTGGGGTGGGGTCAACAGAAACAGAATTAGTCAAGCGAAGTTTACATTTAGAACGATTTCTTAATGTTATTATGTAGTAATTTGTCAACGATTGCCAGAGACAGCAAGAGAGGGAGTGATAGAGATAGGGGAGAAGATAAAGAGAAGCAAAGGGAGGATAGCTAGAGAGAGAAATTTTAAAAGAAAGATGTTACAAACTTTTTAATGCTTTTATTTTTTGTTCATGCCCCAGGACAACACCAGGTAACCATGCTAGTCTATAATATTTTAAGACAAAAATCTCTCAGTGTGTGTGTGTGATGGTCATTGTACAAAAAAAAAAGATATAGAGAAAAAATTAAACAAATAGAAAAATGTTGGCCTCCTTTTTATCTTGAGAAAATGGATATCCACTTGGAAAGATATTTGAGTTTTCAGTCAAGCAAGGGTTGCTTAATCTACAATCGCACCTCTGACTGCTTAAGAAATCCAAGTCGACTGGAATCAGCCATCATCAGCATGGCTAACTTTGAAAATAACAGCTGATAGCCAGAAACATTAAAATTAATAAAAATATGTCCTATAAAGTTAAGGGAGACTAAAAATGCAATCTTCTGCATTATTCTTTATCACTTAGGGAGTGAAAAACAGAAAGGAAAGAAAGCTGAACGCTACTATCACCAATAAAAACAATTACAAAAATACACACACACATTATATAAAAATCTCAGCCCCCTTTCACCTCTCCCACCCTTAGGCAAGTTCAATTATATTCTCACCCCTCATCATTTCACAGCTGCCTCAATGGTACCCACTTAAAGTTTTCCATATTCATTTCATTCTTTGCCACCACTGGCTTCTCACAGCCTGGACTCTCCTCCAGCGCTTATAGTAGCCACGGCTACTACTTTCCTTCATCTCTCCATCATGTCAACCCCAAATTTCGATGTACTTGCATGACATTTTTCTTCAAATTATCCTGAGGAAGTCTTACAATAAAGACGAAACATTGATGAATATATGAAAAATATCTTTGTTTTTCCTTTTTCATTTCACATTATATAAATATATGTATACTATACTATTAAAATTTCACGGAGAATCTTAATTGTATAATATGTAAATAAACACATTTACTACTCTTGTATTACAATTAAGCACTCTGGTTTATTTTTTCTACTGATACGAGGTATCCACTATATAATCATTATTTTTAATAAATATAATTTTTAATATCCACATACATATTTCATCTTCACCAAGAACCATAAGTGTGGCATATATATATATATATATACACACACACACACACACAACTGTTCTATCAGTCACACGATTCAAACCATGGATCCCAGTTACGATTGACAGTCAAGATCCAAACACTCGAATTGATGTGGTCGCCGTGAAAGCCATATTAAATGAGAGAAATAAATGCTATCATTGTTAAAAACAATAGGAAGTTTTTTAAGCGTGTTCTACTTTCAAGGGAAAGAAATGGTTAAGAAAAATAGAAACATTTTCTGTAAACTAGTTTTGTTCCTTTTGGAACTTCTTGAAAAGGTAAATTCGAGCCATTCACTATGAAACAGTTTTACAGACGGAGAAAATGTTTTATGGAAAGCATGTTAAATGCTTAAATTTGTAGATGTGGACAAGAATTAGAAAAAGGTTCATAGAATTTTGGAAAATAACTATTTGGCAGTACGTTTTCTTATTTTGGCTTTTTAAAATTTTATTTGTCTTTCAGATAAATGTGGTTATATTATATGGTAACTTTTCATTTATATATTTATGTGTGCGCGCATGTTATATATAGTGCCGTTTTTTGGTTGACACTTGCGTTTGCCTTGGTAATAGGATTATTAATTGAAAAGGTTAATTTATTAACGGAGCTAGGAACATAGCAATTTTACAAAGATAAAAATGAAATCCGTACAAGAATCGAACCTGCATCTACAAAGAGAGATGGCCTTTGAATATAAAAAGTCAACTATCTCTGATTCCTGTCTTCTAAAGTACAAAAAATATACTGGTTAAAGAAGTTAAATCTAAAGAGCCATTTAAATTTTTCTTTCCCTAAAACCATATTTCATAAAAATTTAAGTAGGAGAAACAAACCCTCATAAATAATGGATTCCCTAATAAAATGGTAACAATCAAGAAGACCCAAACCTTCACTTCTAAAAGTTATAATAATAATAATAATAATAATAATAATAATCCCATTAACATATGCCCATGCATATTAACAGGCTAACCTTGTAAAATGTGTGGCTCTTCATCAAGCACGGACGGTCATTCACTGTGGAGAGTCTGTATTTTTCACATCATATACTGCTAGGATAAATATAGACGAGTCGAGGATACCACAAATAGACCATCTTGAGAAAGGTACTACTCCTCTACAAACTCTTTAGGCAGATCCAGAAAAGTAAATCTTGAACAAAAAAATCCCTCTATTCTTTACAGGTAGTTATAGTTCGATTCTTCGACAGAGAGAACACTGCAGCTTCGTGAAAGACCATTCTTCACAACGAGAAAGTGCACTGTATCCAACCACTCAGATGTTTTTTAGTATGTACTTCAGTATAACCTGCTAAACCACAGTTTTATAGATGGAGGAAATTTTTTAAGGAAAGCATGTTAAATGCTAAAATTTGTAGATGTGGACAAGAATTAAAAAAAGGTTCATAGAATTATGGAAAATAATTATTTGGCAGTACGTTTTCTTATTTTATGCTTTTTTATGTTATTTGTCTTTTAGATAAATGTGGTTATATTATATGGTAACTTTTCATTTATATAGTCATGTGTGTGTGCGTGTTATGTATAGTGCTGTTCACTTTCTCTAAAACCATATTTCATAAGAATTGAAGTGAGAGAAACACACCCTCATTAATAATAGATTCCCTAATCAAGTAGTAACAATCTCTAAAACCATATTTCATAAAAATTTAAGTAAGAAAAACAAACCCTCATTTATTGACAATGATCGACTGCTGGTGCAGAGTTTTGTTCTCAAGCATGTGGCGAAGCTCACCAAAATATGTACATGGATGGATTAACATATTCTGAGTAATAAATACTTGTCAACACATACTATCTATTAATAAAAGTCAGATTTACAATCTACTATAAAAACATAATAGTTTAGTATATAAAAATAAAATGCTCAAACTACCAATTGCCTATAACACTAATTTTAACTAAACATTTGCTCTATTGGAAATTGAATTTTAACTGATAATAATCACCAAAATGAATCCCATATAGAATATACAACAGCCAGTCATTCTAGAAGATTTACATTCCATTTTTCATATTAGAGCACAATTTGACAACATAAAATATACAAATTAGATCAATATTAAAGAGCTACTTAATAAGCATACTAAAAGACTTTAAATTTTTATATGCAAATAAAAAAATAAACATGCATAAATGAATACATAGATGGTTGTTGCTTAGGTGATCATTTTTGTTGTTTCTTTTGTAAATATTCTCAACATTTGCAAGAACGTTCTGATCGTAGACCAAATTTTTTTCAGATAAATTTTATTTCACTTTTGATTGGTTGAAGTTTCTTTCGTAAGCAAAACCCTATAATCTCAAAACCGAAATCAACTTGGGAATATGCTTAGACAGCAACTGATTTCCTTGTGATGGTTGAATCCATACACGCCTTCAAAGAGGAAAGTTAAATTTACCTTATGACAAAGTTGTGTGCGTTTTTACTTGCATAAAATTAGCCTCCAAAAAGACATCTCTTCTGTTAAATTCCTGTAAAAAAAAGAAAAAAAATTATATTTAAAAAAAAAGTATAAACAAAATTTAAATTGAATTAAAAATCATAAGATCTTTATTCTTACTAAACAACCTGTGACCAATTTCACAAAATATTCTGACACTAACGCTCTCAGTACAATCAGAAGATTCATCCAATATACACTGAGCAGATGCAGCTCACAGATTGCAAAACACACAAAGAACAAATATAGAAC